>VZTM01001772.1:6791-51715 GCA_013400555.1 Jacana jacana | reverse complement strand
CTGGCCGTCTGCCGCGGGCCAGGCATTTCCGCCCGAGGCTGCACCTTGGACCCGCGGCAGCCGGGAGAGATCTGCCACTCGGGCCCGGCTCCACCTTTGCTGGGTAACAGTCTTCCTCCCTGCCTGCCGCGCACCCCGGCGTTCCCGGTGACCCACGGGACACATCGCTTTAGCCCGTGTACAAGACCGGGAGGTGTGGGTGTGTGTATGAATGGTGCCACACTCGGGTATTGACAGTGTTTTAATAGTTTGCTTTCTGTTGTGTTATTTTTTCTAGTCTATTTCTAAAAGATATTTCAGGTAGAGATGAATCCTAGAATCATTCAGGTTGGAAGACACCCTTAGGGTCATCCAGTCCAACCATCAGCCCCACTCTACAAGTTCTCCCCTACACCAGGTTCCCCAACACCACATCTCATCTACTCTGACACACAGTCAGGGATGGGGACTCCACCCCCTCCCTGGGCAGCCCATTCCACGCTCTGACCACTCTTGCTGGGAAGGATTCTTTCCTCATGGCCAGCCTAACCCTACCCTGCTGCAGCTTGCAGCCATTCCCTCTCCTTCTATTGCTCATTGCCCGTGAGAAGAGACCAGCACCAACCTCTCTACAATGTCCTTTCAAGCAGTTGTAGAGAGGGATGAGGTCTCCCCTCATCCTCCTCTTCCTCCAGCTCAACAGTCTCAGCTCCCTCAATGGTTCCTTGTAAGATTTATTCTCCAGGCCCTTCCCCAGCTCCGTGTCCCTCCTCTGCACTCGCTCCAGCCCCTTCAGATCTCTCTTGTGTTGAGGTGCCCAGAACTGGACACAAGACTCCAGGGGTGGCCTCCCCAGTGCTGAGCACAGGGGGACAATCCCCTCCCTACTCCTGCTGGTCACACCGTTTCTGATACAAGCCCGGATGCTCTTGGCCTTCTTGGCCACCTGGGCACACTGCTGGCTCATGTTCAGCCCCTTGTCACCCAGCACCCCCAGGTCCTTTTCTGCCAGGCAGCTCCAGCCACACTGCCCCAAGCCTGTAGCCATCCACAGGGTTGGTGTGACCCAAGTGCAGGACCTGGCACTTGGCATTGTTGAAGCCCATGCCATTAGCATTGGCCCACTGATCTAACCTATCCAAGTCCCTCTGCAGAGCTGCCCTGCCCTCATGCAGATCAACACTCCCACCTCACTTAGTCTCATCTGCAAACTTACTGATGGTGTTCTCTATATCCCTATCAACATCATCAATGAAGACATTAAACAGGAATGGCCCCAACACTGAGCCCCGAGGAACACACCTTGTGACCGGCCGCCCGCTGGATTTAATTTCATTGAGCACATGAGTTACAGAAGCTACTGTCAGACTCTTCTGGTCACTAACTTGCCAGTGGCAGCGGTACACATAGTGGGCCAGCAGAGCGAAGGGGGGATTCTGCCCATCTGTTCTTCTCTGGGGACACCCCCCACAAGTGCTGCATCCAGCTCTGGGGCCACCAACAGCAGAAGGACATGGAGCTGTTGGAGCGGGGCCAGAGGAGGCCACAGAGATGCTGGGAGGGCTGGAGCCCCTCTGCTGGGAGGACAGGCTGAGAGAGTTGCGGGGGGGTCATCTGGAGAAGAGAAGGCTCCAGGGAGACCTCAGAGCCCCTTCTAGTCTCTAGAGGGGCTCCAGGAAAGCTGGGGAGGACTCTTGGTCAGGGAGGGGAGCCACAGTGTGAGGGGGAACAGTTTTAAAGTGGAAGATGGGAGATTGAGCTGAGATGTGGGGAAGAACTTGTTTGGTGTGAGGGTGGTGAGAGCCTGGCCCAGGTTGCCCAGAGAAGCTGTGGCTGCCCCCATCCCTGGAGGGGTTCAAGGTTAGGTTTGAGGGGGCTTGGAGCAACCTGGCCTGGAGGGAGTGTCCCTGCCCAGGGCAGGGGCTGGCACTGGGTTTTAAGGTCCTTTCCAACCCAAACCATTCTATGACTCTATGATGTGATTCTGTGACATTGCAGCTTGCGTTTGTGTTGCACAGCAGAGACCACTGAGATTCCTGGAATGGGTGTTTATGAATTATGTGTGTTGTTATGGAGAACCTCAGACAGAGGTATTAGGTTTTGTGTGTGTTGTATTTAAATTTGTCTGCTTGTTTTGAGCCTGCCTGTTTGCTTGGTAAATCGAAGGAGGCTTATTAAGGGAAAAACAAAGAAAAGAGGAAACCATAATAACGATACAGTGGTGTCAGAGATGGTGTCAAGAGTCCTGTAAATCCTGGTGGTGTCATTAATTGGCCAGGTCTGCTCTCCTGACCTAAGGTTGTCAGCAGCATTTATGCTGCCGGGGCCCAAGGGTGGGTGAGAGCAGCTACCTGTCACTGTGAAGGAGAAGGGGCTGATCGCAGCCTGCAGATCTGAAATGCAGCTGGATTTATTGATTTACTGTGATCAACATGAGGTGGCAATGCAAACCCCAGTGTAAGGTGGCAGGTCCCTGGGATCAGTTGGCTTTGGCCATAGGGCAGCAAAAGGAGATTGTAGAGGAACATCTGTGGTGGGGGCTGAGAGATGAAATCCCGTTTGATCTCCCTTGTACAGAAAACAACATGGGGTCTTTTATGGTAAGAGTAGCTAAGCAGAATCAAAGCTGCAGAAGGGTTTTTGACAGCCACTATAACCTGAAAGCAATGTTTTGTGTTGTCAGTGTGTTGTGGCGCTGGTTAGTGACACCTTCCAGGGACCAGGCACCTCACTGCAGGCATACAGAGCAAGTGCCAACGCCACAGCACTTGTCTGATGTCCTGGCTGCTGCCAGGGGCTGGCACGCTGATGCCTGGGCTGGGAAGTGTCTCTGACAAACTCTGTGAGCACACTCTGCTATTGAATTAGGAAGAGTTTGGGGAAGGGAGGCTCTGACACCCTTCACATTTTTCCTGCAGGTGCCATAGAAGAGAGTCTGGGACATTACAGTCGCATCCCATCAGGTTTTGTATGAGTTTTGTTACTTCCAAGAGCAGGATATATTTCGGCAGCCTTAAAGCGCCAGCACTAAGTATAATGGCCGGGTCACCCTGCAGCTATTGCCAGAAGCCTGATTGCCTGTTTGGAAGGAAAAATAGAGATGTGTCATATTGTGAAGGGTTGTGACGGAGGTGATTTGGTGAAAAATGTTGAGTGTGTTGCTTTGTTACTGTCATTTGCTGCTTGTGCGTTTGTCATCACTGATTGGATGCATTTTGCTCCCTGAGGAGCTGCTGGCTACAAATACCTGGTAATCTCTTGCTCTTCTCTGCTCTCACTTAATTATCCATGTACTTCCTTCTGTGTGTGTGGGCAGGTACAGGCGGTGCTGGTTAGCAGGGCAGGCCTCTGCTCTACGCCGGAGGCCTTCTGGGCTTTGGGCAAGAGAAAAAAGTGGTTGTGTGTGATGTTATAGCCATTAGAAGCAAACAACAGGAAATTATTAGTCATGTTTTCTTCTCAACTGTCAAAACCACATTTGGAGTTAGATGCAATCCCGGTGCAGTCTGAGGGCATTCAAACACCTGCCACTCTTGGGCTGTCAGCCCCGCTTAATTGACCTGGCCTCCCAGTTTTGCTGCTCTCGACTTTCTAGGTAGGTACTGGCTAAGAGCACAGCCCTCCTGTTAATGCTGGGGTGCCTCCTGCTTAAGAAGAAAGCATAAAGAGTTTACATTTTCCTCGTGGTAACTGTCATGATTATAAAACTTCATAGCATGGTTGTGTTTGTGCACCCAGAACTGGGCCATGACTGGCAGTACATGGGAGTAAGTCCATGCCATAACAAAGCTGATGGAGCTCCTGGGGCAAGGTAGGCTCAGAAACATGGCATGGTGGCTTCAAATGCACACATGTGCCTTCTAGATACCCTTACTGCTCCAAAGCAGGGTGCCATGTTCCAGCTGCTAGGATTGGTGGGGCTTTTTTGTGTATTTTATTTAAATTTAGTAGCTGCAGCACAATTCTGCACTGGTGGGCAGTGTCAGTGGGAAGTTTCACTTCTCTGGTGTACCAGGAGCCTGAAGGCAGTTCCTTGTGTGACATGGGCAGAAATTTCTCAGAGTTGGAAGAGATGAAGGATTCTGGAAGACAATGATGAGATACTGGGAGTTATTTCTGCTCTGCTTTTATTGAGCTGGTGTTCCATCCTCAGGTGCATCAAGAGGAGTGTAACCAGCAGGTGGAGGGAGGTCATCCTGCCCCTCTACTCTGCCCTGCAGCGGCCCTGTCTGGAGCACAGTTCTGGGCTCCCCAGTTCAAGAGGGACAGGAATGTTAGGGAAATGAAATGTACAGAGTTCAAAAATGGTTTGCTGATTAATTAGCTGCTGTGCTTTGTTCTTTGTATTGTTATCTCTAGATCAGTCGTATTGTCATCGGCTGCAACGCGACATGTATTTTCTTACAAGCAATAGCCGACTGAATGAGCAAGTGGTTGATAAAATTATTCTCCAGCTTAACAGAGTCTACCCCCAAATTCTTACCAATGCAGAAGCAGAAAAGGTAATTTGATGAATTTTCCTGTATCTGTGAATGTTGCATTGTTTTTGCGGGTCAGCTTCCCTCTTCCCGACTGCTCTCTTGGTGCCACATGCGGCTGGTCTTCCTCACCTCACACTTGCTGACCAGTTATATCTGGAATCTCATGCCAGAGGAGAAGTCACAGGGCTGGCGTGTTCCCTGTGCCAACCGGCTGTGAGAGAGGGCACTTTCTTCAGCAGCAGCCCACTGCCACTGTCCCCGTTGTGATGTCCCATGCCATGTGAGCAGGAGCATTCTATCTTACAGCACCCATGGTGTGACCCAACGCCCTGCATGCCTGCCTCCGTGCATGAGGCAGTGCGGAGAGCCATGTCGGACGATCTGTGCTGCATCCAGCTCTGTCCACAAAATCAGTGTCCTGGTTCTGGGAGGGACGGGGTTAATTCTCCTAGCAGGGCACAGGTATTCCATCCCAGGTGAGCCATGCCAGGGGGTGACCTGCAAGGGGAGGGTGAGAAGTCGGGGTTCGCAGGGCGCAGTCGGTGAGTGGTCAGCATCGTAATCTTGATTTTATACTTTTTTATCCGTGTTACTGTTACTGGTTTGTTGTTCTGTTAAACTGCCTTTGTCCCAACCCACAAGTTTTGCCTTTTTCTTCCAATTTTTGACCTCCTGGCTGTTGGAGGGGCTTGAGAGAGCGGCTGCCAAGTGGTTCTTTGTTGCCGTCTGAGACTAAACCAGGACAGTCCTCTATATTAGCTTAAACAGTTTTAGTAACTGATTGACGTGATTATTAACTCTGAGTCCTGGGAGAGCAACGGGGCATTAGGCCCACCTATAAATCACAGAATCACAGAATATCAGGGATTGGAAGGGACCTTGAAAGCTCATCCAGTCCAATCCCCCTGCCAGAGCAGGAACACCCAGAGCAGATCACAGAGGAACATGTCCAGGCGAGTTTTGAATGTCTCCAGAGAAGGAGACTCCACAACCTCCCTGGGCAGCCCGTTCCACTGTTCAGTCACAAATGTGGGAGCTGTGGGAAGTGTATGGAGTTAGTAACATCTTCCATTGGTGCCACTGAGTATGGAGGAAGGCTGCCCTCCATAACTGCCCTGGCAGGAAGCTTTCAAAAATGGGGAGCTGTTTTTAGGGAGAAAACTCTTTTAAACTGGTGCGGAGTGAAAGTTAAAGTCAGTTAAAAGCTTCCCAGGTCCTACGTATAACAGTTTGTACTTGCCTTCCGCTGACTTCACTGTCTGCACAAGGCTTGGTATTTTGGCATATCAGTATTTTAACATTAGAAAAAATAGGTCTAATTCTGTAATAATCAAACTCCATGGGGATGAATAGCATTTTGACAGCTTTGAGCAGTGCTAGATCATCAGCTGCACCAGTCTAGCCACTCAGTTACAATAAATAATGTGTACAACTAAAGACCATCTCATTCCCTCAAGAGCTTCAAAATAAATGCATAAAGAATCTGTGAAACATAATTTGTGACTTCTGCACTTGGCAGACAGAAATGAACTGCTTTCTCATAGGTCCAGGCAAGTTTCTGTCAGCTCTCCTGGGTACTTAGGAGGCTTACAGTCTCAGCTGTATCCTGTAGACCTCGTGAGAATTTTGTGGGAATTATATAAAAAACCTCCATATCTTCACGCCCTGGCATACTGTAAAGTGATGTAAAATTGATCTCTTCTTCAACAGAAGTCTCTCTTCTGATGGGTGCTTTTCTCTTACAGTTCAGGAATCCAAAGGCATCACTCCATACCAGACTTTCAGATCTGATAAAGCACCTTCAGAAGAAAGGAGAAAGACACTGTCAAGAGTTTTACCGGGCTCTGCAGATCAATGCTGAACAGCTGTATAATGATCTGCCAAGCAGGAAGATCTTGAGTAAGTTGGTTTGTAAGTTGACCGAGTTGTGGGTTTCCTCATCAGGGTGTTACAAAACCTCATTCAGATTACTTTTATGTTATTTAAATAACCTCTTTGTGTTAGGTAGATAATTTTGGGGGTATAAAATAATTTCTTCTGACTGGAATTTTCCAAAAGCTGTAAGGGGATTTGACTGCATAGCTCTTGTTATTTGTTGACTAGTGTGGGCAGTCTAAAACTCTTTCATTGTTTTGAAAGATTAAACGTGTCTTTAAAACAGTTTAGGTGCAGCACTATCCTCCTCAAAATACAGTTTTTCTTTCCATAACCATTGCTCCTTCATGGCTTGCCCGTTACCTCTGTGTTTATTCTGACTTGTAGCACATAGTAAAGCACATAAGCACAAACCTCTGATTTGTTAAGCTCCAAACTCTGGTGGCCCAGAAGCTTGTCTTCCCCTCAATCTGTAGATCTCCTAGTTGTGTCTAGTTTGATGTGACACCAATGTTCACAGGTCCTTGCAATGCCGAACTGGGATATTCATCACTTGGGACTTGTTTTGTGCAGCTGGCAGGCCTGAGCGGTGTCTGTAAGGCTGCCCCCCAGTATACATGCATGTACTTTGAGAGGGCTGAGGCTCAAACAGATTTGATGGTGTACTGCAAAGGAGCTCATTTATTTAAGGAAAAGTATCCTGACTTGCCAACCTGGGATAATGCTTGTTATGTGTTGGTGAGACTTGTTTTGGTTTTTTTCCCACCTAACGAAATGGAGAAAAGAACAAGTGTTCAGGAAATACGTGCAGGCACCCTGCATACAGAAATGACTTGAGGAGCCTGAGGGACAGCTCCCACATTTAAACTAATGAGGCTATGAAGGGCCTGCAGTTTAAGAAATTCTTATAAAATATCTGTCAGCGCTAATGCTTCACCAGTCAGTTGGTTTCTAGTTGTTAAGAAACTACACAGCTGTGTAACCCAGGGAAATTTTAAACATGTCAGACTCCAGTGAGGTTCAGACTGGTACACCAAAACTCCATAGGTATTTAAAAAAAACCCAGTTAGACTTCTTTTATTTCTGGAGTGAAAATGGCTTGCGAAATTGTAATTGCCTTTGAAGATACTGCATTGTCTAGTTCCGTTTTGCCTTTCATTTTGAAGGAAAAGGTTTGTACCTACCCAGCACAGATACCCACCGTTGGAAGAGTGCACCATTTTCCTGCCTGCTCAGGGAGGCTGCACAGTCACCCCAGATTCCCACACTCATATCCAAAACCTCTTGAACTGGGAAAGTCTGGGCCTCTCCCTGCCTCAGAGGAGCCCGAGTCCCACTGATTCAGCCTTGCAGCAGCTTTAGGGCAGTGTTTTTGATCTGTTACTCACCTAAACAAAGTCATGCCCTTTGAGGGAACAGGCTCTTGGATTAAATAGGCTTGACTCTGTCACGTTTACTCGGGTAGAAGTCAAGAGCAGCAGGTTTTGCTGCCAGGCTGACTAGAAGGCAGCAGACAGCCTTTTATTCGTTAAGAGCAATTTAAGAAGTCTTAGTGCAGACTCTCTCCAGCAGTTCTGTGTCCTTCTTGAACTGAGAGGCCCAGAACTGGACACAATACTCCAGATGGGGTCTCACCAGGACAGAGTAGAGGGGGAGGAGAGCCTCTCTCCACCTACTGACCACCCCCCTTCTGATACACCCCAGGATGCCATTGGCCTTCTTGGCCATGAGGGCACAGTGCTGGCTCATGGGCATCCTGCTGCCCACCAGGATCCCCAGGTCCCTTTCCCCTACGCTGTTCTCCAACAGGTCAGTTCCCAACCTATACTGGTACCTGGGGTTGTTCTTGCCCAGATGCCAGACTCTACACTTTTCTGTGTTATATTTCATTACATTTCTCCCTGCCCAACTCTCCAGCCTGTCCAGGTTCTGCTGGATGGCAGCACGGCCTGCTGGCCTGTCAGCCACTCCTCCCAGTTTGATGTCATCAGCAAACTGGCTGACAGTGCACTCCATTCCCTCATCCAAGTCGTTGATGAATATATTGAACAGTACCTGTCCCAGTACTGGTCCCTGAGGGGCTCCACTATATTGAAGCTGTTTCTACATACGTATTTGAACGGAGGCATACACATCAGCCAAGGCCTGGCTGCATTCCCTGCAGACGGTCAGAGTTTGGTTGGGTGCCAGGAACAGCGTAGCTGTGACCAAGTTCTTCCCTACCTGTAGAGCTCACTGGAAAGCTCTGCAGATATTGTGAAGATGAACTCCCAGGTTGCCTCCTGCCATCGTCACTCCTGGACAAACCAGCTGAAGAGGAGACTTGTGTAGGGGGCCAGCCTGAAGGCTGCACTCTCAACTGGCACATAAACCTGCTCATCTTTGCACCTGATCTCCCTCTGTGAGAGCTTTTTCTCGGGTAGCCACAGGAGTCAGCAGGGTTAGGGCTTCTCGTGGTCAGGCTGCACACAGCAAGTACACAAGCTCCAAGAGCTTCACAGAAAAACACCGAGCTGTTTGTGGTGCCCCAGAGCTGTTCTGCTGCTGTTGCATTATGCAAAGGGACTCCAGCAACCATCCTACGTCATTAAATTCTCTACATCTTGGTACCCTCTCTTTTTACGTTACCATCCTCAGAACAACTGAGTTAAAATGCTTCTACCTCTGCACGCTAAGGTTCTGCAGTTTCCTTATACGGACCCGAGGAGGAAGTAAGGAGATGAGGGTCTTACTGTGTTTGCTGCTGCTTGTGAGCTCTGTAACTAAACCAGATGTCTGCATTCTGGTCAGCAAACTCCTGTGCAGCGTTGGAAGCTAAAACCACAAGCAATTTTATTCTTCAGGAGAAGGTCCCTTTTCAATATGAGGTGGTGTTTCTTTTTTAAGTGAACTTGCACATTTTGGCTATTAAAGGCATTATCCTTCCAACCTCTCATATGTACAATTTTTGTGTTACTTGTAGCAGTAGTTGTTAAATTTGTCAAATTTAGCACAGAGCATTTGCAGAATTGACACTAGAATTTGTAAATGTGAAGAAAAAAGGGAATCCCTAACATCAGGATTTGTCCTAAATGAAGATTGAAGTGAAACAAGCAGCATTAAAAACACCTGAAGAAATTATTGGTGAGGAGACCGGTGAGGCCAGGACACTGCTCTGGGGAAGATTACGTGCAGCTGCACCTCTGAAAAATGCTTTCTACAGAGGAAGTCCTTTCAGAGGTTTCTTTTCCGTTCTTAAAACAACTTTAGAGTTTGTGCTAGAAGCAAATGTCTTTGCCTCAAGTAGGAGAGTGAAGTACTGGGTAGTGCCCCCAAATCCCGCTAGAGGGCGGGTAAGGCACATGGCAGAGGCAGTTCACACCCGCTGAAGCCGGGCAGGACCTTCCAGGTGCCTCAGGAAGCCTTGGTGTTCCTCTGGTGCTGACACAGGAAGGTAAAGGGTGGTCCCGTTGAGACAGAGCTTGGCAGCAGCCCTTTCTGCTTCCATGACTCTCCAGCTTTGCAGCAAAACTCTTCAGATGTTTCTGTTCTGCTGGAATGCCGTGCCTGGTCCCCCACCATCCCTGGGACACAGATGTTTGCCCTCGGCTGCTGGCTGAGGGCATGCCCTGGTGCTGAGCTGGGGTAGGGTGCGGGTTCCAAGGCACCTCACCTAGCCCCAGATCATCACAGCTGAAAGAAAACAGCTCAAATTCTTCCCTTATTGACAGTCAGATTTGGAGCTCTCACTTTGCTTTTGGTTTGGGGTTTTTTTAATGATCTAGAGCACAAAGAGGCTTGGCTAAAAAAGTTGTTTTGCAGCTTGGTGATGTAATTCCTCTGCCATTTTTGGTGACAGAGGTGCTCTTTGGTTTCATCCACATCTTTTACAGGTAACGTTATCTCCACATCTCTATGGCAAAGGCACCTCTAAAAGAGCTGCAGGTCTTTCTGGCCAAAGCAGAAACTGCTTTATCACTGCTAACCACTAAACTCCTCATCTTAAGGTCCACCTCCTTTCTTCGAGAATTTACAGAAAGATAGAGGCAAAAGTTGACAGCACCAAATGTTAGCAGGTAGCACTGCAGCCTTTTACAGAAGCTGGATGTGTCTTTAGTTGAGACCAGAATTTAGACAATCTGTGCCAAGCAGTTCCCTGCAAGCACTTAATCTGCCAGGTACATCAAGGCCCAGGGATTTAGGCGAGCACAAAGAATGGTGATGCATTACATTACAGGGGTATTTTCAGATCAGCTCCTAGATTAACAAATAGTTTGTGTTTATTACAATGAAATTTCTGGCCTTATGGAAGGATTAGCTCCTGCTTTCCTCACTTGGGAGACGCGTGTGATGTTACTGACGCAGTTCGTGTCGACCCAGAGCAGAGGTCCAGCTATTCATAGCTGCATCCAAATGCCTATGTCTTTTGATCAATATATGTCCAAACCTAACTATAGCCAGGATTTACCTTGGGGGAGGTTGCTTTTTTGTGTCAAAATCGGATATTTTTTGCAATGTGTTGTTTTGCACATTTTTGCCTGTGCTGATTATGTTTGTTTGTTTGCTTGAGCTGGGTACTAACTTCTCATGTGTTGCTTTTATTTCTAGAGACCACAGATTCCACAGAGATAGACACTGACAAGGAGAAATATATGCTAAATGACAGGGGTAAATAAACACATACAGTGTCGCTGGATGGAATGGCTTTTCAGATTACAATGCAATTTGTTTTATCATGTAATTTGCTTTTCATGTAACAATTTGTTTTATGATGTCTTTACTGTCACAAGTTAAGTGGAATTAATGGAGCTGAGCTGCTTTTGAGGAAACCAGTGCCAGGAAGTAAAAAAGACTGTAGAGTTTTATCAGTATTTACAAAAGTGTATTTAGTTACACTGTTATAGCTAAACTCTCCATTTCCGGTGATTTCTTCAATGCTTGAATAGAATCACAGCATGGTTGGAGTTGGAAGGGACCTTAATGATCATCCAGTGCCACCCCCTGCCCTGGGCAGGGACACCTCCCACCAGACCAGGTTGCTCCAAGCCCCCTCCAACCTGGCCTTGAACCCCTCCAGGGATGGGGCAGCCACAGCTTCTCTGGGCAGCCTGGGCCAGGCTCTCACCACCCTCACACCAAACAAATTGTAGTTACCTGCTGCTAACTACCTCATTTTGCATAAGGCCATCAATAATTTTTTTATATAATTTCAAAATTTTTCAGTTTTTTTAAGCTTTCAGTTAAAGTACATATAATTTGAAAGCAAAGACAGAAAGAGAGATGAGCAAGGGTGGACTTAAATATATTGTCCTTAGGAAAACATGTTAATGTTTTCCCCTTCCTCTGTTGGGTGCTCAGATTACAGAGGCAATTCTTTTATTCGCTGGAAGATATTTTTGAAAAGGAATTGAAGATCTGAAAGCAAGCTGAAGAATTTTCAAAATTCACAATGAGCTGTTTTATCATTGAAGTTTGTTTGATAATTTATTTAAAAATTTCAGTGCAATTATGAGAGAATGAAAGCGTTTTCTACAAGCTATGCCTTTCTGGCAGTTTTGTCCTGGCTCCGTGGCTCACTCCTCACTGGCCACGTGGCCAGGACAGTTAGTCTGCACTTAGACTCCTCTTTGTTAGGCTGCAGCTTCTCCTTCAATTGACAGGGCCATTTTAATTGTAGCTATGCTCACAGCGGAACAGTAAATACAAATAGGCTATCAGGCAATAAAGAAGCCAATACAAATCTTTATGAGGTTTTGTCTGCGGGTGGTTATGAATGAGAAAGGTTTTACTGAACATGGGCGTTCAATGCATGTAATCCCGGGCAGGCACATGGAGTGGGAGGCTGGGTTTAGGAGTGTGGGGGCTGTGATTTCACCTTCCAGCAGAATTGGAAACAGCAAGGAGAGTATTTGCTTTTGTCACGAAAGCAGAATTTGTGGAACATCTACTGGGAAAAAAAAGAAATCCCTAAAAGTCTGCTTCTGAGGGGCTATAGTCTGCTAGGAATGGCTGTCACCCACAGGCACTGCACTGGCCCAGGGGGGTTTATGGAGCAGAACGCTTGCTGGGTGCTCCCAGCAGCCTGGGTAGGATTTTATTTAAAGGGAGTTTTGCACAAAGCTGTAGAGTAAGAAAACATCTAAGGAAGTTTTTGCTTCAACTTAATAGATGAACAGAGGTGAACAGTGGATGGTGATACAGTAAATGTGCTTCAGAGTCCATTAGCTACAGGGCATACATAACTGTGAATGTGTCAGCTTCATCTGAATACACTTAATTATGCATATTATTAGCAATTGATGATACAAGAACTGATCTGAACTTGGAGTGCTCTGGCCTGTCATAACGTTTTTCCTTGGTTTTCTCCAGGCCCGGTGTTCTTCCTCGCGTGTTTCAGCGTCGCTGCAGGATTTGCATTACTCTGGTATTGCTGTAACTCAGGTAATCCCCTCCCCTGGCTTCTCTCCACTTGCTTTTGTTAGCACGTGTCAGGAGGGAGCACACCACTTGGTCTAACATGGCTTACTTAATGGAGCGGGTCAAGGTGTCCTCATTCATTAATGAGGTTAGGATACAAATTGCGCTCCAGACATGCTGAGGAGTAAATAATGGGTAGTTTGCCTACGGAGGATGCCACAAATAGGGGCTCTTTTTAAAGACAGTAGTCGTGTGAGCTCCAGTTGCTATAGCAATGGGTCAGAGTTCCCAGCAGTCTTGAGGCAGGAAAACACCTGAACCTCCCGGCTTCCACATCCCTTGGGAGCTGGTTGGAGCACGGCCAGTGCCGGAGGACGCTGGCTGAATCTGCTGAGCCCTGTCGCTGGCTGACGGTGTGGGCTCTCCCTGTGGCTGGAAGGTGCTCCAGCAGCAGAGCAGGGCTCCTCTCCCTCTCCTCAGCCCGACATTCCAGTGTTGCCATCAGAGCAGCATCTCTTGGCAGAAAGTGCGCTGATGCGTCCGCATGGTTCTGCTCCAGGCAAGCAGTGAGTCAGTGCTGGTGGGAGAGAGCCAGGGGAGGGAGATGCAGCTGATTCAGAGCATCACTCGCTCTCGAGTCTTCACACAGTCCTGTGGGAGGTGCATGTCTTCACATGGTAGATGGGGAGCAGGATCCAAACTCAATTTTGGGTTAGTGCCTTCTGCTTCTCATGCCCCCGCCAGAGCAGTTGCTGTCAGACATTCTTTACTATTTTTTTTCCAGAGCTGTGCACTCTGTAGCACCAGTTCATGGACATTTCAGGTGATGCTGGAGTCTTGAGCTGTGTAACCCTTCATCCCCAGATCAGAGTCCCTCAGCTAGACTGTTTGTGGAGTCAGAGTTAAAGCTAAAAGCCTAACCCATGTATTTCCTTAGCTGCCATCACTTCCCTTCGTCAGGTTCTGTCACCAGCATTTAATAAAAGCATCCTCAGAAGAACATTCAGGGACTGATACCAAAAAGCCAGGGAGTCCATCACTTCCCGTGATCCCAGTGAATTGGCCATAGCATTAGAGTCATCGAATTATAGTATCAGAATGGTTGAGGTTGGACCTTTCAGATTACTGGGTCCAACCATCAACCTAAGACTGACAAAAACCACCACTAAGCACCCTCAGCACTACGTCTGCCTGACTTTTAAATACCCCCAGGGATGGCGATTCCACGACTTCCAATGTTTGATAACCCTTTCACTGTAAAAACTTGTCCTAATACCCATCCTAAACCTCCCCTGGTGCAACTTGAGGCCATTTCCTCTTGTCCCATCACCTGTGACTTGGGAGAAGGGACTGACCTCCTCCCAGCTACACCCTTCTTTCGGGGAGTTGTAGAGAGCGAGAAGGTCTCCCCTCAACCTCCTCTTCTCCAGGCTGAACACCCCCAGCTCCAAGGCTTGTGCTCCAGACCCCTCAGCAGCTCCACTGCCCTTCTCTGGACAGGCTCCAGCACCTCAAGGTCTTTCCTGTTGTAAGGTGCTTTCTAGAAATGTGTCGTTCTCAAATTGAACTGCGTTCACTTACTTTTTTTCACCCCATTTTCATTTCTGTTTTAGATATGAAAGTTATAGGAAGAGCCAGGAGAATCTTGGGCTTTTCTCCTATTATCATAAGAAGCCACGTTAGAAATATTTGTATGTTGTATTTGGAAGACTCATCAAGAAATTAAGGAAAAGCTGCCTCCTCACTCTTGCCTGCTCAGCACACCTGCCAAGGGAAGCCAGTGGATATCAATGTACCACAGGCTCATACCAAAGATTTATTCACTGGCTTCCTCAATAGTCGCGTTGCCTCGAGATGTATTCAGAGTTTCAGCTATAGATGTCCTTCCTTGTGGGAATGGACCATTTATTTTTGTAAATGCTTATTTTAAGATATTTATCATTTGGATAAAAACTATTTTTAATACAAACTTTAAAACGATATCCTGAGTGACCACGGGTCCTACGCCATGTTTGCCTGTGTCTTTTGTATCGGAATGAAGGATCACAACTGGGTAAAGAGTGCTAGCCCGTCTTTTGTGAGAACTAATTGAAGAGAAGCACTTAAACAATCACATGCACTCAAAGCCTTACCAAGAAGTGGAACTCCCATCTCAGGACCATCTGCTTTGCCTAGATCCTTCGCACTTGCTGCCTGAGCTCGGGTGGGCACTGCCACCTCCAACACCTATCGGTGCCGGGTGCCTCTGTGTGTGCCTGGCACTTGCCCTGTGTTCTCCTCCTCTGTCCATGCCTCACCCCAGCCTTCTTCACCCGCGCCCTCAGCTGGCAGTCGTGCTTTGGATGCGCCAGAGCTGGTGCAACTGGTTCCTTGAGAGATGAAAAAGGGCTCAGAAGACCCTGATTTTACTGTTCTGATAAGATGTTTTGACCTACAGTACTGGAGTTTGGCTGGGACACAAGCCAACCCCACGCAGAGGTAGCCCGATCGCTGCCCTGTGTAACCTGGAATGAGCCGAATGGCACACAAATAACGTGGCACCCAGCGGAGCAGAGCAGGCTCCTTTTCCCCTGCCTCCACCCCGCCAGCCCTTGTGGATCCTCTACCTGATCTCTTACTAGGGAGAAGAAGGTGATGGAGCGGAGCATGCGGTGACCCCGGGGCTGTGCTGCCCTGGGGACCCTGCCTGCTGCTCGTGTGCTGCCTGCCCTCTTGGCGAGGGCTTTAATTATGGTCTGTCCTTTCCTCTCTGCCCTGCCTTGTGTTTAAGGCGACAACAGGTTGTTTTCTTTCCTCCAGCAAACCAACTCTAAATTACAGTGTTTGAAATGAAACATCCCTTCCCTCTCTGCTGCTTACGTCCTGTAGCAGCTCTTTCTCGAGGGACCAGAAAAAATGCCTCTGAAATCTAAAAGGGCTTTAAATTTTTGCCTTGAAGCAAATTTTGAAATCTCATTAGAGGAAGGATATTGCATTTCACACCAAAAAAATTATTCAGAGTAATCGTGACAGTTGCATCTCATTTTAAAGCAGAAATTGAGGCCTTATTGCCACTAGACAGATTCTCTCTGTTTAGATTATCCACTGTGTTATTCTTGGAATAACAGGTTGCAAATTGTTGTTGGCTCTTACTGAGACCTACAGATGGAGGCACCATATTTAATGTGAAGGTGAGAATCTGCAGGTTCACGGATGCCCTGGGGTGCCAGGAGCCCGCTCAGGTCCATAAACTTGCCCAGGAGCAATCTGGCTGTGCAGCAGGACATGGTGCTCCCCATTCCTCAAAGCGAGTGGCTTTCTTGAGCCTTGAAAACCATACGGAATAGGAAAGGTTACTAAAGGCCATGGCTCTGTTTCTTCCCTTTTTGAGGTTGTTCAAGATGAGGATGTCTCTCAGGGAAAAAAAAAAACAAAACCAAAATCCAGGATGACCTATTCCCAGGGTTAGGGCTGGGAGCAGGGAGGGAAAATGGGTCTTGGTTCATAGAATCACAGAATGGTTAGGGTTGGAAGGGACTTTAAAGATCATCCAGTTCCAACCCCCTGCCCTGGGCAGGGACGCCTCCCACCTGAGCAGGTTCCTCAAAGCCCCCTGCAACCTGGCCTTGAACCCCTCCAGGGAGGGGGCAGCCACAGCTTCTCTGGGTGAGAATCTCTGTCCGTTAGGAATGCACACATTGGTTTGTCCCTTGCTAGTTAAAGGGCTTGGCAGAAAAAAGGAAAGACCAGAAAACAGTGTGTTTTGCTATAGTTGTTCCTAGGTATAAAGTTGGCATGGGCACAGGGTGGGGGACATGCTTTTCCTTGGAGGGTTTTTCTTTCAGGAGCGAAACCGGAGGTTTCACCACGTCACCACACACATCCCAGCAGCACGTGCCAACGGTGGGTGAAGTGATGGTTCCATGAGGAGTTTCTGGTGAAAGCCTGCATGTACCTGTGTGGGAGCATGTCCTGGGCAGGCGGTGGTGTTTACTGAGAAATAAATGGAGCAGGGTGGTGGATGAGCCCGTCATCAGGCTGCAGAATTCCAGCTTCCCTGTCTGGTTGAGAATGGCTCGGTATTTGCTGCTGAAACCGGTGTTCAAGAGCTCTGTGTTAGGGAGAGTGGGGAGGTGTCCTGGCTGTGTAAATGCAGGGGGTGGTTACACGGGCAGCTCATAGAGGCCGTTCTTGGGAGCGCCCTGATCTTGTGCTGCAGACAGCGGGTGTGCCAGTAAAAAGCAGCCCTGTTTTCACCATACCCTCTCTCACCCTGTGCCAGCCTGGGGGAGCAGACCTTTCCCTTAGTGCATAAGTGGGTTGTGCCTTTAGCAGCACCGTGGGCTGAGGAGCTGAGCAGTGGGGGGACGCAGGATGCTTTGCTGGGGGCTGACCTGGCTCCCGGGGACGGGATGTGCAAGGAGAAGCTGTGTCTCCGGTGGCTGGGAATGGGCAGGTCATTGGGCAGGGGTCTCTTCTGCCAGCTTAGCCCCTGCTCTGCCAGTGGTGCCTCACACGCAGGGTACGGCAGCTCCCACCAGGGACTGTCCTCCTCCTCACGGCAGTGCGACTTGTACCTGAGTCCTGAGGGGAGAGACGGGCATGAGCTCTGTACCCTTCACCTCCTGATGCCTAACCAAAAATCAGCTTGCTTCCCTGCCTTTTTCTGTTATTTTAATTGTTCTTTTCCCTTGTGAATTGGCTTTTTGCTTTAAAGTAACACTGAAGGAACTGCCATTGTCTTGGTGGAAAGGTTGGGGCTCTCTGGGTTGAAGGACAGGGGTCCTGCAAAGTGAGAACCCCGAGCAGGGTGTGCAGCAGCTGCAGGAGCCACCGAGGCAGCTGAGGCCAAGTGGCAGGGCTGCCTCCACGCGGAACCAGAGTGACAGCTCACCCCGTGAATCTGCACAATTCCATTTAAAGGCAGCCCGCTATTTAAAGTACTTGAGTGAAGCAGGATGTGGCTGCGAGCCAGGGCTGGAACAAAGTGATGATTCATGTGGGGACATCCTGGGCTACTGCACAGCTGCCTCCCAGAGCCTCTCAAAGCCGCCGAGGCAAAGCTACTCGCTTTGTTTCCTTCACCCGTGCTTATTATCTCTCTTATACAGTGATAAATTGAAAACATACTTGGTCAAAATGTGCAGTTCTGGATGCTTTTCAGTGCTGCCCTGCCTGGGCTGTGGAACCAGTGTTGGGGTGACAGAAATGCAGCTTGCTGGACTTTCAGGGGCCGCCTGTTTCGTAGTGGTTCCTCACACTCTGCATCGTCCTGAGTTCTGTAGAAATCAGTAGCTTTTTTCTTTTTTTAACGGGATGAAGCTGACAATTAAATGAAAATAAAATCTGTACTGAGAAAAAAAAATGCTGGTTTTTGTCTTTCTTGTAGTTAATGCTTTGTGCTTTGTTCCAGAAAAGCCATTGCCCTCTTGCCTTCCCTCCATGGCTGGTGTTGGCCATCAGACTCCCTCCTGGTCTCTGCTCTGAGAGGGACACGCTTTTGTTTGGGTATTTGTGACAAGATTTTTAATGATTTCATCTGCTTTCAAAATTATGTTCAGTATCACAGTCTGACTTGTTTAGTGACCTGAAGTTAAACATTGGTGCAAGGTCTGGCTGTCTTTTGGTTAAGACTTGACTTTGTGTGTCTTTGGTAACCTATTGCCTGTCAAGATTTGGACAAAGGCCTCCCTCTTGGTATAAAGGCACAGACTTTGACACAAGATTGATTTTAAGGTTTATTTTTACCACCCAAAAAGAGACTTCATGGAAGAAAAACAGCCTGTTCCTTCGGGTAAATGCAGAAGGGGGATCTGCTTGGCCCAGGTGCTACTCTGGTCAGTGTTAAGGATCCTGTCAGCCCTGGGTGGAGATAAGGTGGGTACGCAGCAGCACTGGTCTGCAGAAGCAGTGCTGGTATGCAGAGGCACTGCTGGTATGCAGAAGCAGTGCTGTACTGTTTAACTCACCGTAGCTGCTCTGGCATAAAAGAGCATTTCAGGTGAATCCTGACCTGCCCTTTCTATTTTAGAGCACAGGCCACTGTGCACTGCAGTTGCAAGGAAAATCTTTCTGCCCTGCTGGTGTTGATAAATCTTTAATAGAATTGTGCCTGGTAAAGCAAAACCCTTTCAGACTTGGTCTGCACTTCATGAGCTGGTACCAGGGGATGTCAGATGCTGGCAGCTGGAGCGCCATGGCACCTACCCCTGAATAACTGCTGTGTCCTCACGGTGTGACCTACATCAGGTCCTCTCTCTCCGGAGCAAAATATTTAATGACACTCAGGTGGGGTTATTTCCCCCCCCCTCTTTTCTTTTAAACCCTTGTTTTAGCTGCCCTGGAGGTTGTGCAGCACCCAACCTTGCAGCCCCTGTCCCATCCCAGAGAAGCTCTGTGTCATCCCACACTCTCACAGCCCCGGCACTGGCCTGGGAGGGAAACTGCCCGGCGCTGGTGGCTGCTTCCCCACTGGGGCCACAGCCCTGCCCTCAGAGACGGGGAGAGGGGTACGATGATTTTTCATCTGTCTGCACGGCTTGCACTCATTTTGAAATCTAGCAGAGGTTGAAAAGTGCCTGTGCCTTTTAAATATTCCCAGTTCCTAATGGTGGGGGACAGCTGGGTTATGCTTCTCATCTCTCTGTGGAGGAGAAAAGCCCACCCACGGAGACCGGGATGTCCAAGTCTACCCAGGTCTGAGCAGCACAATGGAGATCTCTCGAAGGGAGAGGTGCTCCCAGAGGTGCCTGGGGAGAGCTCAGCCCTCGGTCCTGCTCTGTGACCGAAGGCTCCCCCTCTCTGGGTGCCAGCCCGACCTCTATCTCCTGTAACTCTGCCCCAAGCAGTGCCCACCCATGGTGGTCTCCATGAGTGCATCTGGTCGTGATGGCTGTGGCTGGCTCAACATGTTTTGCCCCAACACATCCTTGGTAAATGGTTAATAGCTTTTAATCCTTTAGATATAAACCACTGACCAAGTCTGGGACTAGGATTGGATCCAGCTGCACCCAGACTCCTCTCTGAAAAGTTGAGAAGCCAGGGGGTCCTTTTTGAACCTTGACTCGATGGGAGGCTCACCCCGACAGCTCTGTCTGACCCTGTTCTCTCTGCAGTCAATAGCCAAGTGTGCCTCGCCACCTCCAAGGGTTTCTAAGGCACATGCTGCTTTTTCCCCACCATTGAACCACACATCACTCCATGCCTGCTTTGCCTTAGTTTTATGCTGGTCATGCAGTGACTTGCTGTGAGAGCCTCTGGAGGGGAGAAGAGGCTCATCCTCCATTCTGAGGCAGGAAGACTGTTTACAGCAGGTAGGAACCAAAGTCAGCATCCAGGTTTAACAGGTTAAAATGATAGCAGAAAATAATAATTCTTAATAATAATAACAACTTGTATAGCAGTTTTCTATGTAAGGGCTGCAAATATGTCTTGCAGGGTATTCCCAAGGAGAGCACTGTGGGTACAGGCAGGACAAGTCTTGCCTGGCACAGAGCCGTTGCAAAAACAAACAAGTAGGAGGGAAATTCCTGCTTCGGAGCTGGAGGAAATTCAGCCCTGGATGAGTACAGGCTGGTCCTGACGCTGGAAGCATCAACAAGAAGACTCGTTCTTCCATCACACCTTGTATCTGCAAGTGAAGAGGACACACAAATGAAACAGAATAGTAATGGTGATGTCAGGTTTAAAGATGTCTATTTGAGATCCCTATTGGATGGGGACATCCCTATGTGATATGTATTTGATATCCCTATCTGATAACCCAGTCCTTTTGAGATGTTGGGATGACACCTACCAAGGCGGACGTGGGGCTTTCAAACCTGTTGGTTTTTTTCAGCGTGGAGCAAAAAGAGCTTCCAGGGGGTTGTGAGGGAGAATCCTGACCCACACAGGCATGTCCTGCCCTGCTCTCACGCTGCCCCACTCAGTACATTTCACATAGCTGCCTTTTGGAAAGTCTTGTTCCAGAATTTGGATCTCCGAGCTCTTGGATGGAGATAGCCTGGGGGGAATTTAGTGGTTCCTTTGCAGAGAGATGCTCTCCCTGGCATGCCTGATGAGTCATATTTTCTGACACAGAAAAAAATGGATCCTTTACCTTCAGGGTAAAGACACGTAGCTGTCTCCCTCCACAGCTTCCCCAAGTCCAACACAAATGTGAGACACAAAGCCTTTCCAATGGTTTAATTTATTTCATCCTCGGTGCCACAAAACTGGAATAATCTTGGGTGGTGCTGGAACCGATTTATTCCCAAATATTTTTGGCACCGGTGAAAATGGTTGGCAATGTTTCAGGAGTCCTGGAGTGGTGCTTGGTAGCACAGCACCCAATTCTCCACTCACCGCCCCAATGAATTAATGCTTGTACCCTGAGAAGGGGCTGGGGCTGCCTCTGAGCTGGAAGACTGGAAAAGGGAGGAGGAGGAGGAGGAGGAGGAGAAGTGGAAAGCATCATGAAGGAGAAGGGGAAAAAAATAAACCAGCATTTTTTCCTTCTCCATATCTGACAAAGCCCAGCTTGCCTGATGAGCAGGCAATGGAAAGTCTCTGGAAAGTCTCTGCTCCTACCTGGGGGGCTGTGGCACTCTCCTTGGGAAAACAACCAGGTTATATTTAATATTATATCTCTCATTGTGAAATAATCAGGGGTGGGGAGTGGGAAACTAACCATGAAAACAGATCTTCCCTTCAGTGACCTGCGGTGAAGGGGGGGAAAGTGAGTTCAAAATAATCCGTTGCATCCAATAGCAGGGAAGGAAACTTTCTGTCGCCACCCCGTTAGGAGGCAGGATAACAGTTGGTTGGACACTGTTCCTGAAAGGATATTATCCTTGTATTCCGTGTCTTCTGCTGCTTACCATAATGTATCCTGCGATGATGTGTAGGGGATGCTCCCGGCGTCACACCCCAGGGCCTTCAGAAAAGCAGGGCCTGTTGATCACCTGCAAACGCCTCAGGGGCTGAGGCACAACCCCTGCATGACACTGGGGTGATCGGGGTCCTCTCCTGCTCCCGATATATTGCAGCTGTGAAGCAGCGACCTCTCCTTTTGCCAAGGGAGAAAGAGCTCCTCAGCCATGCAGCTTTCCGAGACACGGGCCATGGGAATTTGGGACACCTCAAACTTTCTTCTCTTCTGTGTGCTTCCAGGTGGGTACTCAGCTCAAGCTTAGCCCTGGTGCTGAGCTCGTCTGCTTTTCAAGACCTTTGACCATGGTGCCTTGAGCGGCTCATGTGCAAGCTTCTGGAAGCAAAGCGGAGTGCTGGAATGCCATTTCATAAGGGAGACCATCATCTTGTCCCCATCACTGGGGAGGTTTCTTCTGAGAGGTGTACTGCCCTCGGGGGCATTCCTTGGGGCACCGCTGTGTGCGCTGTGGCCTTCACAATGCACGGACTTCACTTGAGGGCATTGAATTCACATGGATCTCAGTGACATTTTCTGCCAGGAAAGCAGTGGTTTATGAACAGCTGCCATCTGGGGTACCAGCTGTTTCCAGGGGTGTTCTAAGGGAAATGGGGTATCTGTGCTACTCGTCTGCTGTTTCCTTTCCTGGACATGGGTTGGGACAGCTCTGCTCGAGCACATCCCTACAGAACGCTGCTGGGAGTATTCAGAGCCTCCTGGTTTATTAGTTTTTAATTCCTTAATGGCCACGTAGGGTTTGTGGGGTTGGCCCTGCCGAGTTGGGAGGCTCCACCTCTCACACTGGGATCTTCTGGTTATGTACCTAACCTGCCAATCGTTTCTTTAAAAGCGAAACGCTGCCCTTCAGAAGCAAGGGGCCCTTTTCTCATTGGCAGAAGGAGGGAAGTCTGCTGCTCAGTCTCCCTGCTTCTGCATCCCCTGTGCTGCCCCTAACCTGATGGGAGGTTTGATGGTTTATTTTCCAGGAGCAGCGTGTTTAAGTGTGCAGATTATTGAAGATTTGAGTTCTACCCATGGAAATGTATCACCAGTTCTGTCCTGAGTGTTCCCACTGCCCTGCAGGAGGGAAATGCACCTTCAGCAGAGCCTCCTGTGGCTTGACAAAACCATACTGGAGAACAAGGAGCTTCAGAGGGGTCTTAGAAACAAACTGTAAAATGGGGCATAAATTGGTACCACGCATAGCAGCTCCTGAACCAGACACAACCTGTGATGGCAACCCCTTCGGGAAGCTGGATTTGGATTCTGTCACTCACTTCTGGTAACTCTTTTGTAAATATTTGAACAATCAAGATTATAATGTTTTTTCCAACCATTAAAATAAAAGAGCATCCAAGCTTTTAGAGTACCAGGTACAAGCTCCCTGGACCAAGGAGATGAGTGTGGAGCAGCAGTACCTCTGGCACAGGGCACAGTGCCCAGCCCCAGTGCCTCCACCCTCAGTGGGGCTGGAGACAAGCCCTGGCAGGAAACAGGCCATTATTCTAGGTCCTTAAAAGGTCATAGAATAAAGGAAAATGAACCTGAATCAAAGTTTAGGGGCAAACAGTAACCAGGACTACGCTGCCCAGTTCAAACCATTTTATGTAATAGCTGCAGAATAGCTTCAGCAGTCACCTGGTTTAGACAAGTCAGTCCCAGTAAATACCCACTTTGGCCAGTGCAGCTGGACTGGGAATTTCAGCTGGCAGCCCTGGATGCTGAAGGGACGGATGCGAAGGACGAGTAATTCCTACTCTGCCTATGAGACAGGAGGAAAGGGCTGACCTGGCACAAGGCCCTTCCTGAGGCAGCTGGCCAGAACTCGTCTCCCTCCATTATTGATGACCTCTTCTTGGGGGGAATGTCTGCCTCCAACCAAGAACTGGAGAAGCTGAGCAAACCCAGAGCCGTTCAAACCCACGCCTTTTGTGCCACTCCTAGCAGATACTCGCTAGGATTTTAAATAAGCACCTGACTTAAAAGAACAGTAATAATAATGTGATTAAATTATTTATACCTGAAACCATCCGGCAGATGCTTTTGTCTGATAAAAAATACATGATCTCTGAGGGCTTCAGAGACTTGGAACACAGATTGCGTGTCTGAGGATGTTTTGCAAATCTTACTTAATCACGATAAAAGACACGGTACTAAACCAGCATCCTCTTTTATTTAAAAATAAGACATCCAGCTGCAAGTCGAGTGGTGCTGTTGCCCAGGACAGTCTTGTTGGACAGTGTTCAGCTCAGGTCTCCCCGCGTTCAGAACCAGAAGAAGAGAGCAGGCGCTCTGACGTTGCTGGTGTCCCTGGTGTGATGCTTTGGTCCCACTTCCAGGAGCTCAGGAGGCAGGAAGGTTCACGGGGGCGGTTGTGAGCTGGGCTCCAGCAGAGTTCAAGGGAGCAGACACCTACTCCTTAACGCTGACCTCCACACCCAGCTCTTGGCATCCAGGCTTGAAGGAATCTTCCCTCCTGCATGTGTCTTGCACAGGCCATTGGAATCTGCAGTTGACAAGTCATTGCCTGGTGAGTGTTCCCCACCCTGGGCCAGTTAGTTCCAGAAGTCACTGGGAGATGGGATGTACAAGTCTGAGTAGCTTCTGTTGGACAACAGCTTAGCAGTAAAGGTACTATAACAACAGCTATTGGAATTTGCTGGAGAAACCTACTGTAACAACTTGTTTGCTTGAGTGACCCAAAAAATGATGGCCCAATAATGAGGAGAACACAATGGGAAAAGAGCTGGTCTCTCTGTGGTTCAGCCCTCCCTGACTGCTTTCAAGGGCTTCAGTGCAGCTCACACACGATCAGTTTGAGAAGAAAGGGTGGTGGCAATGAGCAGCACAGGAATGGAAAGCTACACACAAAATCAGGCCAAATGTCCACTGAGTATGAACCCAGTCAACACCAGCAGGGCCTGGGCGTCCGTTTGGACCGGCGTTGAGGGCAGTGGGGACAAAGCAAAAACTGTTAAGCACCAGAAACACATTTCTTCCTGGTTTTATGTCTTGCTTAAATAACAACAACAAAAAAAAGATGCAAATCTGGCAATGAAAAAAAGACTCATAATCATGCCTAAATTAAAAGGTAGCTATCTTTTGGACATGTCATTCATTGGGGACAGCACAAAGCAACTACTTCAGGCAGGGCACGTAGGTCCATAAGAGGCAGATGCCTGCAGAGCCTCTCCAGAGTGAACGAGACACAGGCTGGCAAACACCCCAGTGAGCACAAAGGCAAAGGTAAGGAAAGTGGTACATTCAACGATCTTGCCAAAATTACTGGGTGACATTGAGTCACAGGCAAGTTTTGTGCTCAGAAGGGCTCTGTGTACCTGTTTTCTGCAAAAGCAAGGGTTTGCTGAGGTGTCCAGCACTGCCCTTCTGCCAGCCAGTCCCCCCCCGCACCGCAGCGTCGGTGCTGCTGTGGCACAAGGATGTGGGAATCGTCCCACACCAGCTCGCTGCTGGGTGGAAAATAAATACAGAAAGCAGCCCTGCAGACCTCAGTCAGAACCTGCGCTGAGCTACACTGCAGGACAACGAGCACAACTAAATCCATGGCTTGCTAGATACTGGTTCCATGCATTTTTAGCTGGAAATGAAGCAATGAAAGGTGAATTAAAAAATAAAAAAGCATGTCTGCTCCAGCACTAATCACACAGGTTTCTGATCTGTTTGCTGTTAGCAGTTCTTACAGACTGTGCACATGAGACAGGGTACAGCGACAGACCTGGAGACCTAACTGAAGAGCGAGGGGATGATGGAGGCAGCGGCTGAGAAGAGGGACGCGCGAGTCAAGCTTCTATTAAGACGTGCAAGGGCGCATTTGAAAATTAATGGTAAAGGCAATGTATTGGTACAAATCTGCATCTACAAGTAAGCACACTCTAGAAAAATAGGATTTTTCTGATCAGATGTGATACTTTTGAAATCAAGGGACTGAAATGTTTTTGTGGTAGGAATTTTTATAACCTACACCATTACCAGCAATAGCGTATTTAGAAATGCCGTCAGTTCCTGAGCCAGCAGGTAAGAATCTCAATGATATTTATATATCTCACTATATATTTAAAAATAAAGTTTAAAAAATTAGTGATGCTTTTAGCCATAATCTCATAAGAGTGACACGACTGCAGCCATCAGTCCTGGGAAGAGGGAAAAGCAAGTTATGGAGGGATAAACTTGTTTCACGTTGCTGCTCAGCCTCCCGGCAGGTGCACGGTACCAGTTTAGCCAGTAAAGTTCACCCAGTATCCTTTGGTTTTCCAGTTGGGCCTGGGACAAGTAGTGCTTCTAACAGGGTTTCCAGAAATATACCCATTGCAGGGAAGCATAGCAGTTAACAGTAAGAAACTATCAGCAAGAAGGCTATCCATGCGTCCCAGGCGTGTGTGCGCCCCAGAGATAAAGAAATGGGACAAATGGGACCCGTGAGCAAAACTGGACACAAGACAGCCTCCTGCTTCTTGTCATCTCACCCTTGCTTTAGCTAGATGGGGAAAAAAGAGAAGACAAGGCAGGGCACACCCCGAAAGCCCGTCACTGCTGCGCCACAGAGAACTCGGGTTCAGCGACAGGAAAGCGAAACACAGGCCAAGGTGGCCATGCCAGAGCTGAGGGCCTGCCATTCCCCAACAAAGTGCCACAGAGAGAACGGGCATGGAAACGGGGATGTCCTTTGGTAGATGTGCTTGTGCCACTTCTCTAAAATGCAATTAGTTTCTACCAAAACTGAAATGCCGATATTCCAGAAAAAAACACATCATTGGGTCAGAATCAACCTTCCCTCAGATGCTGAACAGTTTAAACACCAACACATTGGAAAATTTGAGATGCACAAACATGTTGGTGGTTGGACACTCGAGAAGGCTGCTCTGTGTCTCCAGCTGCTTCAGATTAGCTTTCTCTCCTCACCCTGTCCAGGTGTAACTGGCTCAAGTGCAAATGGCATCTACAGACAAGTGACTGCTGCAGGTCTCTGAAAGACAAAACACAGATACTGGGATGTTAGTGATACAGGGGTTACAGGAAATGAAAGCATCACAGAATCCTAGAATCATTCAGGTTGGAAGAGACCCTTGGGATCATCCAGACCAACCATCAGCCCCACTCTACAAAGTTCTCCCCTACACCAGATCCCTCAACACCACATCTAAAGAGTTGTCTTAAAATAGGAATTGCGGGTTATTTTGGAGAAATGTGTAAAAGTAGTGAAAGTGATAGTAAAAGTGTAATAGTAAAAGTGCAGCCAGAAAATGGTGGCCACTCACTTCTCTTGGGGTTTTGAGAAGTTACAGCAGCAGACTGAAAAGAGTTATTTTTCCAGTGACATTCAGATGCCCCAGTGCTTTTAGCCTGGCCAGCACACACAAATGAGCAAACAGCAAAGGTGATGTTCTGAAGGAGTTCAGAACTTCCACAAGTCTGGAACTGAGAGACACAAGTCCCAGATGTTAAATTTGGCCATTTTATTCGGAAACTGCATGTGTGAGGAGGAACGGAGGTGGGATCAGACAGCTGCTGGCTTTGTACAGATGTAAAATTGCTGTAAGCATCCTTTGGTCTCACTCCTGCCTGAGGTTATCCAAAATAGCTACTGCTTCTCCTTTACTGAGGCACTGCAAGTTTATTAAGCCAATTTCAGCAGTAGATACCTATCGTGTTTGTTTATGTGAACGAACCCTCTGGCTGTGCACAGCTACAAGGGAGATGTGAAATACAGCTGCCAGAGGCAGAGCTGTTTCATGTTCACATGATGATCTCAGACAAGTCTCATGTGAATGGGTTTCTCATTTCAGACACAGCTTTCTAACTAGGGGTTCCACAATCTCAGTCATAATGAAGCCACAAAACTCTACGTGGGTTGGCAGTTTGTGGACAGCAGGAGGTGTAGTAGAGGAGAAACTCCAACACAAATGCTGTGAAGAGCCCCTTGCTGCAGCCGGTGCCAGTTGGGGTAAGCCATTGCACAAACCCTCTGAGGTTTCCATATAAGTCTTATGGACATGTGTGAGAAGGAAGGGAAAGGAGACACAGTCCAGGGCAGGCAGCAGAAAGTGGCAGGAGGATGCCCTTTCTGTGTCTGAAGAGCTAACGAGCTCAGAAGCCAGGCTGGTGTGTTAGTGCTGCCCAGAGCTGGACTGGCTTCTAAGGCACCAAAGAGATGTCCCACAAACTTGGTAACAACATGGGGTTCCTCAAAGTGCTTGAGTAATGAGTCTGACTGGGAAACAGACCCTGCAAGAAGCAGCATCTCCCAAGAGCTGTTGAGAGATGGGGAAGGGAGCAGAGCAGGCACTGGGGAGAACTGGGCAGCACCTTGTAAGAGAACACAGTACTAGCAGAGAAATAGCCAACGAAAAGTCAGCAAATTCACCCATCCCATTCCCAGGAAGGCACGATGGGGGATGCCAACCTTCTGGGTACTAGCTGACCTCTCGACACACCGTTACACTAAGGCACTGACTGGTTTGGGGCTGGACTGCCAACTCCTCTCTACCCAACATACACCAGTGGGACCAGCAAAAACTCCTCTTTTCCCTCTAACATTTTTCTTTCCCTGTGTCAAAAGAGGCCCATCTGGGGTTTGGGTATGGCACCTTATCCCTCATTTGAATTTCTTGATGCTTATTTCTGACTCCTGTCTCTGCCTCGGTTCCTGGCTGTTGTGCACGTCTTCTCCTGCAAAGACAGCTAAAATTCCAACAATTCTTCATTCTGTTCTCTTGGCTTTGCCAGTGCAATTTTGTGGTTGTGTTTCAGCATCATTTTATTATGTACTGCTGAGGTGGATGTTCTACCCACAATCCTGACAATAGCTCAGAAAATCTGTGTTCTTTGCTGATAAAATGAAATTTTTATTAGTTTATTTCTAGAGGCTGTGGCCAGAAAATACAATAAAACTGCCTTGTTTCACTGCCAGTATTCCACAGGTTTCTGTCACAGCAGACAATCCCACCCACACTCCAAAATAAATGAATTCCATTCATCTTCCCAGTAGTTTGTTGCACTGATTTTCCCCCTATGCTTTTTTGAGTCCTGATAGGTTTTTGTCTGGTTTCGATTCTTGCTACAGATTCCTGTTTCACCGTTTATCTTCAGATTAGGGGTTGAAATGCCTCAGATCTTCTTTGTCATGGGGAAAAGCTTTCAACTAGATCTTAAACCAGTAACGTTAGATGTACGGGCTGCCCGTGTACCGTGGCTTGCCAGGAAGCTCCTGCAATTCCTTCTTTGACAGGTCTCCTGAACATCATTTCATATTTGGAGGATAAAGAGCCAGCCAGTGCTGGCACATACAGATTTAACTCTGCCATGTTAAAGGCAGCTGGACTATAGCGTTTCTTGGTCTACAAGCCTACAATTTAGGTTTATCTCCTCCCAGATCACATGGACAACTGTGATGTTAGGAAGATGCCCATTTTGATTCTCAAAAGTCCTTTATTTATCCTTCTGTGTAAGTAAATAACAAACTTTCAAATGCAGGTAGAGCAAACAGTATTGTTCTAAATGACCACATGGAAGAGGCGAGGAGATAGCGCACACCTTTGCAGGCTGAGTCTCCCACAACACAAAATCTCGGGAGGAGAGGAAAGCCACGGTGTCTGCACAGGAACTGAAGGGCTCCTGTGATACCTTGTCCTGCATGCTGGACCTAACAGCCCTCATTACTTGCATAAAGATTAGGTCTTCAATGCTCATAATAAACTGGATCCAGTGTATGGCAAACTCCTGTGAAAACAAGAGGCATTTGGAGGAAGCAAACCAATATTATTCCCCTTCTTGGCTCAGTCAGCAGTGAGGAAAAGGAGTGGCTAAGCCAGAAGGACTATCTTTAGCCTTCCCATGTGTGACACATGGAAGGGGCCCCTGACAAGTAAGACACCACCATCAACTTTTGAACTCTACATTTACAAACAGACTGTAATAATTTAGCAGGTCCACATAGCTTCTGATTTTGCAGTAGTATGAAGCCAACTCCTTTATCTGCAAAGGCTGGAACTGTTAAAACACGAGTGACCTGCATCTGGGAAGGCCATGCCCTTCTGCCTCAGGGTGCAGAGACCACACTCACCTGGTGCTCACTGTCTTGAGGCTGACTCGGCCACTGGTTTCTGCACTCCAAAGGCAGTGATGAAAATATTCACAACTACTATAATGAATACCAGGCCGGTTGCAAGGTTGTTGAGGAAATCCAGCTTTCCATGCTTTGCAGGGTTGTTAAGGTCATATTTTACTTCAAAGAGAAAGGGAAAAAAAAAAGTTTTAGTTATATTTCAAAATGCAGAATAAAAGCCTTCACTGCTCTTGTAGTTCAAGAATTCCTCACACTGAGCTATCTGCATCAGTCATACTTAAAAGGGAAGTGAGATTCTGCAGCATCAGGAAAAGTGGTAAGGGGAAGGTCTTTAACCAGAAGGAGATGATTGGCTTCTGGTAATTAGTATCTAATCTCTGTGGATGCACATGGGAAGTAATGTACGTGCAAATATTACTGGAAATCTTCAGTAGTTCTTGATCTATTGAAATCTAGCTTTGTTGCAGACTTCAAGCATTTAAAAATTATTTCAGTGTTGAATACATGAAGGCTGAAGCCCCAGCAGGATAGAATGGAGTTAAATTTCCTACATTTAAAATCCTACATGTTCTTTACCAGCGCTGGGCTGCTTTGCACTGCTGCCCTTCCCCAGCTGTACCTCCCGCTGTTGTACTGACTCCGCTTGTAAGAGGGAAGGGCGTTATCTGTGTCAAAGGGAGGAAGGCCTCAAAGCAGTGTAGCTGCAGTCCCTTTTGCAGAAAGCATCAGCTGTGTAAACATTTTCTTTTGTTTCTTGCAGTTGCTCTGGGGCTGAACTGCTAATGGGAGTAAGGGAGGAATGCACAAGAGCAATAGCATTCATTGGGAGCACGCTTTGGTTCCAGGCCTCGTGAAAACACATAAATGAGTTATACTGGACTGACAATGGACTTGGTGATAGAGTGGAGCATGTGCTTGTACAGGACAGCAAGGAGTCTGGGAGTGCTTGCCTGGCTTCGAGCAGAAACCCAAGATTTTCCTCTGTCTGTTCTCTTGCAGGAAGGTCTCTGCAATCAGACCCCCTGTGAGATCCCGCTGGTGCCGGTGGAACGAGCACCAATGAGCTCTGGAGCATTTTGGAGTCTTCCCAAACATCTGGAGTTGGGCAAAGGCCTTTTGTCTACTAGGACTGCCCGTTCTTGGATGCACAGATCACTGGAGCTTGTGTGTGCATGTACAGGGCACGTGAGAGAAAGCTCTGAGGTGCTCCTGACAGGCACATCCATGTTTGTGCAGCTTACAGCTCTACTGCCCGAGACAAACTTTGTTATTTGCTTTTAACATAATGACCGTGTCAACACAGCAGGACTTAACCACACAGCCACACTCGCCTGCTTGTTGAAGCAGCTAAGTAGAGGTGGTGGAAAGCACAGTTGTGATGTATTAAAAGCCAGGTTCATTTGGTCCCTCATTAGGGAGTTTAAGGCCATTTTGGTTGGAAGGAATTCTGGGCACCCATTCAAGTCCTGTTTGCTGAAGCAGTGCAGGCAAACTTCACCGGCCAGGACTGAAGAACAGTGTGGGAGAACTGTCGGAAAAGCTTAAGCTCCTGCACACCTGTGTAGGCATGAAATGACTTAAGCTCAGCAGAACTTAACCCTGAAGATGAGTTGCTACGTGGATACTTGCATCCCAAGTACTGTTGGAATCCTGGAAGGACTCTAGTCCTGCCACGTGAATGAAGCCAAATAAATAAAATAGAATAGTGAAATCTGAAATGTGGAAGAGAAGCACTTCAGACTATTGGTTCAAAACCAGAAAAGGTAATAGGGGCTTAATGCCTTTTGTGAGGTAAAAGAAATCCTGCTCACAGGAGAAGTCACACTTTCAGAGCTGTCCCTTTGTCCAAGTGAGGATCCCAGAAGACTTGTCAGCTCAGGCGGGGCTCTAAACACTGAAGCAGATCCTATCTTGGTGATTATAGTACTCAAGATGAGGGCGTTGCTGAAAATCTCCTTAAGAACAGTTATTCTTAAAGTATTTTATTATAGTGGGATTAGATTACTGTGATTTCATTCCACTTAAACTATTTCAAGACTTCCTTAGCTTTTCTTCCAAAAGTTAAGATCACCAAATAACTGTCAAGGATAGGTCTGCTGAATATTTTTTAAATCATTTTTGTGAAAGCCTCTTTTGAAGGAGGAAAAGCTCCTGATTGCGAGCAGAGAACTGTGAGAACTGGCAGCTCCTGGGATAAACCTCTGCCTCAAGGAAAGAAACTCAATGGCTGCAGACAGCTTTTTGGACTTGCAGGAGCTTGTAAGAGGCAGAATTTTGTGGCTGGACAGAAGGGGCAAAGTGTTCCTGCAGGCCAAGACTGCCAATAAACATTGTGAAGGGCAACAACACTGGTGAGTCCAGGGAGGTGGGGGAGTCACCGTCCATGGTGGTGTTTGAGAACCTTCAGGATGAGATGCTACAAGACATGATTTAGCAGCTCAGTGGGTAGTATTGGTGACAGGAGGATGGTTGGACTAGATGATCTTGTAGGTCCTTTCCAACCTTGTATTTCTGTGAAAGACTAACAGAGACGTCAAATGTGGCACCCATAACTTAGTGAATGCCATGGGTGAACTCTGGCTATCACCCTCAAGGCTTTTCATTTACGGTAGATTTAAGATTTGTCAAATAAAACCCATTATTTAAGTTACATTTCAGTTCAAAAAGTTATGAGAATAAATGATCATATATCACCCATAAAAAAAGTAATCACATCTTCCCTGTGAGGGTGGCAGAGCCCTGGCTGCCCGGAGAGGTGGTGGAGTCTCCATCTCTGGAGACATTCAAACCCCACTGGGACATGTTCCTGTAGGACCTGCTCTGGGTGGACCTGCTTTGGCAGGGGGTTGGATCATCTCTTCCAACCCCATAGCATTCTGTGAAATCTATTGCACCACATTTCCTTGAGAAGTAAAAAAGTTTTCCCTAGCAATAAGCAGAATTGAAGACAATCTACTTGTAGTTCCAGGATGCTACTCACACGGTGTTTTCATATTATATGTAATTCCTAAATTTTTGACTGAAGTCATAGTATGTGGACAATAGAAGAGCTGTGTTCTCAAGGTGCAGTCTTGTTCCAACTAGCTTATTTTTACTTTTAGCTTTAATTTCAATTAAAAGCAGGTTTGAAAATTAACAAGTACCTCTCTACCATTCCCCACCTAAAGGCCTAGAATGCTTGAATAATGCTTGAATCATGTCATGCAGTTAACATGGAGGGGGTTTTTCACTATTATCAAGCCTTTGATTCGAGTGCAGCAGCACGAACAAGCTGATGACAATATGCCACACCAATATAAATGTGGACATTTCAACTTTCACTTCTGTTTCAGGGTTCCATATGATCTGTATTGCTTATGATATGCAACACGCACATTTCTGTCATAAGATTAAGTAAGAGTTGTTGCCAGAAAAAGTATTATGAAACTAGGCAGGCTGCATGATCCTATATGGCTTATCAAAGGTTCTTTTACAGTATTTCATCATTTTCCTTCCTCCTTGGGCTTTCTGAAAGGAAACATATTTGTGCTCTGAGCAAACGCGCATGAGGAAGTTCACCAACGTTGGAGAATCGCATTCAGCTCTCCTTACTCCTTTTGTTGCAATGTTTCTATGGTCTCAGGAGAAAACATTCAATTCTGGGGTAAAGACATTCAAATGTAGCTTTTTAAAAATAAATGGGGAGTCCACACACCACCTTATCAACAGTCTTACGGATTGCATCCTATAAGCAAACCCCAGGCCAACGGCTCTTGCTGTTGCTACGTACCAAGGAATATGAGGAGCACTCCCACCATAACCTGCAGCGCGAGTGACAGGCTGATAAGAATGATAAGTGGGACGTAGAAGGAAAAGGAAGGTCCTTGCTCCATCACGGCTTTCAGCTGGGACGCGTTGGCCATCAGCAGGGCGATGTCCAACATGCTCTCCGCGGCGCTCTTCTTGTTCGCGTAGTGGTTGATATTCATGGGTCCATTTCTTTGGAACCACTGCGACACCCTGCGCTAGAATTGGGGGAGAGGAAAGAGGCCATTCACACCTCTGGAGCGAGAGGTGAGATGACCCAGTACTGATGGAGTACCCGAACCATCAGTGCACCTTTTTCACCGTTACCGCTGTCCTCCCTCCCACAAACCAGCAGAAACCAGTGCCTGTACCGGATCCTGGCAGACACTGTGCACTGAGAAAAATTGGGAGGGTCAAATCACTGTAAAACAATCAGGCAAACAACAAATGGTGGCAGATAATTTACTCCTAAGGACATACTTAAAAATACAACTATTTACTAAATTTTCTGTCGTCACACACCTACGTAACTCTTTCTTTACTCATGAGTCTGGTTTGAGGATTTACATGGAAGGTGGCCACGGGATGAGCTGCTCTCCCCACTGCTCCTTACTCTGCCACGGACTCTCCAGGCCCATCCATGCACAGCCAACTCTTTTTCCATTTAAGTATCATATGATGTGTGGTTGCCAAGCACAGCTCAATTACAAGGGAAACATTTCTTTCCATTTTCACAGCAGCATTTGTGGTGGTGTTTTGTTTTTTAAGAAAATACTCCTACATACAAACAGGAAAATAAAAAACAACTGCAGGGCAAAACCAGAGCTAGTGAAGCCAGCGGGGTGAATAAAACGAGTGTTTCCTGATGACAATTCACATGACCCAGCCTGGAATGTGACAGCTCGTCTCCCCAGGGAGCCTATTTCTCTGTGGATTAGGCACAGCTCAGGTGAGGAGGCTTGGCTCAGACGCTTAGGGGTTCACAGAGTTAGCTCTGTGATGAAAGAAGAGCAGGTAACCCTCTTTTCTGCAGTCTCTGAACAGGTTAGGAACTTCCCACTGCTCTTAATTTTAGACTTTGTTTTCAAAAATAACACACAAATGTATTAAGAGTAACTTTACTCGAACTGACATCATTAAACCTGCTCTTAGAGACCTTCTCACTGCAGAAATATGTTCCTGCTTGCCAGAAAACACTGTGAGGAAAGTCTCTCTTTGAAGGTTAGTTCAAATGCAGAAAACACCCTCCAGTTACTCTCTCCAGCAGCACTAATAACTATCACATTTCCAACCCCAAAGCCAGGTTTGCCGTTGTCCAGACATAAAAAGTGTCCTTTTAGACAGGACAGACACTGATCCATACAGCAAACACACATCCAGCTCTTCCAGGGCATTCAATTAACTAATTTGACCTATTTTCACCAGACACGTTGTAATCAACACAATCTAAATATTTCACTGAGAGAAAAATGTCATGGGGCAGCAGCAAAGGTTTTTTTCCTGCAAAGACAAGAAGCTGTGTACCAGTGGATTCATGCAGGCGGCTTCTTAGCCAAGACCAAGCTCCTGGGAAGGAACCAGCTCTGAGATGGACCCCAGCTTCAGTCAGGAAGACCTGGGTACTCATTTGATTTTATCTGTATCCCACAATCTGGCTGGGGAATCTGTCCCATATTTGTCACCTTTTCTCTCCCCAAGGAGAGCCTCCTCTTCCCACCCTCCTGGCCCATTACACCACTACAGCATTTGGATGCTTCCGAAAAAAATACTGCAATTCTAATGTACCAGCCATCAGAAGCACTAAGCCAGGTGTGGATGCTCATTCCTTTACGGAAAGCAGCATGGAATATATGCTGGCAGCACTCAGGAGGAAAATCCAGACTAACATTTTTCACTGTTTATCGTACAGTAAAAAGCCAACCACACATTTAGGGCTGGGTCACCTACTGCTGGCAGCGCATGAGGGGAGGGGGAACTGCGGGCCTAAGAGGAGAATTCAGTTTATGGGTATGAACTGAAAAGAAACTCATCTCAGCAGACCCTAGAAGTGATATGATCTATTTTGTCACAAGTTCATCACAGAGGATTTTTTCCCCTGTGTCTAGTAGCCAATGAACTCCTTTCTGCCAAAAATACTGACTCTGAAATATCCACTGGGTCTATGAGGCTGCAGCATGTAACACTGGCAAGAGCTGCCCAGGTAGCTGTGACTTAACCCTGATGGAAGGCACTGCAGTGAAAATGTGATGATAAGTCTCTTAAGTTTCTTGGTTTTCACTCGATGTAGGTATGTGATCATGTCAGATGTGGTTTGTTTTGGCTTGTGGTTTGTTTGTTTTTTCTTTTTTTTAACTATACAGAAGGGTAAACAGTCTGGGCCAGATCTTCCTTTCAGTTACATGTGTGACCACATGATGTAAGGACAGTTCCCACATTAACAACAGAATAATATCCTGTCTTTTTCCTGGAGAAATGTACTGTTAGGAGCCTGCTCGTTGCGAATTTTCTGCATGGTCAAGTTGGAGGTGGAAATAGCAGGCTGTGGTGTTTGAACTGCGGTGGAAGCAAAGGTCTTTAGCAATTTCTGAACTCCAGAAGACTTTTCAAAGTAGGGTACTGTGAACTAAGGCAAAACCTCTTCCTGGAATGACAACAAAAATGCTATTTTACTCTGCTAAGAGGCTTTCAGCAACCACTCCTGAGAGCAGACCAGTTCAGAATCGAAACTAAGCATATGGAGAACTAAAACATCGGTTCTACTATACAGAGCTTGTCCTCAGCCTGTGGGGACAAGCTGTTGCCTTCTGCCAGGAAAAAGGCCCTGCAATCATGGAAACCCTAAAAACAATCATTTCCCGTCTCCTGGTTAAGAAATGGGACTTCCTGACTCAGACTGAAAGACCCTAAAACAAAACAAAATAAAGGCCAATTAGCCTTGCCCTCTGGAAGGAAGTTGAAGGCAACTGCCCAAAGCATTGGGACAAAGGCGGTGAGTTCCATGGCAGCAGGGTTTAAGACCAGCTCCTGTGTTACACAGCGATGCACAGACAGGCAAGGAGGGGAGAGCTGCTGCCCTAACCTCAGGGTAAGGACAGCCATGTACAACAGAAATTGTACAGGAACTTTATGATCAGGGCGATCCCAAGCCTGCAGCGGCCTGTGGCACCAATGGACACTCGCTGTGCTGGGATCACCTGCAGAGCTGCAGAGAGGGAAAGGGAAACTGCTGGAGATCTTCTCAGACACCTGTAGAGTGAGCCTTTTCCTGCAGGTGTCACTCGGCAAGAGAACAGCACCTATTCCAGGTGACCTGCTTCAGTCTCAAAGTACTCGAAGCACCTCCTGCATTTTCAATATTCCAGTTGGACAAGCTGATCCCCACAGTTGGTGTCACACAATGAGACTGAGGAGAAGCAGCACATGTGCTCAGACGTGCCTGCCTGCGAGCCAAGTGTAGCGGGAAGAGCTGCATCTCCCTTTCCCTGTCAGAACCAGCCTGCTCCCAGGGCTCCCACTGCCCCTAGAGCACCTTCAGTGCTGTCTGTGCAGGTACCAAAAGAAGGAAACACCTCCTCCCTCTTGCCCTGTCTGGAGAATCCTCCATGGAGGAGCTGACTTGCAGTGCCACACGATGCACTTCGCAGCACCAGAAGGACATGGAGCTGTTGGAGCAGGGCCAGAGGAGGCCACAGAGATGCTGTGAGGACAGGCTGAGAGAGCTGGGGCGGTTCAGTCTGGAGAGGAGAAAGCTCTGGGGAGACTTTTGAGCCCCTTCCAGTCCCTAAAGGGGCTCCAGGAAAGCTGGGGAGGGACTGTTTGCAAGGTCAGGTAGCAATAGGATGGGGGCAATGGTTTCAAACTATAGCAGGGTCAGTTTAGATTAGACATTAGGAAGAAGTTCTTTACAATGAGGGTGGTGAGACACTGGAACAGGCTGCCCAGAGGTGGTGGAGACCCCACCCCTGGAAACTTGGACAGTCAGGCTAGATGGGGCTCTGAGCAATCTGATCTACTTAAAGATGTTCATGATTACTGCAGGAGGAGTGGACTGGATGACCTTGAAAGGTCCCTTCCAACCCAACACATTGATTATATGATTCTACGAAGCTGTCCCCACAGACGGCACCTCCCCACGTCCCTGCAGAGCAGCGGGGTCTGTTTGTGTGCCCAGAGCCCTGGGGTTTGCAAAGGTAATGCTAATGTGCTATGGCAGAATCTGGCACTTTTCTGCTTCTCTAAGCCCAGACCTTCCCAGTAGGACTGAATGGTGCTGGACACGTCAGCTTGTTGACAACTGGGCTGGTCCGGACTTTGCCACTGCTTTCCTTCACCCCTCGCTTTAACGGTGCACCCAGCAGAACTGAGTGCCTTTGAAACACAGAAAGGATCTATTCATTGCATTTATTAAAAAAATAAATAAGAGTAGCACTGAGGGGAATGTCCTTAGATGCTGAGTTTCATGAATCAGGGCTAAGACCCACCTGGTGATTCACCAGGAAGGGAACAGCACTGAAAATGGAAACTTTTGAAAACAAACAATAAAGTATCTTTGCTAAATACAGTAACTTGTTCTAGGAAGGATTTCTGCTTCTGTTACAGCATTAAATCACTGTTTGCCACAAAATTTATGCAGCTGTTTGCTCAACAGAGCACTTATCAATTACTGTGCTGGAAGTCTGGCCGAAAAAACCCAATTTGACCTCAATGAATTTCCCCAAATGGTCCCCATCAGTCTGCCCAGAGAAGAGGTGTGGTCCCCCGTGTGCCAGTCACCTGCGATCCACAAACAGAAACACACTGGCAAAACGGCATCTGTTTTCCATTTGCGTTTGGAACTCGGTTACATTCATTCCTGAGTCTCTGCCATGCGAATGCAGGAGGAGAAATCGTCTGGATTTTGAGTGGAAGTTTTTTAGAATTCATTCCTTCTCTTTTGGTACACTCTCAGGTCCTTCATTCAGCTTCTTAAGTGTTCTCCACCATATATGTGTTCCCCACCATATATGTGTTCCCCACCATATATGTGTTCCTCTGAGGAGACCATTTCAAGAAAATCTAAAAAAAAGCTAAACAAAATCCCCACAGAAACTGTAAAAGACAAATATTTTCTGAACCTGTAGGAGCTTGAAATTTCCAAGTTAAGAGTCAGATTGGTTAGAAATGCTGAATTTACTGCCCTTGCAATGAAGTTAACAGACACGTGCTGTAGCACCAGGCTGGTCACTGTCTTCTTCTTAAATCCCACTAGGAAACCAGAATTTTGCAGTTAGCAAGGTGAACTCCTGATTTCCCACATGAATAGCTGGAACCAGAAACTGCCAAGTATAAGCCAGAAGTACAGCCTGAGAGGCTTTAATTCTGATTGTCAGTTTGTAAATGCAGCTCTTCTTAACTAATGGGACTACAGGAGCCAGAGCTCAACGTGCTGTGTGTGTCAGGCCAGAGTGTCTTACCTGGCTTCTGAAAACATACAAATAGTGATTTTAGTATTGGTACCTTCTTAGCAAACACTTCCATGGTATTACAACATCATTATCTAGTAGAATGTCTTTATTAAATACAGAGGAGCCACAGCTTTGTGGAGGATAACCGGGAAAATAATTCTGATCATTATTTAGATATTCCAAACCGGCTGTGCTTCTCAGTAAGTATTACTTTCATAGAATCACAGAATCATTCAGGTTGGAAAAGACCCTTGGGATCATCAAGTCCAACCATCAGCCCCACTCTACAGAGTTCTCCCCTACAGCAGATCCCCCAACACCACCTCTAATTGTTTAGGTTAGAATTCTTTCCTCATGGCCAGCCTAACCCTACCCTGCTGCAGCTTGAAGCCATTCCCTCTCACTCTATCGCTAATTCCCTGTGAGAAGGGACCAGCACCAACTTCTCTGTTAACTAATTGTAGAGAGTGATGAGGTCTCCCCTCAGCCTCCTCTTCCTCCAACTCAACAGTCCCAGCTCCCTCAATCGCTCCTCCTAAGATTTAATCTCCAGGCCCTTCACCGGTTTCCTTGCCCTCCTCTGCACTCTCAGCCTTTTCCTTAATGTGTGTGACTGTATTTCCCTCTGCATCTAATAAGGGAGGGAGATTTTCCCTAATCCTCCTTCTGTTGTTAATGAACTCAGAGAAACATTTTTTATTATCCTTAACAGCTGAAGCTGGGTTGAGCTGTAGCTGCACTTTGGCTTTCCTAATTTTCTCCCTGCACAGCCTCACTGCATCTTTATAGGCTTCACCAGAGACCTGTCCACTCTTCCAGGGTTTCCTTGAACTGTCAGAAGGCTCTTTGCCTCCAAGTGCATTTACTCTGAAATACACTCTCCATAATCTTTGGCTTGCTTTAACCCTGCATAGACTTCTGTTTCTATTATGGGTTTGTGATTGCTGCAATTGAATGGCAGCTTGTAGGCACTTCTAAGAGCCTTGACTCAAAATGAGATGGGGCGTGCTCCTGGATCACTATGACCTTTGTAACATCACAGAGCAAGCTTCCCTAAATTCTTATGTTATGGGGCAGTCTGAATGTGAAAATAACAGAAACATGGTATGTAATAATGAGGCTGCAAGACTAAAAGGCTGAGTCATACTGCTCTTACAGTGCACTGTTCTTTACTGTGTTTTGTAATAGTCTTTCTAACCAAAGCTGTTAAAGAGATGCTAAAAAGCCCTTTTGTTTAAAAAGTAATTTTCTATTCTTCCTTAAGAAAAGCATTGCATTTCAAACTTTTCCAGACCTTTTAGTGGTAACTTCAAACTCAGGAAAATTCAATTTATATCAAAAAAACCCAGGATCATAGAAGACATAAAAGGAATAATACGAGAAAGACAATTTCAGAACTTTTTTTCCTAAGATCAACCCTACAGTTACAGAATTGAACTAGTACCTCTATACATTTTTTTTATAATCCTCATAGACGTGGAATTTCTGCTCACATCTCCACCACCTATGTACTGAAATGGAACGGGCCATACATGGCCACTCTGGAATCCAACTGCCCCTTTGTCTCAGCGATCCTGCTGGTCTAGAAAAATAGGGAAAATATTCTACAAAGAAAAAGAAGTATTATTCCAACAAAAAAAAGTATTGCAGGCTGTGTCAGCTCTGCAGTGGAGGACTAGACCATTTGCACACCTCCTCAGAAAGTATCACATCTCTTCCCCCACTAAACCACTGGGTCCCTCGGCCAGTTCAGCGCTGGCACTATGGTTCAGAGAGAAAGCCCCTGCATCTGGACTGACTCACCATTTCCCGCCAGAATTTCACTGAGGGGAGCGGGGTTGGTGATCTCTCCACCCGAGTAGACCAGCATAACGTTAACGAGCTTCTGAGCCTTGTGCACTCACATCTTGAGACGGTATGGTTGCAGGCAATTTTGAACAAAACAAGGGAAAAGATCCTGTGTTTGTATCTCATAGCATTAATTTTCTAACATCTCTAGCAGCCTATACCTAAGAAGAGCCACTTCCTATATGGAAAGATAGAAAATGCAAATATGACTACATTAAGGGTAGAAAAACGGTTACCGTGCTGACCCCCAAAGCCTAAAAAGTTAGTATGAAAAAGATGAAGAAGTACAGTCGTGTTAGCCCAGGGCTGGGCACTGTTTTCCTAACGCTATGCTGGTTCCAGGACCAAGTTAGAATATTTACACTCATTAAATGACTTAAAAATAATCAACACACTTTGATGACTAACTTTGTGAAACAAGTTAGTAACTTAGACTAGTTCATACAGCTGTTCAAATAGAAGCGTTTCCTGGACCACTTTTTTCCTGTCTTGTACCACTACTGCTCATGGCACTGCTTTTGGTGTTAAAATACTGTTTCTCACAACTGGACTGGGGGCTGCCTCTTTGGTGGAGTTAAAGCACCACTTGTTTACTCTAGCTACTCCCTTAAGGGGAAATAAGAACTCATCACCAGTATTTTCAAGATTTGGAGTATAGCAAAGACTCCAATTTGATACAAGTAATTCTTTAGCACATCCCATTTCATTCTACATGCAGTGAAAATATTTCAAATTTTACCAATGTGAAGGGTATTACTTGTTGTATGATGCCAAGAAGCTGTTATGTCCCCAAACTATGAATTAATATACAATTTTGAATACATTTTTAGTAAGAACAGGATTATAATAGCAGGCAGATATTCCAGAGCTGTTCTTTTCTACTATCTCATTCTTGTTCACCCTTTTCATAGTTCTCTTTAACTCTCTCACAGCCAGCATTTCCTGTTACCTTGGAAACTTTAAACAAGGTTTTACACCGTGGTGAATCTAGTGCTTCAATATGGACCGTGAGCAGGAGCAGCAGGTACGAGGGAGACGGAATGAGGCGTTTGTATGAACGGACCCACTTCTGCCAAGCGTGATTGCAGCAGCCAGTGAGGTGTGCTCGGCCAACCCAGTGGCAGAAGAAAGGGATTTCTCGCCTCTAACAGCCTGACAGCTGCTAAAAATTTATGCAAATTAATGCTGGAGTTAAAATAAACCACTCATTCAGAATTACAGTGGGCTTAACTAGTCTTTTTTTAACTCTTGTGCTTCTCCAGTGCCTTGAAGGTAAGGCACCTCTATCTGCATTTCACGTCAGCTCTCCCTTAGGAGCAGGCAGCAGAAGAGTGTCGACTGCTGGAGATGTGCAACAGAACCTATTCCCAGGCGAGGGCAGACGCCAGGATGAACAGTAGCCAAACCAGGGGTGTCCAAGTTGTGATGCCTGTGACCATTCCTAAAAGCAGGCACTTAACACACTTTTGGCTCCAATAATGAAGATTTAGGCACCGGTAGATTCGTAGGTTTAGGCACTGGTAGGTCTCTCTGGCTTTAGCTGGCTGCTGAGATGGGGCATTCTTTTGTCCCAATTCTTCTTCAATTGTGAACCTGATCAGATTTTTTTCAAGGTGTCTCCTATTCACAGACTGGTTCTTAAGAAATCTTTCCCCATCTGTTTTACCATATGTGTTTGGAGGGGGGTTTGTGAGAAAATGAAAAACAGAGTCTGTAAAGTTCTCTGAAGTTCTACTGTATGCCTATAACACAATACAAAAGGGCATCCTGTTGCTTGTTCTTTACATGGCACTCACACAGAACTTGCAGTTTCTGCGGGAAAGATGTCACAAAATGATGATTTCTTGCAAATGAAGATGAAGTAAAACGGGAAAGTTGCAGGAAAATTCTTGAAGTAGACCAAGTTGAAAAAGAAAATTCCCATGACTAGTACTTGTGATGCAATCATGACTCTTTGTTGACAGAAAAAGAAGGAAAACTGCTGAGAAGCCAGCGACTTAGGGAAGCCCCTTCAGGCCAGCAGTTTGGTATGCATATCCCAGCCTTGATTCTCTTAGGGTACTTTCCAGGATTTATGAAAACCAGATTTTGGGGTTTTTTTTCCACTTGGTACGATATTCCAGACTACAAGAGTTTGTCAGGGAGGGAGGGGGGACAGACCCACTACACAATCAGGCCAGTCTGTCTGTAACCAGAGTTTTACCAGTGACGTAGACAGTGGTTTAGTACAACTGTTCCCATGTGGCAGAGACTCGGGTTGGAATAAGAGCTGCTTTTTAGAGTTTGACCTCTTCTAAAACAACATAAAAGACGCTCCTCTACCAGCCTGGCTTTTCAGATAAGTAGCATGCTCAGAAAACATCCCTTATGTGCACACAGAATACGGGATGAAATGCTTTCTGGTGAAGGTCTCTGGTCATGCTTTGACTACACGGAATAGCAAAAATCTGGGTATTTCCCTTCTTGTATTTATTTGGACTACTGAATGGAAAAAAAACCCTCATATCGGCCGAAGCCTTTAACTAACCCCTCCTACTCTTTTGGTCAATTATCTCCTGTGCAGATACCCCTGAGTAACTTTTCCATCCTCTCCCGAGTCACCCGGACGGCAGGTCCCCCCCAGGCCCGGGGTGGGCTTCTGCCTGGCCACCCTTCGGGCTGCCCTCTGCAGGAGCGCAGGGGTCGCAGTGCCAGGGGCTACAAGGGGTGCCCTCCTCAGTCCTGGGCTGGCACTCGCCTATCTGGAGTGAGGACAAACGGGACGCCTGCGGGGGCGTCCCCGCGAGCAAAATGCTGAAAGGAAGACGGGCAATAAAAATACCTAATAATCATGGAGGCGTGGCGGTGNTGAGGAGACGCTCCCGCCCGCTGAGGAGACGCTCCGCAGGCCGGCAACAGCTCCGTCCCTCCCGCTCCTCGCACAGGCCGCCTCTGGGACGTCTCGGTAGCCCGCCCCGGCAGGATCCCGCCCTCCCCGCCGGGGAGGTGTCGGGGCGGGCCCGGGGACTGGGCCCGGGTGGCTGCGGTCCCCGAACAGCTTGGGTTTAAGCCCAAGTTTCCAGTATCAGCCGAGAACGACGGGCTCTGCCATCCCGGGGAGGAGTGCGGGCGATCGGCAATGCGTGGAAAGGTCTAATTTTTAAAACAATATCTCCAGAAATAAGTTGAAGGCTGGAGGTTTATTTTAAGGGCTCTCTCAGCAGGGTTTTAGGTTTTCAGTTTGGTCAGCTGTTGGTTTTTTAATAATTTGTTTCTCCCTGGGCTTCTTTTTCCACCCGTGCCATGGCGAGAGACACAGGAAGCACCGAACAACACAGAGGTCTGATGGCGATGGAGATGAGAGGGCCAAGTTCTTCCTTCTCTGGGCAGTCACATTAGTACTGGGCAGTCACATGCCAAGAGATCCACGAGGAGAGGACCTTTTGGGAAGCTTATGAGGGATGGATGGCACCTCAGTGGAACTGAGAGACAGCTTAGTCCCAGCTGCTGAAACGGCCTATGAGCCGCTGTTCACATACAGTCTGAAACAGCCAATTCTCTGCTGCACCTTTACTCCTCAGCCCAGTATCACGTTTTTTAACAATAAACTTTCCCAATTTGCCATCCTTTGAGTCAGTTCTGCTGGGTGAATGTGCCGCTCATGGAAAGCATCTCCCTGCAGAAGAACAGTTGCCGGCTGAAGGTGCTGACGAGGCAGGGACGGGCCTGTCGATGCGGTGCGCCTGCAGCCAGGTAATGACGAACAGAGGGTACGCTGTGGTGGGTCACTCTCCTTTGTCACGATTTTGAGCGCAGGCATTACAAAATGAGAACTCAGCTGGTATTGTCACATGGGTCCGAGTCAGGGTTAGGGCAAGGGTTGGGCAGTGCGTCTGGAGGCTGCAGAGAGGGTCTGGGACCGCTCGCAGAACGGATTCTGAAACTGGGATGGAAGTGGGACAAAAAAGCCCCATGGCCCTGCGTCTTTGCATCTGAGCCAGGGGATTTGTAGTCGGAATTAGATCCATTAATTGTTAGTTGGGAAAAGTTTCCCTTCAAATTCCTGTGGTGATAATGTGAGAGGCACAGAATGATTCCAGAACACTATTGAAACCAAAACGCAAAAGGCAATGCATTTTTCACTGAAATGTCAAGATTTTATTTTT
>VZTM01001770.1:9898-25398 GCA_013400555.1 Jacana jacana | reverse complement strand
ACCATTTAAAAGAGATCTCTACTTTTTTGAGGTGATATTTGTGGCTGACCTAGGCATAAGGCATTTCACATTGCATCTTGGAATATAATGTGATGAGGGGATCTTTTCATTCTCCCCACAAACTGATTGCCACATAACAAAAAAAGAAGAATACATACAGTATGTTTCATATTTCCTTATATATATATCTTTAAAACTCAGAGGCCAAATAAAATGTAACAAGCATTCTGAATACAAACATCCTCTCCTTCTCTTCTGCCTTGGAGTACTGTGGGAAACAGTGAATTCATCCACAGTAAGGAATGGATAAGTCTCACAGCACTAGTTGGAAGAAAGATATCAACTGTTTTAGCATTCTCATCATATATTTCATTCTCAAGTCTGGTTGGGAATGTGTCTCCTTATTAGGACCATCATCATTTGTATTTTAAGACTAAAGTAGTTTAGTTTTAGAATCTAAGAAGTTACTGAGACATCCAGAGCTAAGCTCCATTAAACTCTTTGACCTAAACCCTATGAACAGCCATTAGTTCAGCAGGAGGAACATTATTGTGCTAGCACACAGTGTGAGTACAAATCCTCTTCCCCTTCTGCCTGCCTGCTTCCCTCCCTCTAAAGTATTATGTTTTATATGAAAAAGCAGAGAACTATGTGAGACCCTAATGGATTATCAAATGAAATATGATCACCACTGGTTATGTATTATAGTTAATGTTTCATTAGTTGCAGTAAGATCGGACAAAAGGTTGGCTTTACTCTGGTTTTTCGACTTCAGCTCAGTTCTGCAGAAACTCATTGTTAAATTATTTACCTCCTTACCTTCAATGTTAAGTTGTTTTCGTCTTTCAACCTTCTCTTGCCTTTTGTAACTCTCTATCTTCCTCATAGAAACTCGAATTTTTATGGGAGCCAGTGGATGGAAGATCAAATTAATTTGATGGTTCACCAGAAGGGATTGCTGTTCTTCTGGTAGTGAGTGACATAGAATAAAATGACCTTGCTGTCATGAAGGTCCTTCAAAGCCAGATTAGATAAGGCTTTGAGCAACCTGGTCTAGTAAAGGTATTCCTGCCCATGGCAAGAGGATTGGAGCTAGCTGATCTTTAAGGTCCATCCCAACTCTAACCATTCTATGACTCTATGCTCTTGCTTAGGAAAGGGAATGGTATTTATCTCTTAATTTTTTTGCAATAGTTATAAATCAAGGGCTCTACCACCAAGTCCTCTGTGTGAGGACCAAGTGTGAAAGCTGATTTTAAGTGCTCTGTTTCTGTTCACAAATCCTTACTGTGGAAAGGAGGAACTTGGTTTACTCTGTAGGTGGAGTGAATACCACAGTATTTTGTGTTGACTGTTTATTCAAACACCTAGCTTTCATTCTTTCATCTTCACCTTTTAGAGTTCACAGTATTTCTTCTCTCAGTGCTAGCCAGTTCCACCCTTTTGAATCTGTTGGGACAAAAAATTAGACCACCATTCAAATAAGACTTACATCCATTCCAAGGGGTAGGTATGATACTTCTTAGTCTGCTGTTTCCCTGCAGGAAAGATCAACAAGTGCAACCTAATGATCTCTAAAATAAACATTTTTGTATTCACCGTCTGCATCATGAAAACTGGAAAATTCTGTGCTGGTGACACAAGGAGGTGTCTGCACTCATGTAATCTACTCAAGCAGAACGTTTCTCAGGAATTAATCTAAATTATGTATTATTTCTTTATCCAGCATTAAAATGGCATTACACTGTTGTTATAACATTACAATTGTTATAACTGTGAATATTTTTCTGGTGCAAACCTGACTACAGTTACAGGACTACTCTTCTGCAGCTCTCAAGTGAGGTTTGAGCCTGATTTTAACACAGTGTTCTCTAACACCACTACCAGCAGGTGTTTCCTATTCTGTGAAGTGGAGAAGCCACAGTGAAGCTCAAGAAAAGCAATCTGCACCCTGCCCTGGAACCCCCTGGCTTTAATGAGGTCCAGAGCATTGGGAAATTTGTTCATTTGTACTTGGCAGTTTCTTATAAACTTATTTTTGAAGTCAGCAGTTGTGCTTCTCTATAAAATGCAGAATTTCAGAATTTGAGACTTATCACCTGCAAGCTCAATAATAGCCTGCCCTTTGAAATATCACCTTGTTCTGGATACTAAAATTTAATACTTTACTTCAATCAGAAGGGACATTGGCCTATGATGTTGTCAAGACCCATGATATAACAGATGCAGAAAGGCTGACAACAGAACAGCACGTTTCTTGCAAAATCAAGCAAAGCACTTTTCCCTTTAAAAAGAACTAAGACGGCAGGTTTTTCTCCTCTTTTAACAGTTTTTAAAGTATGCTCAATATTGTTTGAGTACTTGTATAACTTCATAAATGCATAGTTTTTTCACTGTAAATTACTGTCTAGAAACGTCTTCCATGTCATTATTCCTAAAAAATCTTGATTGCAATTATTTAATTATTTTTCAGAGCAGCTCACTAGCATCCAACTCATCCAACTGAACTGTAGGTAGAATAACAGGTAGGTAGAATGATGTTTAACAAATTAGTACTTGAAGCAATTGTCCAGTGTGATACTCTTGTCAGTATTTCCTTTTCTGTGGTAACTGTCTTGGTTACCAAAGGTTGAGTACATTTCAGTATTATTTTTATGAGCACTTAAATTAATCCATTCAGTTAACAATGTTCCACTCCAGTGCTGGTGACAATATAGTTGCTTCAGCAAACTATGAGGTCAGAGACTTTTGCTACTGACCTCAGCAAAATAATCAGTTAATCAATTGAGAGGAGAAAAAAAAAAACAGCTCTATAGTCATCACCAAAGTATTTAACTGTCATATATGAAGTGAGAGTCGCATCAATTAGCTTTGTCTATTCTCTCCCTCCCCTCATCCTAAAGACCAAATTTCTCTGGTCTCCTTCAGGTGTACTATTCCCTGTGGGTTAAATCTGCACTGTTCATTCTGAAGGAGTAATTCCATATTGTTCTGTGCATGAAAAAAAATTTATTTTACAATTCCATTTACCAAACAGAAATATCCAAGCTTAATCCACAACATGTGCATAATTTCAGGTTCTTAACCACATACTCACAGGGAAATGATGCAAGTCCTTTGGTCAAACTGAGAGCTGCATTAAGAAAGCAGAAAGGAGAGATACGAGGTTTCTAAGCAGGATCCCCTGTGCAGCTTTATACCTGCAGTTTAAAGCTTTGTGCTGCAATTCTTAATGAACATAGCTCAAAAAAATATCATGGGGAATGGGCAGCATGAAAACCTGCCTGGCCTGGGACAGGTTGTCCTTTCCCAGTAAATTCTTTTTTGACCCTGACAAAGCAATTGGTGAACTAACCTGTAGACTAGTCAAGTCCTTCTGCTCAGCACACACACAGCTTCTAGCTTTCAGTGAGCTCCCATTTATACTGGATTATACAGCCAGATAAGAGGACTAAAAAGCAGGTCAAGAAACTTGCCTGCGGTCACACAGCAAGTGAGTGGCTTAACTTCTATCAGATGACGATTAAACAGGCTTTAAAAATACGGGAAATTCAGAGGGCTAAAAAAGAGCATATATGCTTGAGAGTATGAAAGTGGACTTTTAGGAAACCCAAACAATCTTTGCTTTCTCCCTGCAGCACTAATCATTTCCAGCTTCATTTCTTTGTTCTTTCATACCTGAGTGTCAGGTGGTATTATTTTTGGATCAAGATCTTTTTCTTAGGCCTTTCAGAAATCCAAAGTCTCTGGCTATTGAAACCTGAAATGTGAAGAAATCAGTATACATGTACAAACCACAGGAGGAGTACTGAAAATATGCACAGGATATTGAATTTCTGATTGTTTATATACCTACTGTCTTCGCTACAATGTGTGATGCTTCATCAACATGTTCACCTTTGCTGTTTTCTAGTAAGTGCTATAATTTAATGATCTGGTTTTAGGGGTTAGGAAGTTTGTGTACGTAAGTACACTAACTCTGTGTTTAATGACACTTGTATAAATGCTAGCACCTGGAGTCTTCGGCTCAGTTTCAGCAAGGTACTTAAGCACATGCCTTGCTTAAAGCAAGTGAGCAGTCCCATTGAAGTTAATTAGACTTCCCTTGTACTTAAAGTTAGGCATGTGCTTAAGTACCTTGCTGCATTAAGACCTTAATGAAGATTGGGGTATAACTGCCTTTGTTGCAGTGTGTGTAATTCGAGTCATTTAGTGTATTCAGTGTGGAGCTGGGAATACAGTAAAGCAAAGCAGAGTGAGTACAAACACAGTAAGGTTAGGATATAGCTTCCTAGGTGTTGTGGTCACTGCTCACACCCAGCTGCTTATTTTAGATAATAGCATCTCCCAAGGGCTTGTTTTCTATCTCTTTTTCTTCTCTCTCTTTTTTTTTTTTTTTTCCTGCAGCCAGCAGGACTCACAAGTAAAGTGTCTTTGTTGTGTTTTAGGGTTTTAGGTACCAATATTGATAGAAAGATATTGATTTCAAGAAGTTCTCTTCTGGCTGGTTTAAGGATGTGCATGTGAGTGTTAACATCTTTTCCCTGGGGGACTGGATCTGAGGCCTTCTGAAGTCAATGGGAAGGCTCTCATCAGCTTTAATGGGCTTCGGATCAGGTCCTTAGGAGGTAGGAGAATTTCTTTGAGATCTGTGCTTTGTATCGCAGCCAGAATTCAGCAGCACACCGCCCCTCAGCACAAGAGAGGGGAGCTGGAGGAGGAAGGGGGTGGGGAGGAGGGTGGAGGTACACCTTGGACTGAGCGGTTGCTTGAATTGCCACCACTCATTTCTGTAGCACTTATCAATGAGTTGCTCCATAGAGATTTCTCAAGGAAGAACAACCCCGGTCTCAAACTAACTCATTAGGTCTGTGTGGATCACACACAAGGTGATACGGTTTCAGGCCAAATCTGGAAATTTTGTTGTTCTTCAGTTTCATTTACTGTAAACACACAGAGATACTGGCTCTGCTTTTTGCTAGGGAAAAAAAAAAAAAAAAAAGCCAGAGGAATTTTACAGGCTAAAATAACAGAAATAGTGCAAACAAAGAAACATGCAGTAGTGGGTAGCTTATTTTCTGATTCATGTTCCTGTTACTGAGATGAGAAGCACCATTAGGAGCAATTTCTTATAGGTTTAAAATTAGGATTCCAGTGCAAATACTGCCATGGCTACTGGTTAGGGAAGCAAATCCTGAGCTTTCTATGCTCATACTCTTTAACTGCTGCTTTTTATCAAATGTGTAAGGGGGAAGAGTTTATTTTCAAATGAATGTAGCAAACATATTGTGTCAGGAGGATGGAGACAGGCTCTTCTCAGTGACATCCAATGATAGGACAAGGGACAATGGGTGCAAGATGGAACATAGGAGGTTCCACTCAAATATGAGGAAAATCTTCTTCACAGGGAGGGTAACAGAACAGGAACAGGCTGCTCAGAGAGGTTGTGGAGTCTCCTTCTCTGGAGATGTTTAAAACCCACCTGGACACGTTCCTGTGTGACCTGATCTAGGTGTTCCTGCTCTGGCAGGGGAATTGGACTAAATGATCTTTCAAGGTCCCTTCCAAACCCTGGTATTCTGTGATTCTATGGTATCCTGATGTCAGTATCAAAATAAACTGTAAGAAAATTAACACTCATGCAGCCACTTCTCATTGGATGCATATGAGTGTGGTTTTCAGACACATTGTTTGCAGACTAAGTTAAAACAGCCTAGGAAAAAGCAATTCTAATATTTTATTGAACTCTTATTAATAATTCCGTTATTTTTGAGGAGGGTGAGTCTTAAAGATGGCAGGAAAGAATATTATGTACAGGTCATGAATGCTGTGACATGAACAAAGGAAGAGGAACAGTTTGGAAGCATTAAACATATATAGAGCAGCATACATTAGACCCCATCAGACAGAACCTTTAAGATCCTGAATTTATCAAATGACAACATTCATTTTGTACTATGTAGAAGACAACAAGAAAGTCAGCAACTTCATGTGCTGACATTGCAGTAAAACATGATTTTAATTAGCTCACACAGAGGACACATTGAGGAAAAAGTGACATTTCATTGAGGAATATACTATTAAACACAACCCTCCTTGACCTGCCATTTATCAGGGTGCAACCCAAAAGTCACATGACTCATCCTGTCTTTTTCTTTGTCCTTTGAACCCTGGAAGTACATGGTTCATTTGCAGAGACATGGGATCCTCCTGGCATCTTGACACACAATAGTGTCTGCTGCTTTTCTATATGGTGGCAATGCATCTCTGATGGAGAGCAGGAGGCACAAATCTTTGTAGCAGTGGCCCATTTGAACACTGAAATAGCTGCATGACGGACAGTTTAATTACCGAAGTTACCAACTGAGAGGACTTGGGGAAAAAAAATGGAATGAAAAAAGAATCTTACTTCAGAGCAGCACCAGATTGTCCTCAAATTAGAAAAATGAGCCACAAACAGAAGCGGAAAATAAAAATAAACATAGAGCAACTAATTTAGGATTAGTGTCATGCCAAAAACATGTTAGACTTTGGCTACATGCAAGTCTAAAATATCTCAACTGCTTTTATTAAATCACTAATGAAAAAGGTGTGTCGTAATAATATCCCTATTCAGACCTCTGAGGTAGAGGGTAGTGTGAACATGCAGTTTTACCTTAGTTTCTATATATGTATTAACCATGTGCCGAACCTGGCACTGTAGAGAAAAGAACAGTAGTCAAATGATGGTCTGCTATCTGTGTTTCACTGATCTCATTAATGTCCCTGGAAGGAGATTTCAGTGGTTAAAGAACTGGAACTCAGGGGCTTGTTGTCCAGTCCTTAATTCTGCCAAAATCTCCTGAATCTGAACAAGGGGTGAGCCTCTAGTTCTCTATCTATAAAATGGGGATAATAGCACTTTCTGCCTCAAAGAGAGGTTGGGAGGGTAAGTCTGCTAATACCTCTCAGATTCTTAGATATGAGGGTGACGAGTGCCATAGAAAATCCTATAAATAAATAAAATAAACTGTGAGAGCCTGAGGCGCTGGAAGCTGCTGCCAAGGCTGTGCATTTCCACACTCCCCTTACTGCGGGAGACGTGGCTCAGAGCCAATATGCAGTCTGAGAGCAGCTCCCGCATTACTGGAGTGTGTGTGGTGTTTGTTTATTTGGTTTTCACAAAGGGTACCCACCACATAACCAAGGTAACCGCAGTCCATTTCAAATGGGCCAGTGCCGGAGCATCATTTCAAGAGGGAAAAGGGGATACGGCAAAGCTGCTATGCCTAGTTTTGGTTGCTGTTGGCCTTTTTATTTTTGAATCTTTTATCATTTTGGGGTGACAAATATTTTTCCTGAAACCCTCCAGGACTCTTTTACTGCTGTGGGTTGGTTCAATCGCTCTTACTTTCTTTGTGAATGCTATTTGTTTAATTGTTTGCCTGCCTGTCAGGCCATGCTGACAGCTGGGGGTCGGAGGGGTCAGCCCCCGCCACCTTGCCGGGCTGCCTTAGCCTGTGCGCACCACAACTGGAACCAGGTCCAGCAGTGGGAAGTGTTTTCCCAGCTTCTTTGATAGAATTTGGGAAGAGAATCTTGGCACTGATGTGGCAGCACAGACATGGAGAAGGAACCTCCCACAAAGGAGAAGATGTTTGCTGTAGAGTATAGAGGGAAACTCACCAAACTCCTTTGTAGCTTGGCAGCTTTGCCCCTTTGGATGGACCTTGCTAATTAGCAAGTGGGCATCTTACTGCTCACACTCTGAGCAGCCAGGAGACTATGCATGTGCATGGTGTCTGATTTTATCGGTGGCAGGATTCCCAGCTCACAACATCCAAGTGATTGTGCTAAGCTGACACCCTACGGTAACGGGAACATCGTGTTGCTAATACAGTCCCAGAGAGGATTAATTTTTCAGGACCAGTTAAAGCAGTTCCTGGCACCAGCTGGCAAGTAAAAGCCCTTATGAGAAGGGAGAGGGGAGAAACAGTGCAGTTGGGGCATTCTTGTGGAGTCCCTGTGGAAAGATCAGAGGAAGGGCTACAAGATCCAATCCCATATGCTTGCTGAGGAAATGCTGGCGGTTTGGAGCCAAGTGCATGCCCAAATGGATGCATGCGTGTGTGAGTGTGCTCGTGACATCTGTGAGTTTCTGTATAAACTACTGCACGACCAATATCAATTATGAAACAGGAAAAGAAGAAACAAATATGTTAAGATAGGGCTGTACTGTATGTTGAGCAGCAGGGCCCACGCTTTGTCCCAGGGGAAGAGACCATTGCAGGAGCTGTGCAAAAATGTACTCTAGATTAAGCCAAGACAAGGAGGAATTTATAAACAGCAGAGGAGAAGAAACATCTTCCTCTGCTTCTCCCTGGAAAAGGTTTCTCCTACAAATGCCCTAAAAAGCAGATGATGTTCCCTTGCAGCACTTGTGGGAAGCTGAGGGTTGAAACCAAGCTCTTTGCCCTGTAGTAGTAAAGAGGATGAAACTCCAGGAAGAGTGAAAATAAGCGTAGACTAGGTGCTACAGTAAATAAATAATCCATGGTTAAGTTGCCACCCCATGCTGGGGCAGAGAGAGACTCTCAGCAGCAGCACCTGGGGCTCAATGGACATCTCTCCTCTTCAAGTTTCCCTCAGCAACAGACTGTGCCGCTCTGCTGCTGCTTTCCCTTGTTCAACTTGCAACCCAAGAGCTGGGAAAAGGCAGCAGGTTTGACCCCTTCCTTGTCTTTCATCTCTGGAATCCCGGAAGAGGAATGTCTGCCCATGGGAGTATCAGGCTCTAGGCTTTTCCTTCCTTCCTTCCTTCTTGAAAGACAGGAGAAGGCAAAAAGGGAGAGAGTTAAAGAGAGAGGAGACAGAAAGGAGCTAAGAGAGAAGGGAAAGAGATGCACTGTGGCTAAAGAGAGGCTAGAAGATTGAAAGACTGAGTGTGCAGCAAATGAATGTACACAGAAATAAAGCAAGAGAGCAGGCAGAAGCAGTATCACGGAAAAGGGAAGGAGGGAAAAAAAAGACATCCACCTCCACCAAAAAAAAAAAAAGAAATGAGGGTCACATGTGCAGTGGGATGTCTGCATGTGAAAGCAGAGGAACAGGACACTGGAGCAGTGTAATGTAAATGTAAACAGCAGCAAAGTGGGGCCAGAAGTTGTTCAAGTAATCTTGTTAACAATCCCCTTCTCTAAGTCAAGATAAGCTTATCCATTTGCTTAACTCATTCTTAAAGATAGAATTGTGTCCACCACAGTGTCCCTGTTTCCAACAAAATGTCTCCCCATGTCCCAAACCAACCTGAAATATCACTGCACTGTTCTTGCTATAAAAGGAAATTCTTCTGATATTTAAGCAGAACCTTTCTTAGATGGATTTTGAGTCCATGTCTTCTTTTCAGATTGATCAGGGATATGAGGAACAGGTTATTCTCTTATTTTCTGAACACTGTACCATGCTTCCCTTCTTTATCTTTAGATGAACTAAATGTATTCAGTCTCTTTTGAAGGCCTTTGATCATTCTTGTCAAAATGATCCACATCACTTGTGAAGTATGGTACTCGGGCACTTTCATTAAGGACTCCACAACACTGAGTAAACCACAAGGATTGTTTTGTTTTAAATATTATGTATATTGTCTCTTGTGTATCCACCACAGAATAAATTTTATCTTTTCCTCAAAACTTAATGCTCCTAACATGTCAAGACTGCAGAAAACATGACCCATATAGCTACCAATTTCTTAGAAAAAATATTTCTGCCTGACCAGCTGCATTCCCATCCTGTATTTATTGATCATTTCTCTTTTAAGTAGTGCCTTGCACTTGTCCTTCTTGAATTTCATCCTCCCTCCCCCTTTTCTCTTCCAGACCATTTTGCAAATCTGTCAAGGTCATTTTGAATTTGAAGCCTTTCTTGCAATGTGCTTGTGATTCTTCCGAGCTTCGTGCCATTTGCAAGGTCAGTAAGGATACTTCTCTATTCCATCACTCTGTGTGTGTGTATGTTTCTACCTGTATGAAAAAAGAAAATGGGAAAAGTGTAGCCTTTGTGTACCCGATGTTTATTTATGTGGTAGAGGTAGGACGAGATGAGAGATGTCATCTAAGGGACAGTGGTGTTCTGTACCATTTTCTTCACTCACTAAAATGGATCATATTTGAGGAAACCAGAATATATGTTTTTAGCTAACACTGTTAATCTTAAAATCTATCACTCTATTTTAGATTACCTAGGCAAAATGAAATTAGGGTAAAGAGCAATGCATGCATGCATGCACACCTACATATGTACATATGCCTAAGTGCACATGCATATGTACGTATATGCATATGTTGCTACATATTTGTTGCTTAAACTGTTCATAATACAAACAATGAATACATACCACAGCCAAGTACACTAATAAAATAAAATGAACTATTTGGAGGGACTCCCATCTTTCAATTGAAAATTCCCATAATTTCTGACACATCAACAGGACAACATCTTTGAAAATCACACTGTGTCTTTTTGTTCTGTACAGAGTTGAGACCTGAAAATGAATGTACTGAGGCCTATTTCCGCTGCTTTTGAGCACAGGCTTTTTCATTTACTTCTCAGCATAACAGTTGGACTGCACAGAAGCACTGGAGCTTAACAAAAAAGACTCTCATCTCAGACAAAAACTGTAATTATCACAGGGGAACAAATTAAACAGAAAACCCCGCTGGAATGAGATTTCCACATATTTAGAGTGTGTTAATACCAATAATATGGCACATACTAACAATAGAATCTTTCTGTAGCTTTTGTAGTATCAGATATGAATGAAAATATGTATGATTACACTGCCTCAAAAGAAACAAGATGCTCAAACTCTTTTGTGAATTATTTTTTAAATGTTCAGGAGGTGGGGAAATTAATCTGAAAAACTTCAGTGTATTTTGTTTATAAGTGTCTCCATTTTAATCAGTACTGAATTTTCAGATCACAATGGTATTGAACTAGACAATAAAAAGAATTAATTTTGAATATATTTGCTATGTTCAAATAACATTCTTTACATTTATTTTTCTACCAGTTGTGTCATCTGCCAATCACATATGTTAAAATAGCTGTCCTTTACATCAAGCATCTATGAAGGAGGTAGACTCAGCACATCCATCCTACAGTTATGAGTATTTTTCAGCAAGGAAGAAAAAAACCAACAGTGGTTAAAGATACTAAAGATATACACCTTTAATAACTACAGAAGGAAGTGTGTCAGCAGGTTTATTCATGACATGTCTTATGTCCAATAATTATTGTCTAGTTTCATAGTATTATCACAGGACATATATATATATACATATATATAACCAAGATAAGATTTAGGTTTTTTTCAAAGTTCTATGATCCTTCGCCCAACAAGGTGTGCCATATATATCTCTTTTTTCTAGAATTTGAAGTTATGGCCTATCTTAAGCCTGCCTACATGTGTTCACCTATATTTGTGGATATAAATCTCTTTTCTGTGCACAGAGATGAATGTTGCAGTGTCTTCATCTGTTTTCAGATGCACTCAGTCCCTGAAACATTAACTTTTAATCATAGTGTTAGCTAATACAATTCACTTTTAAAAATAATTGTGATAAATTTAATGTTTTCCCTTTTTTCCTTTTAAAATGATTTTACTGGTACTAGAACGAATTTTATGTTTTCATTGAAACAAATAAATTGTAGAGATCCATACACAACAACAATTTTTATGGTGAAAACATCCTGTTTGAATCTGCACAGGCAGTATCTATGTTATTTTCTTTTTCAAGGACTTATCTCTGTAATACTATTGACACATTTGAATCAATACATTTAAAGGTTTCTTTTTTTTTAATATCAAATGCAGGAGTGATTTGTATGTTTACCTTGATAATATACACTTGTCTCTTTAAGGTGACAGCAGATGGTCCAATAAGAAGAGGCAGAACTAAGTGCTGAAAATATAGCAACCCATCTCAAGCTCCCTTAACCGTAAAATCTATGAATTTATGCTCAACTGAGCGATAAGAAATAGTCATGAAGTGTCCAAGGGTGAATCAGGGTGGTTGGAAGTGTACCTATTTCCCGTGCACAATGAGAAACCCTTCAATGCACTGTCTAAATACACAGGCAATATTTAGTAGCTTTATTTATCAATTAACCATTTCCATCACACTCAGACTGTGGACATCACGGTGTGCTGCTGAGAATTGCTGCACTACTTTGCCTTCCATGTTTCTGTGGACTGTTTTGTTAATGTATGTTTTGTAGCTCTCCAAGGTTAGTTTAATACTGCCATTCCAGCGTGAATAGTTTGATAGTCTGGGTATTAAATCCTCAGAGAATGTAAGTCAGCACAACTCCACTGAAATCCACGTGGCATCACAGTTTTCATCACAACACCATTACTTACAAATAATTTCAGGTTATGTGCGATTTCCCAGACAAGATTTTATTCTTCTTTGTGCCTGTGTGTCTCTCTCTGTCATACCCATTGTAGGTTGTAGTCTCTGCTTTACCTGTTCAACAATCCAGACTTGAACAGAGCACTAATGGTCTGATGTTTTAATTAGGTAAAGCAACCACAGCCAAAAAAATACTCTAAATCATGGATTTTCTTCTAAACTGTGCTATGGCCGCTCCATGGCCTCATCCTCAAATGTCTTCTGATATTGAACTTGTGCTGATCATAGCGCTGTTCCTCTTTAGGAAAACCCAATTACCCGGTGTCTGATCTCTGCTATATCTGTTTCTTACCATCCTTAAGCTTTCTGGAATGCAAAACCATTGCCAACATCATTCAGTTGATCCTTCGACACACAAACCATTAAATTGTATATTTTGGAGAATAAGTCAGTAGATTTTCTGAGGAAGCTCAGTGAAAGTGAACATACCATTTGATGCAAGTAAAGCAGGCAGGCAGACGCAGCAGATCAGCATCCAGAGAAAGATGTCATCAGAGAAAAGGGAATACTTCATCATCCTTTTCTGTCAAGATATTATGGGCCTGGCTATGATGTAGCATGGCCATTTTCTGCATAAAGTTAATTTAAGCAGCCCAGGAAGGATTATTCCCCTGCAAGAAATAATTCCTGCTTATTCTCCAAGCTGCCAGTGTAACAGGGGAAAAGAGCAGAAGCAAAGGGAGGAGGCTGGGGCTGACATACCTAATGCACTATATTGGTCTTCAGTCCGGGAATCTAAACTGGCTGCATGGCCGAGATTTCCACAGTTATTTTACAGGTAGATAGCTTGAGAAACAAACAAGTTGAGAGGCTTGAACAAACTAAAAAATCCCCACAGACACCAGGGCACACTGAGTCTCAATTTTCTGCTTTCTGGAGGTAGGAGTTGGAGACAGAGAGAGAAAGAGAGAATATGCATAATGTATTTTATATGCAAAACACAGTACAGTATAAAAACAAAGATCACTCAAAGTTTTCCAATACATATATATAGCATAACATTAAAGAAATTACTCATCAAAAAAGCGGAGTGATTACACAATAAAACATTTTGAGCAACAGAGATATAGCCTGGGCTATTCTCCAATGAAGAATTTAAAATTAACTAATGCAATTATTTTGACAACTGTAATTCCAGTAAAATTAAATTCTTGATGTTATACTTCATCAACACATGGATAGCCATATATGGGAGCCATATATGTCTTCCTTTATATTTGTCAATGAAATGTTCCAGAACGATATGAAAATATCCTTACTTCCTGCAATTTACTCTGCACTTTGCTTATTTACCAGTATGGGAAAGAACTGATTTTGAGTCTGCCTTTGTGATTCAAGCTTGCATACAGTGTTATACGGGGTAGGAGATGGATCAATTCGGTTCTTTGGTGGTTGTGCTAGACAAAAAAGCATCTGGGAAAAGCTGTGGATCTGCTTGAGCTCGTCAAAAAGAGCATTGGATATTGTCCCATCCTGACTCTCTGTAAATGACCAGCCCTAGGCATGTGCCACGTTGCTGGACATAGAAGGGCTGCCACATTGTTTACATGCAGTCCCTGCATGCTGCATGTGAAGCAGAATTATGAGGGCTGGAAGAGAGACTGAGATGGCTCCAGCCTTCCCATTGCACTCTTGTCTCATGGAGTTAGTCCAATAGATCAAGTGCTGCAGAAGTAGGTTGTGAAACTACTTTTTCACTCTTCTCTGCATTTCCATTCCCTTCTTCCTTTCCAGGACCATGGCTATTTCTAGTGCGAGACCTGAATGAAGCCATATGCTATTCTCTAGATAAGGAGGAAAAGAAGTTTATTAAGCTGGTAATCTTTCACTTTAAATGAGTTTCTAAATGAGTAAAATTACTTCAGCCAGGTGATGCACTAGCTGTGGAGGGTGCAGAAGGGAGAAAAAAGTCAGTTCTGGTCCCCTTCCATTTCCTCTTTGCAAGTTTCTAAATTGTAGTTCCGAATTTCAAAGGAGGTACTCAGGATGGAAATCCTGGGAAAAAATGGACAGAGGGAAGGTGAAGAGCCTGTGAGTAAACAAAGGGGGGGGGCGGGGCGGGGAACCTCCTCCATACATGAGCATATAAAAACAGTTCCCTTTCACCTGAGGTACCAACAGGTAACGCATCCTGCACATTCTTTTCTTGTGAGGGTTGGAGCAGAGACTGGGAATATCTGCAGGCCACAATTTAAAATCACATCTCTAACAAAACCAGCTGTGATCCCAACAGAAGCAATCTTCCTATTCAAGTGTCCCAATGACATTACAGTACATATATTTAAATCACTGAAGGTGTGATTCTATCCTCCCAGCTGAGGGGAATATCTATTCTCCTGGAGTCAGACTCATTATTAATTGCATCTTCATTCTACGCAACAACAGACAGCAGAGACTGCTAGGATAGCTTGCTGCTGCTGACTGGTTTATTAGAATACTATGTCTTTCAGACCTGATTAACAAATGAGAAACTGTAAACTGACTAATTAATTTAACTACAGTACCTTCACAGAGTCCCAAAAAATTATTTTGAAACTTGCAATAGGTATTTTTAAAATAACTTATCTCCCTATTGGGAAGAATATATGGGAAGTAATGTAACTATTCCAGACCAAGAGGCACTCTGTTCTAACAATACAGGAGACAGTCTGCAGGACTTCTTTTCATGGAATAAAGGGAATGGGCATGGGAGGAACAACAAGAGGATGCAAGCCATTGACTCACCTAAATTCAAATCTGAAGAACAGAACCTTGTAAAGCTGTCTTTTATACTCTAATACATGCAGGACAAATAAAATGAAAAACAGGTTTGTGGTTTTGTTTGGGTTTTTTTTTGTTTGTTTGTTTGGTTGGTTGGTTGGTTTGGTTTTGTCTACTTTCAACATTTTTAGGCATTTAGAATTTAGTATTTACTGTACTTGTGATAATAAAAGCTTTTGAGGAGCTTTAGATTCCTCGTCAGTGCATGTCTTTAGCCATTTCAGAAATCCAGAGAATAAATTCTTGTGAGTTCAGTGGAACTTAGATGCTATTTCCAGGATCATTATAGAT
>VZTM01001769.1:213346-244056 GCA_013400555.1 Jacana jacana | reverse complement strand
TGGTCAGTCACCACTTGTGTACATAGCTTTTTGACCCTTGACTTCTAGGAGAGTTGCGTGAGAAATAGCTTCTTTTAACAGTGAAGTCATGACTAGGCTGTATGGATCAAGCAGGGATATATAGGATATTTCCAAACCATGGCACGCTTTTATTTCATCACTGAAGGAACTACAGTGACACAACTAGAAATGAAAAATAATTCTTCACTATACTCCCATCGTTGACAATGCTGGAACTTCATTTTGTCAGCTGGATAATCATGCCAGTGGAGGCAAAACCTTCTATTTATTGTATGGGTCTTCATAATACATGCATGTCGCGTCAATGAATTCTTCCAAAGACACAAATCAAGATAAGCTTCCACTACCAGCATTCATTAGACAAATGGACAATCTGGCTGCATTGTCCCCAATTTCCTGAAATAGTACACAGAGCACACCACTCTGCATAAAGTTTCTTTTACACAATTTACTAGGATAAGAGAGAAAATATTTCTAAGAAAAAAACTGGAGTTTTTTAGAACATCAGCTTCAGCAGCACATTTGGGAGGAGCTTTGCTCTCAGCCTACCACTATGCATTCAGGCTAGAACCAGACAATTCATTTAAAAAGAGAAAACAAAACAGCAAACTAACATTTATTTTAAATCTACATACATTACAAGTACTAACATGTCAATGACATGCAAATCAGCTGGGCAGGGGGAGGAGGACATCCCTTTAACATTCCTTTAACATCCCTTTAACCATGATCCGCATATGAAATGAAGCAGACTTAACTGGATCCGCAGATGAAATGAAGCACCTACCCAGGAGCAGCATATGTTGGGCAGCACGGCAAAGGAGCCTCAGGTTGGGCAGGATGGGGAAAGCACTCACAGGCAGTTTCAGAATTGGGCAGGACAGCATGAGGCTGATGGAGAAGAGCAGCAGCAATCAAAGCCCTGGGCAGACTATTTGTACTGGGAGATTGGAGAATGGAAACTGCACAGAGGGAAATGGTTTTTGTTTCTGTGATAAGAGAGCCAAGTAAGAGGAAGGACTGGAGAAGCCACCAGTACCAGGCCCATGGTACCTAGGGTGAAGTTGAAGATGTCACCATTAGCCGTAACTCAGGGCAGATGGAGCAAGGGTGGCCTCAGCATTGGAACCAGGAGAGCCTCCTGTTGCTGAAGCATTAGAGGCTTGAGACCAGATATGGAGAAATGGAGAATTCACAGGGCAAGAGAGGTGAGCAGGAGATGTCAGGAGGAAGAAACAGCTGGGGGAAAAAAGGAGGAGTCCCCCAGACGAGTCAGAGATGAGCAGAAAATTCAGACTGGATCAAGACTGTGGACTAAAAGAAGAAGGGATACGTGGCCCTTCTAGGCTCGGCATGTGGACACACACGTAGGGCTGCTGCCAGCCAGCTCTAACCCTCAGCTGGTTTTTTGTTTTGCTATGGCTTGGCATCTTTCACAAATCAGCACCTCAAATCTCTGTAACTGTAAAGTATAGGGGAATACAGACTAAGTTTTCATCTTTTTTTTTTCTTTTTTTTTTGGCTTCTAAATAATAAGGAAAAACACTAAAGAAATAATTGCTTGCACCCCTCTATTGAACTGTGTGTGAATACCAAAGAACTGGGTTTTTTACTATTAGAATTACACACACAAAGTCAAGCTCTGAAAAGAAACAAGTCATCTCAAATTGCAAAGACGCAGCACTGCAACAATGCAGTCTTCCTTTTCCCACTAGGGGAAGCATTAGCTTTATAGCAAATACACTGCTTAAGAAAAACATCCCAAAATACTAAATCCATGGTTCATGTAATTTAATGTAAGCCACAGATATGTGCAAGGTCATACGCTAAATAAATTAAGAAAACGATATATTGGGTCTGTCTTCTTGCTTCACAGCCCCAATACGTATGTTTTGTGTAAAATGTAGGCAGTGCTGAGCAGCTGCGCTACGTGGGAGGGCAAGCAAGAGGGGCAAGGCAAGGCGCTGGGGTTTCCTTTGGCGTTGACTGGCATGTTGGCAACACACATCCCTTGCCCTGAGAAATACTAAAACTCCTCTCTGCTCCTAATCAGGTCCCCACCCAGTTCAGCCACATTCACTGAAGTTTTTCAAAGCTGCCTCATAATTCCCATGCACATTCAGGCTCAAAGATGATTAAAAATTCACAGTTATGGGCAATACGAAGAATCTGGGAGAATACTAAATTTAGCTACAAAGAAAGAACAGCATCAGATGGAGGTAAGGCCTTTCACCTTAAAAAGGTGAAGCTCTCTTTACAAACTTCATGTTTCTCTGATGAAAGAAAATCTTTCTTTGCTAACGTTTCCTCTTTAATTAAAAATCTGGGGGGTTGCACTTTTCTTTGTTGAGATTTGGAAAAAAAAAGTAAACCAAGGATCAGGAGGAACAGGCAGCTGGGCTGTACACCTGGTGCACAACCCTAAAAGAAAAGCTGAATGTCTTCTAAATGTTTCATACATTTATTTTTCACTCAGATTGAGATGCACTCAAACAAAGCCATTTTGCTTATAACAATCTCCCATAGCCTCCTTTAAACAAAAAAAACCCATGAATTTTTTAAAAGGACTTCCACCTTTATCCCACAAAGGGGGAGATAGGGAGCAAAGAAACATATAAATATAACATGTAACGAGGTTTGATGAGTTTTCCAGGTGTTCAGTGTTGTGAACTGAACCTGAGTGTAATGGCCAATGCTTGAGACAACTATAGGACGTCGTACATTGCCTACCAGTCCTTCAGTTCCTCTGAAACAAAATAAATTTCTCTGAGGACATCTTGTAGGTCAGTGCCTACATGATGATTTGCTGCTGGCGTAGATTAGCAGTTAAGCACCATGTTTCTTCTTTAAGTTAAAAAAATGAGAAAATAGCATCTGAAGAGAGAAGCCCAGAAGCGATTAAGCCTGCTGTCTCCAAGAAGGATCAACTACACCTGTTCCTCATAGTGCTTGTCTGGTCTCTTTTAAAACTTGCCAATTTAATTACCCATCTGAACCTTTCTCCTAGCAATTTAATGCTTTGTTTCTTACCTGCAAAACAGAGAGAATTTATTCTTACTCATTTCTCAACATCTTTTTATATAGCTCAAGACCTGTGCTTTCTCTCTTTACTCTCATTCCAGAGGAGAGATGCCCATCCTTCTTTTCAGACAGGATACGCCAGACTCCCTCAGCGGACTGTACACTACAGTCTTCTTCATCACTTCACCAGACATTTGCACATGGCATTTGTACCACAAAGTAGACAAGACATGTTAAAATCATTACTGAATTCACTGTTATCTGCTGCTTCGCCTCTCACCACTTGTTACTGTGTCACAGAGACATTGAACTGATTTAACACGGCTGGTGCCAGCATGAGCCGCGTGGGTGTTTATTTACACGGGTGCTTCCTCTCCGTTTAGTCGGCCAAGAATCTTTTAAGGGAACTTGAGAAAAACAACTGATTAGTCTGTATTAGTTCACAGGTATTCCTTTCGCACCTTTTAAAGAAAAGCAAAGCAAAGCAGGTATTACAGCTGCTCTGTGCAGCATCCTACCTCAAAGATAACTGGTAATGACTGTAAGACTGCAACAGCCTATTTGTTGAAGGTGAAGCTGAGTCTATCAGTCTCAGTCAATCTCAGCCAAACAGTCACTGTCACCTCAAGGAATCATACTGTTCCTCACCAAAAAAAAAAAAAAAAAAGACTATTTAAAAATAATATTACCTTTTTTTTCACAGGTTAGTGAGCTGGACTGGCACAGAGTAGGCAGCAGCAACAATTGCAGCAACAGGAGAAGTAATGAGAGTGTATAGCTAGGAGTAAGAAGATTGGGTCAGATTTAACATATAGCTACACCTTGGTAGTTCTTACAGGCTGGAAGTTAAGGCTTAAATCCATGGGGCTATGCTGTAGATCCACCAACACTGGTCTCTCCTAAAGAGCAAGCAGCCACCAAAAGTAGATAGCGCAGAACAATCCTCATTGTCAATACAGACCAGGGGATGAGGTATTAGAAAGCAACACTGAGGAAAGGGACTTGGGGATGCTGATGGATGAGAAGCTAGACATGAGCAGACAGTGTGCACTTGCAGCCCAGAAGGCCAATCACATCCTGGGCTGCATCAAAAGGTGTGTTGCCAGCAGATCCAGAGAGGTGATTCTGACACTTTACTCTGGTGAGACCTGACTTGGAATACTGTGTGCAGATCTGGAACCCTCAATATAGGAAGGACGTGGACCTGATGGGTCACAAAAATGATCAGGGGGTTGGAGCACCTTTGCTATGAAGACAGGCTGAGGGAGCTGGGGTTATTCAGCCTTGGAGAAGAGGAGGCTCCGGGGAGACCTAATAGCAGCCTCAGAGTACCTGAAGGGGGCCTACAGGGAAGTCTGGGGAGGGTCTGTTTACAAAGGCCTGCAGTGACAGGATGAGGGCCAATGGCTTCAAACTCAAGAAGAGCAGATTTAGATTGGACATTAAGAATAAGGTCTTTACCATAAGGGTGGTGGACCACTGGAACAGGTTGCCCATGGAGGTGGTTGAGGCTTCTTCCCTGGAGATATTCAAGGTGAGGTTTGGCAAGGCCCTGGGCAACCTGGTCTAGTTGGGGGTGTCCCTGCTGACTGCGGGGAGGTCAGACTAGATGACCCTAGAGGACTCTTCTGGCCTGGAACATTCTATGATTCTATGATCTCTAACTGATCCCCTCTTACCAGCACCACAAGCAAGCAGTGGGTTGGGCTGATGAAAGTAATTTTCCAAAAACTAACAGAGCAATTGAATTTTAAAATGTCAAAACTTTTAAGCCAAATTGCCTCCCTGCCCTGCTTTACCATGGAACTGGATGAATTCCCATGGCAGCACAAGAAGGGGCAGAGTTCAGGAGTGGGAGTAAGCTCCTGGGAATGGGCAGGGGCAGGAGAGAGACTGCTTCTTCTGATGGCTCTGCAGCTTAAAAAAAACCACTAGACTGTGAACACTGCCATGAGTCTGAGTCATGAGGGTCAAATGATTTTAAAATATCCGTCTAATTTAAGTAGTTCTAGCCTGCTCCTTCCCCAAGATAGCTCAGAGTCCTAATGAAGCAGGCATTAACCACCTGAGCATATAAGCCTCAATCACTCTGCAGTTTTCTTCTCCAATTGCTTAGACATAACTTCTTGCCTTTGGTTTTCTCTTACCATTGGCAAGCACATGGAGTATTCCCTCTTTATTATGCCCCCTGTTCATTTCACCTCAGTGTGATCTTTCCAAATATGTCCCTACATCCTCACTGTACTTATTTATAATGGTTCCTAACAATTTGGACTCACTGCCATTTTCTGTTGTAATAAGCTGCAACTCAATCTCTTTGGTGAAGCTCTCAATTAGTTTCCTATTATGCTTTCTGTTTTTCCGATTGTGGTTGTACAGCTTATGCTGCTTAAAGCTACAACACTAATTGTTTAGTCTTGCTTCTGAGAGGATCCTACCAAAGCATCCCCGAGTCTATTGAAAAGAATCTACTTCAGCTTATTTTTTTCAACTATTTTCTACTTCTCCTCTTTTGAGAAAACAAAAACTGTAGTTCACAATCATCACCAAATGATAATTCACAATTCATCACCATTTTCATAATTGTTAAGTGTTCTTCTCAACGGGTAAAGATCAAATCTCAAAGAGCAATAGCCCTAAAATACTTCCTAGGTGTTTACTCCCTTTCTGGATTAAAAAGTTACTCTGAATTTCCCATTTCCCAATTGCTGCATCTTTATGTTAGGGCTCATTTTTGTAGGATGTATGTTAATAAACAAGATATTAACTAATAAAAACTCTAAGACAAGAACATGGACTAGGAAAATAAGCACGCACAAAAACCAGCATTATGAAATTTCATGAAAATTGTGGTATGAATGAAAGAGCATTTTATTGTCTGTCCATTCTGATTTGTCTGCCGCCCCCACAAATTTCCCTGGACAGCAGACACATTCTTCCTCTTATTCTAAGGACGTGTAGCTAATCCATTACAAAGCATGCTCCGTTCCACAGCACAAGCTGTAGTAAGCTGTTAGGTTAGCACCAAGCCAAACATTAACTCTCAATGAAAAAGAATCCAAGATGCTGCGGGGGGGAACCCGGGGCGGGGGGGGAAAGGAGGCGGGTGAGAAATGCTTACCACATTACATAGTGCACTAGGTAAGGATACTACCCAAAGCACATGAGAGAAAGAAACCAGGAGATGTACCTTGTCCTAGATGTTCTAGCTGCACTTCAGGTCAAGGTGTGCAGTTTTGATATTTCCCTTACCGTCTTTCATCCAGTTCAGGACAGGGTATAGCTACAAGCACCACTTGCAATATGTTCATCATCCATACTAACCTCTAATTAATAATGAAATAACTCTTTCAATTCAAAATGTGGAAGCAGACATGTTTGCTCCAGACCAACCAAAAAAAGGCCCATTCCTTTGATGTAAGATCAGAGAATGCTAGTTAGTCAAGGAGGCTCTATGTTCTCAAAGCTTATTTAGCTTGTAAATTCTCAGGCAGTCATCATCATTTGTTCCACAGTAAAGACCCATTTAGTGAAGACTGAAAAAAAAAAAAAAAAAAAAAGACCCAATAGGAACTTACTTGCCTGTTTTTGGTTATTGAGAAGACTTTCATTGATATTCCTGGCTTGGTATATTTTTTCCACTGTACACAAAGATGACAAAGGTCATCCAATACAGCATTTAAAATTTCTCATAGAAAATAAATGAATCATGACTCATAGGTGGGTACAGCACATTCTTTACTTCTTCCCTAAAGTAAGAGATAGTACCAAGTGTTTGCTTGCGGCTGCACAAATGGAATATGAAAGATCTATATTCCTGAACATGTTTCTAAAATTCACAGTGGAACAATTTCTCCCGAGACTTCAAAACTGAGCATACATGAGGCTGTCTGGAAGAACATCAGTAATCTTCAACAGTAAACATCTAGTGACGCACATCTCCAACATGTTGCAATATAAGAGATTAAGACAAAAGCCATCTTCAATTAACAGATCCATGATGGCATCTGACCATTAGCCTTCCAAGTATTAGTCACACTTGGTCAGCACAACAAGGTTGCAAATATTAGGGCTCCCATATGTTATGTTTTCACTCTTCTGTTATCCTCTTGTGTAGGAAGTTCTTTGAATAATCACAGACTATTCTTTGAAAGTTTCTAGAAACAGAAGGAGAGGAGCAGGGGTGAGGTTTGACCAGCACAGCAACTGATGGGGTATAGGGGGAGCTGGTGAGGAGAAGAAGGGCTAGCTCTCAAGTGGGAGAGGTTGGGGACAGAAAGGTTTGAGGGACATCTCTATATTGCAGAGACATGCAGAAAGTGTGTTCCTGCGTGCACAAAAGCAGGAAAGATAATGGAAGGGTTGAACCTAAAGCAGAAGGCCTGAGGGGACCATTGCCATTGCAGTCACCTTCCTCTCCCTCCTGTGTGTGTCCCATCACCTTCCTCCCCACTGCAACAACAGGGTCCTCTCTCAAGGGGACACAACAGAGGCTTACTTTTGTCCCCTAGTGCACTCTGATGCCAGGAATGTGGCAGCCCTCTGAATAGGAGCAGGTTTCTCCTTGGCAGCCAGGGGACTCATGCCTCCTACCTACCTAAAACTAAAGCAACATAGAGGAGGGAAAGCACAACACCCAGCAGGAAGGGCACTCAGACTCCCAGGTGAGCTCCATCATCCTGCCCATCATCCACCTGGGCATGGCTGCTTCCTCTCTAATCTCTGTTTCGAGTGTTTTAAGATAAAAATTTTCACATGTGAAGTTCTATGCAGTGGAATCCATCCAGCCTTAAATTTGAAGGGCAATCATGGCCCACCTGATTTTGATGCTCCTGCCTCATTGAACACACTCAGATGCACAGCATTTCATTTATTGGACTCTATATTAAGTTCAGTAACTAATACACTAACTTATTAACTGAATAAAAAAAAAATTAAAAAAGCAGGGCAATGAAATATCCTTCATCCACAGGCTTAGGTAAGATTTCATTTGCTGAAGCAATTTTGTGCTTCATAAATCAAGTTGTATATTTAACCAATTTAAGTTAATATGTATCAGGGAGCACAGCAGACGCAGGGGGTGGACATTTTGGTCAACCTTTTAATCAACTATTCAATCTCCTGCTTTTCAACCCACGCTGAGGCTCATCCTGCTGTCCTGAGGCTGGCAGAAAGTTACAGTATTGTGAAAGAGCCTAGGCAACAAAGTAGAAATGCAAGCTCATTTTTGTTATGTCATGTAAAATTTTCTTTAGCAGAGACATGAATTAAATTGGCAGATTAATTTAACAGAGCAGAACACAAGAGTGAAACGCATGACAGCTTGTGTTCCATTTCGGTGTGAGACAGCACTGCCCCTATTAACTTCAAATTATCTCCTTTTATGGACTCCAAGCTTTTTTTATTTTTCACAACTGTAACTGGATGACGGGTTAAATACTCGGAAGAGCACAAGAATGTTTTTTTCTGCAGCCAACAGAGAGGGGAATCGCTGAAGTCACTGCTTGTAGAGAACAGGAAACTGTATTTTGGGTGCATCCGATTCATGCTGCTTCCCACCATCACCCTTATGCAGTCACTTTGTCCTCATTCCCTGCCCCCCCCCCCGTGCCCCTGCCATGCCGTGGAGGGCACTGGAAACTCTCATTGGTCTTGCCTCCCATTTTCCACCTGGTTATTCTAACACAGGTGTGCTTAGTTAGAAGTAAAGACCCTTCCCGAGATTTCTATGCCTATAGTTCAAAACAGGTTGGTGAAAATTTAATTTTACGACTCTACTCCCCCTTCCACTTTCCCATAAGCAAAGCCAGGCTGAAAATCTGCACAGGATTATACCCACATCTCTACAAATATCAAAATACTGTTGACCATCAGACAAAACCAGGCATGTTAGTTCAAGAGGGCAAGCAAACAGGACAAACACCTCTTTCTGCATCCTTACCAGCAAAGAGTAAAACTGGTGCCTAGTCCAACTTGTTTAGCATAAAGAGCTCTCTCCATCTATCACTTTCATTGCTGAGAAGGATACTGGGGAAGGAAAATGCCTCTCCCTCCCTTGTTTGTACCTTTGATAAAATCAGTGGCAGGGAGAAAGCCAAGAATCCACTCTCCTCGCAACATCAGAATCCAGCATTGGGAGCAAGAGGTATAGAAAGTCCATTAAAGCTCAAGAATGCATCTACAAAATAAATAGAGCAAAGCCTACACAAAGGCATCTTCTTTTCTCTCCACATCTGATGTAGCCATCTCTCACCTACAAAAGCAACTCTGCAGGCACTATTGCAGCCTGTAAGTTTTAACTTTCTCTGCAATTCTTTCATCTAAATACAAAGAGGGGCTCAAAGTACAGAGGTGAGGAGGTTGAGTGAAACAAAGGGATCATTTGCACTTAACTCAGCCCATTCAGAGCTCAGACCTCTCAAACAGTTTTAGGAGCAGCTGCTCTTCAAAAGGCCTTGCTTCTGTGAAATCCCTTTCAGCCTCAAATGTCCTGATTCCCAGTGAAATTAGGCCTGTGCAAGATTCAGATTTTGTAAAAAATTTTAACTGAGCAATGATCTATTCATATACTCAAACTCATAATTTTCCTGAAGGAGCAAATACACTGTACTTTAGTTCTGAGGTGCCATACTCTGCCCTTGGTATACACTATACCCCATACTATACCACTTCGGATTCAAAGTAACAGTTTAGGGGAGAGCAACTAATACTTTCTCTGTATAATATTTTTTCTTTAATTTTCCCCCAAACTGCTGCAGGTCCAGCAGGTGGAGTGGGGGAGTGGAGGGAGGGGGGGAAGTGATGGAAGAGAAGGGAGTTGTCCAGTTTTGTCACCCTACATCTAAACCAAGTGCCTGAAAATGGAAGCTGATGTTTCAGTGCCAATTGGACCTATTTTGTACGTACAGTACGTAACCAGAAACATTTGCGTTTCCTCCTTCTGACATACATGGTTCTAGCAAAACTCAACAGGCCCAGCTGCAGACCCCTCCAGGGAGAAGGGATCCCCAGTGCTGCTCGCCTGTGGACAGCCCTACTGGGATGGGCAGGACTGCCCCGGGCACCGCTCATAGTTGCCAAGGGAAACCTCGGTCACCCCTTGGTGGCATATCCCATTGATGAAAAGCTGGACAAACCACCTGGTGGGAGTCCACAGCCTGCTCCATCTCATCGGTTCTGCACTTTAAAAAAGCTGGTTCACAGCCAAGAATTAATTTCTACAGATGATGGAGCATCACAATAAATCTCTCCATCTTCTACTTCTGGTGTACAGCATTGTCTTTATTTTGCCTTCTCTAGCATTAAAATCCACTTAAAGCATATGTACTTTATTAAAAAAAAATTAAAGCCACACAAACCCATGGCACATACAGCCCCTTGAGGAACAGCTGAAAGATTTCATTTACTGCAAGTACTATAATAATAGGAAGACACAGTTTAAGATAAAGTTGTGGTTTAGGCTTGGACGGCCACTAAAATGTGATATATGTACTGCAGAAGTCATAATCTAGGCATCTATCTATTTCCTATTAGCTACAACCAAAACTGTTCTACTGTGAAAACCAGACATACCTGTGAACAAATACATGTACTGACTCACGTGACAGGCACCCCAGACTTCAGATGAGATAAAGCCTGGCCCTCAGCACACACACACATACACACAGACACACCCCGAAGCATCTCTACTGTGATGAAATTATGAATGGAAAATTAGAAGCAGAGGAGCTAAAGGCAGAGCTAATAACACAAATGTGCATTAGCAGTTTGAGCCTAAGGATTTAAACTTATTTAGGGCGAGAATAAGATTGGCATTATATTGGCATTACTTCATTTTAGTACTGTTGCTTAATCTGTATATCTAATTCTCCACATAAAGCTCGACTTTGTGCTAAATAAGAAATGCCTTTACACTCCACCAGCAGGCTCTGTCCCTTCTACAAAAAGCGAACATCCATTTATTTCATCTAAAGGTCAAAAGTGAAATGCCTTTGGGAGATCCCATGCAACCTTAAAATAAAAGTCGCATTCCTAAACTCCGAACTATCTAGAACACAACACAATGTCATTATTATTCCTTTGAAAATGTACAACAATTACTCACTTATATTAAAAGCAAACCTCTTTAAATGAAAACGTCCTAAAAACCAATGAAATACCAACAGTGAGAATTTCAAGTCTTGCTGTTCAAAAAGCACAACTTTCTTTCCTCGCAGTTTTATGCATTAGGGAAGTCATGACACCCATAAACGTTTAAAAGACGCGTGATGTAATTCTAATATTTGTTCACGAAGAATTAAAAGAAGACAGTTCTTATTCAAACACCACCAACAGCCAAAGCAGCCACCCCCATCATTCCTCAAACTTTTTAGTCATTCTCACTAAACTGTATGTTTATGCCATGATACATACCTGGAATTGTTCATCTGCATTTATTGATGCCACTTAGCAAAATCAGAACACAGAACTCCAATGGAACATGAACTTTTGGCTGTCAGGTTTCTTCTGGTTTCCTTCTTTATTTCTTAGTCCTAGCATAGCCCTTAGTCCAATGTTCAAGATCTAAACGAAATCTCACCGAAACTATGGGGAGCTTTCCAGCCTTTATAAACTTTGAAATTGTTGCATGTCCAGGCTGTAAAACACCTGCTATAATAGAACACTCAACCCTCCTCATTATCCTCTTCTACTCTATTTCCACCTAGCCTATTAGTAAATTGAAAACTACATATTTCTTTTTGTCCTAAGGGCTATATAAAATTACATCATGTTACTTACCCAACTTCACAGTGGCAAATTACTTTATTCAAGAAAGGCATGTAATGATCTTTATGGACAACTAAGACCTTTTTTCCCTTTTTTTTTTTTTTCTTTTAATTAATTACTACTTTAAACAGATCATTAGACAAATCTCACAATACCCTTTGTGTGTTTAATACATCTATAATGGACACCAGCTCTGCAATTAGTTTTGAGATGCTCACTGCCCTCAATAGGCAGCTGGGGCTACCCACTACCAACAGTGCAGAGAAGGCACCATGTGTAGGAGGACATGCCTTGTCACAGTGCCAATGATTATGATCTGAAAGATGCTCTCTAAGTAGGAACATGCTTAGGAGAACTTCAAGTTTTACACATTTAGTAGCAATATGCAATCTTCTATTACCACAGATAATTCAAAACAGGTTGCAAAAAACCATGCATCTGTCTACATAAAGCCTAAATATAACTGTGTTGTAGTTTTACTATTGCTTCAGCTGAATTCATAGATTTTATCATTCTCTAGTTGCTTCAACAAAGCTTTTATCTAGTTTTAAAAGTTTCATATGTGCGAGATGGAAAGCAGGTTTGCAAGGAAATCCTGCAGCATCCGATCTTTCCATTTTCTCACAGCCATTTTAAGCGCTGGAGGGGACAGTGATAAACACAACGCAGAACCCTGCCCAAGCAAAAACCCACTGAACAATTTCCAGGGAAAAAGACAGACAATTGTTCCAACAACTCTTCCATGTTTGCAGACGTACTGAGTTATATCTGGCAATAGTTTCACAGAAAGACAGGAACACCAAAGGAGGAGCACAGATGTTGATGTTGCAATGGGTACATCAAATAGATTAAGCAGCTTGTAAACTGGGAACCGCCTGCTCATTGGCAGGCAAAAGGCAAAACACTCAAATACATACAATGCTAACATCAAAACCTGCGGTGCACTGCATAGGCTTTTCCTGCTTATTACAGGCAAAGCTAGTAGCCCTGCCAATATGTGTAAGGTCAAGCAGCTCCATGTGAAGAGAGAAGGGTAAGCCTAAAATGATAATGAAACACGCTAGGACTGGACTATCAGGGCAAATGAGGGAGGAGAAAAAAAGATGACAGGTAACATAAATAGATAATGTAAAAGGAAAATAACCAATAAGACCTTTTTTCCCCACTGGGGTGGGGAAATGCACTGGGGTGAGGAAATGAGAAGAAAATGCAGAAAGTGCAGTCTCTTTACTGGAACAAAACGATAGTCTGGATAAGACACAGAAAAATTAATTTCTGCTTCACCACTGCTATCAGCAAGTAATTATGAAGCCTTTAAGAAAGGATTTTAAATACCACACCTTCCTCCCACCCTGAAAAAGTAAAGGGATAACTAAGAGCAGCAGGGAACTGGTACCTCTCATCACAATTTCTGTGGCAAAGCTACACGTCATAACCTTCCTTTCTTGAAAGAGTCAAAATGGAAACACGATGATAATTTTCTTGTTTTGTTCAATTCACTTTGTTCTTTCAATTCCTGTTGAAAGTTTTAGATTTACAACCTTCTCCTTCTGGGCTTAGGCAAGTTAGGAAATGCAAACTTCAGGTGATCCCTGAGAACACTGTAAGTTCTGCCCTGATCAGAGGGTTACTTTCTTCCTGAGCCTCTCTCTTGCTTTCCTTGTACTAGCTGATCTCCTTGAAGTACTATTTCTCTGAAGCAACCCAATTCCTTCCCACCAGCCTGGCCTGCCCAATCTGTCACCACCATCTCTCCCTCACAGCTTTGCTGCTTAAGAAGGGAAAACGCTTTTCTTTTCTGAAAATAGGCATGAGCTGTGAGAAAACATGGCCAACCCTGTCAGTTCCAGCTCCACTCAGGTCAATTTAAAGAGAATATGAAGTTTCAGCATTAGGATCTGCTATCATAAGGAAGGCTGCGTGCATGACTGCTGCTTGATTGTTGCAGGTACTAGAAGATATAGGGAGATCTGAAGCAGACAACCGCAAAGATATTTCCCAGTTAAGGCAGCTGAGTCATGCTCTGGAGAACTGGATCCAGTCCTTGCCTCTACTATGAGATCCCCTGAAGATGCTGCACACATCATTTCCATGCTTTTCACAGGCAGTCACTAATTACAAGTTCTTCATTTTCTACATGTTTGGTGTTGGATCTTTTCTCAGACCAAGATCTCAGAGACCTGGCTTCAGCTGAAGCTACTCTGTTCATAGAATGATTTAGGTTGGAAGGGACCTTAAAGATCATCAAGTTCCACCTCTCTGCCATGGGCAGGGACAACTCATACTGGAGCAGGCTACTCAAAGCCCCATCCAGCCTGGCCTCGAACACTTGCTGGGATGGGGCATCCACAGCTTCTCTGGGCAACCTGTTCCAGTCTCTCACCACCCTCATAGTGAAAGAATTCTTCCTAATATCTAACCTAAACCTACCCTCTCCCACTTTGAAAGCATTGCCTCTCTTCCTATCACTACATGCTCTTGTAGAAAGTTCCTCTCGAGCTTTCTTATAGGTCCCCTTCAGATACTGGAAGGCTGCTATAAGGTCTCCCTGGATCCTTCTCTTCTCCAGGCTGAACAACCCCAACTCTCTCAGTCTGTCTTAATATTGTGTTAATTGCAAACTACGAAATGCTACTGAATGCTAATTAGAAGGTATGTTTGACATTACCTTCTCTATGCTCGCTCTCCCAAGTGGTCAGCACATAGCTATGAAACCTTTATGAAAAGTTCAAGCATTGCTCTGGCTCCCACAAACAGAATGGGGAGAATAGGTGAGTGCAGCAATACGCTGCCTCCTTCCATCTGGGGGTAAGCTTCTAAAATTCTGTGCATGCGTTTTTGAGGCATTCAAGTATAAAAGTAATAAAAGCCACAGGAAGCTCACAAGAAGCTTAAGACAGTTATTTTACACTGAAAGGGTTATTTATCGAGCATTGGAACCATCTGCCCAGGGAAGTGGTGAAAGCACCATCCTAGGATGTATTTAAAAGATGGGTAAACCTGGTGCTTAGGGACATGGTTTAGTGGTAGTTTTTGTCAGTGTTAGGTTGATGGTGGGATTCAGTGATCTTAAACGTCCCTTCCAACCTAGACAATTCTATGATTCCATGATTCTGCCTTCAAAACACAATTTGATTATGAAAATTTAAGTAAGAAACGAGTCCAAAAAGTGAAGAGTAAGGCAAAAAAAACAATCCCTGTATCCTCCCTCATTCAGTTAGCACAGTCTGTTCTGTGTATTTAACGGATCCTGTGAAATCCATCAAGCAATTAAAGGTGAAAATGATGCAAAAGGGGCCCATATTTAGATCGCACAGAGCTTGACTATAAAAAGAGAATATTCTTTAAGCATTTCCTCTATTTGGAGATATATTAGTCAGCATATGGACAGCGGTAAGAGGGAAGTGCACTTGGCTATACATCATGCAAACACATTTAACAGCCACCACCACTCCAACCAAATGCAAACAGACGAGGGAGCAAGGCTGCAGGCTGGGGAAGCCAGCTAATATCTGTCTGTGACCACAAGGTCAGCCCCACTCATCCTCCACCCCTCCCCTTTAGGTCAGTCCAGCTCTTGATGTGAAACCACACCTTGAAGCTGTGGTTAACACAGTTCCTGCAGCACAGCCCAAATCCCTGCTGCTGTTAACAGCTGTGGTCTGGCCCTGCTCCTGCTCCCGCTCCCTCTCCCGTGTGAACGCTGACCCTCAGGCAGCCAGCTGTACCAGGAGCCAATGCCGGGAACCAGCCGGGCTGAAACAGGCTCCAGCTTACAGCAAAATGAACACTGACACTTACATACATGAGAAAAAGGAGTAGAATTGTCTCTTTTGGCAGGTCTGCAGGATGCAGCCACTTCAGCATCAGCCAGCGAGTCAGTCCAGCCTGCCTCCCTATCCTGTCCAACCTCGTTAAATGAATTTTAAAGCATTTCCAACAGGGACAGATTCTCTTGACTCCCAGTATCTTGCCAGTGTGGTCAATCTATCCTCCTAATCCTACTATGACAGTTGATTGAAGGTTTGCTTGGAAGGCTGCCTTTCCTTATGACTTTTTTAGGAAAAGCAGCAAATCTATTTCCCCAGTAATTGATTCTATAATATCTACTGCACTGCTGCCCAATGCTACCGGGGCAAGGAGTTGGCTGCAGCTGGGAGCTCTGAATTCAATAAAGAATATTGCCTACAAGCAAAAAATAGTCCTTACAAAGTCAAGATTACATCCTCTCCTTGCTCTATAGCCGTGTTTAAATTTCAATTGTTTCTTCTGAATATCTCAAATACATTGCAGTTGCAAGAGGGAAAAAGGGTAAAGCAAACTGACAGGATGCTTGGTTTGCATTTCTATCTCCATTTCTGTATTTCAGCCCCTGAATGGAGAAAACTTTACTTTCATAGAGATGCTAGAGTCATTTAGTCTAACTTTATTTAAGACAGGCAAAGTATTTAGGTGCCCACCAGAAACTACAAGTAGTGAAGAGAATGAAGACCTGAAGCTGTCTGCTGTACTTCCTAAAATAGATTAACATAGCTTTTCTAAACAAAAAACACATAGGGGTGTGTAAAATTTTGGGGATGAGGTGTAGTTTCTTGCCTTTTATTCTGGAACTCTACATTTACCTCACTCATACTTCAATGGGTGGAGCATACATCAAGTATCCCTAAGAAACAGAGTACTGCAGAATGCATATGTGCCTATTTTGAAAGCAGTTGGATCACTTTTCCCTACGAGGTCAGGGTTTTTGGACCAAAAGAATAGCTCCACTGTTTGCTATCCAGCTGAGAACAGCCTGGATTCCCTGTCTTGTTCAATGCTGTAAAATTAATCATAAGGAATTAAATCACTCCCCTGGTATTTTCAATTAGCAGTGGGAAAAGAGGAGAGCAGGTAACATACTCTCAGATTATGATACTGAACTTTTTATAGTTATTTATAACAATCCAAAGTTTATGATCTTTTGGCAAGCCTTTCTTTTATCTATTTCATTTCCCTTTCTTTCACTGGAAAGGAATTAAAGAAACTGAAAAAAAAAGTTAAAAAGTTAAAGTTCCCATTTCTATTTGCCAGTTAAATTTCCCATTTTATTAATCATTAAAATAAATTTAATATGGAGATCTTGGCTGTTTTTTCCTCAGAAAAACTGTCAGGCTTCATAAGATATACGAGCTTAAAGCTTTTCTGTTGGATTACTTTTATTTTCCTCCTCTACACTGGATATCAAAATTAAAAAATTACCTTTACTCATCCAAATAATTCTGTGAATACTTGCCTTTTCTTGTAGGGAAAAAAAAAAATAATTTCTTGTTTTGGAGTCATCAGCAGAACCAACTTAGAAGATATGCTTTTAAATATACTGCAATTGAAGTTAGGAACAATTTTGTTCTCCAAGAGGGACACAAAGAAGAGGACAAAATAAAAACTTCAGAAGAAAACTATCAGCTAATCTGCTGCGCTGTCCTGAGCCCTCTGACAAAATTCCCATTGAGAATCTGTCTTCTTTCCCATTCTGATATTTGGCCTCTTTATGTAAAGTTTTTGTCTCTGTGGTTACTGTAGAAACACCTAAAATTGAGAACAGCAAGGGCCAATACAGGAAAACGCTAGACAACCCAGAGCTACGTGTTAAGTGATGGGTGCAAGCATGCTGCCAACTTTAAGGACATGGGCACTCCTTTTACTCCTGAAGCTGGTGACACTTTAGAATTAATCTTCAAACTCAGTCAAATGAGTTTTTATTATACACTTTCAGGCTTTGTATAATCCTTATCTCAGAATATCACACAACTGACTTACATCCTATTTTGAAGATCAGGAAGTTTTGTTATCCTTACTTCACCTTTAGGAAAGAGAGATACAGGGAAGCTAAAAATACGTCCTAGGGCTGCCAAAGCAAAACAGGGAATGGGTTTCTGCTCCTGTGCATGCAGCCAGCCATGACCACCTGCAGCTGGTCTGGATAATGCTTGCAACATCTTCCTCAGTCCAGCAACTAGCTGACCTTATCCAAGGAGAGATAAGCAGCTGATTAGCTTTACAGAGCCAGAGAGCCTATTTGCTGGAACAGGCGATCTGAGCAGCCAGCCAGAGCTGCTCAGGGAGAGCAGTTCCTTGTATACACCAACTGAAAAAAGAGAAAGGGAAAGAATGGTACCCCAAAAACCTCCATAAGCTCTTTGCATCCTGCAGAGGGCAACTGCAGTGGCCGTATCTGGGACTCCCCAGCACTACTCTAGTGCCCAGACGGGAAAAGCTCCTTTTAAATATGCAGGATCCATCACTTCAGGCTGCAGTACCTGAACCTCTTTGCAATTCTGCTTGTAGCTGAAGGAAAAGGTGGATGAACAATGGGAAGGGAACCACTGGAGACACAATGACCACATTGGATTCTTCAGACAAAAAGTGACAGCTCTCAAGGGGTTTGTGGCACAGCAGTGTATGCCCAGAGGCAACGTTATAGATTTATTTCTGAAACAGACACTCTCCCTTTAGACAGGATTCAAAGTCCATAGCTTCATATGCAGGTTGCTCAAAACCCCATCCAGTCTGGCCTTGAACACCTCCAGGGACGGGGCACCCACAATTTCTCTGGGCAACCTGTTCCTGTCTCACCACCCTCACAGTAAGGAATTTCTTCCTAGTATCTAATCTAAATCTCCCCTTTTTCAGTTTAGAACCATTACCTCTCATCCTATCACTATACTTGGGCTCACAGGAAGCAGATGCAACCATCAAGTGTCTGACGTGGCATGTGGAGCCCCCACCAACTGATCCATGCTCCTCTGCCTCTCCTGTGAGATAAAGGGCAGCAGGTGCTGGTCCCACAGAATCTCAGCCCTGCTGCTGGCCAGCCCAAGCCTCAGCTGTGCTTCTGCTTCAAAAAGCAGGTGCTGGCAACCAGCTAAAGACAAATGGCGTGGATTCACCTGTAAGGCTTTATGTGTAGGAGACAATAGTCAGGGAAGAAAACTAGCGCAGCTTTTTCATATGCTGCTGTAAAGCAGGTATAAGGAGAAGGCTGAAACACCACCTATGCAGAATACATGGGAAGGTATGGGGGGACATCTAAGTGTGGCTGTTTGTCTGACCCAGCCAATATGCTTAGAAATTATTTCTTTGCTCGGCTGGTATCTCAGTATTTCACCATAAAGTCCAAAGTGCCCTGACTCTTTTACAGTCCCATCCCTTTTCCACTCCCCAAACTGAAGTGGGCAAATAAAAACAGCAGACACTTGCATTAAGATGAGGCTTCTCTATGACAGACCCAATTATACACTTACTGGCTCACTAAATAATTCTTGCAGCTACTCAGATCTTGAAGCATTAGCACCAAAATTCAGTCAAGTAACTGACTCCTGCGAATGATCTCATGGGATATTGGGCTATCAGATTAATAATTGGTACTGAGGAAAACACAAAGATAGCAGACCATCACCCGTGATAATTAAGATTGATTAACCATGGAATCACGGAATTGTCAGAGTTGGAAGGGACCTCTAGAGATCATCTAGTCCCACTCCCCTGCCAAAGCAGGATTGCCCAGAGCACATCACTCAGGACTGCAACCAGGCGGCTCTTCAAGATCTTCAGGGAAGGGGACTCCACCACCTTCCTGGGCAGACTGTTCCAGTGCTGTCACCCTCACCATAAAGAAGTTTTTTTTTCTCATATTTGAACGGAACTTCCTGTGTTCCAGCTTGTAGCCATTGCCCCTCATCCTGTCACTGGGAACCACTGAAAAAGAGTCTGGCTCCATCCTCCTTCAACCCACCCTTCAGATACTTATAAGCATTCAATAAGGTCTCCCCTCAGCCTTCTCTCCTCCAGGCTAAAGAGTCCCAGCTCTCTCAGCCTTTCCTCATAAGGGATCCAATTCCTTAATCATCTTTGTTGGTCTATGCTGGACTCTCTCATGTAGTTCCCCGATGAGGGGAATTATGAAGGTACATGATAATTCTGCTTTTAGCATGGTTGATCCAGATTTGAAAAATGCTTTCCTGGCAGCTTCCATCTAATACTATAAATCTAAGAACAGGAATTCTGCACTTTACACTTTCTAACACAGTAAACAATAGTGACGGGAAACAGATAATTTTACATGGAGTATTATGAGTTCTATTTCAAGCAGTGGTGTTGTACCCAAGCTTTACACTTTACCTAACATTCCAGAAATTCATTAATAGTCTTCAGGTGCAGAAAATTTCATGTAAGAGACTCTTGTTTTAAGTACATCACAACATTCAATTCTTTTCAGCAATACTTCATCCACTAATAGGTACAGCTTCATAGAGAACTCATTCTCTGTCTTCATAGCTTGATTTGATATGATTTTTATATCTTTGGATTTAGAACTGTGAAATAGTTTTCTAGACAGCTGAACCACACTTGTCAGAAATGTAGGGCAGTTATCAAAAACATTACAAGATGTGACATTATGACATATGCAGCTTCCCATAGCAATCAATTTCATACATTTCTCTGGGACAATATAGATACACACTGCGCCATGTGCAAGCCCATTCCGTGTAATTGCCCATTACCGTTCCAGTGATGGCACGTATCTGAGCGAGCACAGGGAGGGGAACGCAGAACTTTTCACGTTTTGCTCAAGAAATGTTCAGACTTTAATCTATGATAATGAATGGGGATTTACAAAAACAAAGAACTGATTATGGGTCCTGTGGTACAGGGCAACAGTCCAGCTAAAATAAACCTGAATTCAAAGGAAGACAGATGCCCAGTACATGGACTGTTTTGGCACTGCATTAAGTTCTGTGTGCTGTTCTTTTATAACTTAAAGTGATCCAATTTAACCATCAGGAGACTATTTATTAAAATAGATAGTATTGATAAATTGATATCAAACAAATATAAAATATCTTCTGCTGCAAAGCAATCCAACTCACATGTCTGTCAATACACAGATGCCTCTCATATTGTGTGAGGGACTAAAATCTTGCACAGAAATGGTAATTTGCAAAATCTGGACCAAGACCATGACATGCTGGCTTTCATTTCAGGCTGCACGGGGACCATGTAGATGCCAGCTCAGGCCTTAACATAGATCCAGTTAGTATTGATAATATCCTACATGTGCTTTCCGCAGCTGCAATTTCTGTGGGCCTGGCAGCATCCAGGAACAGTGTACCTACAGGATTGCACAGACCTCCTGCTCTTGCCCTCACACAGCCAAGTCCATTCCAGCACCAGCAGCTCCTGTGGTATTGGTGAGTAAGTGCATCTGAATGTGAAGAAGGTGTTTAGGTGTTTGTTTAGGTGTTCACCTCTTGAAGGTGAAACACCTTTCAAGAGGTATGTCACCACCTTTGCAAAGACTGTGGTGACACAAATGGGTATAGGGCAATAATTGCTTGCTAGGCTCACATCTTTGAGGATTTTGTTTGAAGACACTAGGAAGAAGACATGATTCTTACAATGACAGCACACAGAAGCATCCTTACAAAACCATCTTCCTCATTTTTGACCTACACAGTTTTCTGGCTTTGCCCTGTCACTGTCATTTTTGATTCTCTAAGAAAAAAAACTTCCACAACCATAGCACTTTCAACTACTCTACAAATTAATTAAATGGAAGGTGGAACCATGAGCAACTTTGAGGAACTGACCTTGCATCTGACGGGACAGAGGACACTGAGCTAGAATCACTGCAAGGGAGACAGCTGCCTGCCCTTTGGTTACCATCCAAAGCTTTTCTATGCTTGTGACACAAGCATAGTCCCTTCAAGATCAGGAGCTCTATCCTAGCCAAGCAGACCATTCCAGGAAAACGCATCAAAAATCAGCATCCACTGTTTGTATGACCAGTGTGAGTGAATCACAGCACATTTTCAAGGCGTGTCTCCAGCAAGATGGATTTGTTTTTCTGCATGATTTGAAATATTATTTTTGCATTCTAAAGGGCATGAGCCAAGATGTTAACCGAAAGACCAGGCACTGGTACAACATTTGCCAGATCACTGAGGTCCATAACGGGAAGCAAGTTTTAAAATAGTAATAGAAAGTCACAGACAGTAGGATTACATTGCATAACAATTAACATCACCAGAACCCATGTCTGAGTCTTTTCCCAGCTGGGATTTACCAGTAATGACCAGAAGAGCAACCCCTCACAGGCTCAGACTACCAGCTGGGGGGTCCTTGCAACTGGTGGCAGGGACCAGGAGCCAGGAGCCAGCTCCTACAGCTGTTCCACAACTAAGCAAAACTGTAAGTACAGGGCTCTAGCACTTAATCCTTTCCCTCTTTCCTGACTTTTTCTTTTTGTAATACCAGTTTTTTGACAGTCTCTTTGTCTTGGTTTGAGACACTCTTCTAATCCTTGGTTTCCGGGATGCTTCTTGCCCTGGTTTCTACTCCGGCCCCCTGGGATCAGTCACACAGCCTTGACTCCTCAGAATCACTGAACCATTTAAAAAAATGGATAAAAACACAACTTCCCAAGATAATTTTAAGCTTTTTATATTCTTTTCCCTTTCATTATACCTCTTGTTATTCCCCATTTTTCTCTAAATATTTCCACATTGATTCCAAAAATGCATCTGCTCTTAACAAAGATACAGACCTAGACAATATTCAGCTAAAAAGAATAATATGATAGTTTCAGTAAAAAACCTCTTAATTTTCTCAAGGAAAGCTGTATTATTACCAACATTTACATAGTTTTAATCTTCCTTGCCTGTTCTTACAAACTGTTAAAAACACACATGCATTTACAGCTAAAAAATTTTCTGAGTTTTGGCCCTGAATACTGCTTGCACATGCATCTTGGCGTTACGGCATCCAGAATTTATCTTTTTTTATTCTGCTAACAGATAACTGACTTACTATTGCCATAAAAGGGACGGAGCTTCAAGCACAATACGAAAATTCCTGGAATGTTTGAGTCTACCCTCACTTAGCTGATTTTTCCCTTAATATGTGCCCTAAGAATACAAACCATTAATGTACTAATTTTTCTTCAAACTTTTGTTCTAATTCTTTACAGCCCCTTAAATCCATACCAGTGTAATTTTTCAGCCTTATTTGGGTTGCATTACAATTTTAGGACTTGTTTCAATGTTTTTAGGTTATCAAATATTTCAATAGAAGTTTTCAGTAGACTAGAAAACAAGTTTTCTTCCACTAGATAAACAACTGGACTAATAAGACCAAAAGACTTACAATATCCAGTCAGCACATAGCTATCCAGTGAAAATGGACTAATTTGTTTTATCCCCTAGCTACAACTGAAACATTTGTCATGACAGAAAAAAACAAGAAAATGCCTTTCTGCTATCTGTATACTAAACTAAAGACAATAGAAATTACATATTAAAATAGAACCAGCTAAGAAAACAATACATTTTCCCCTAAATTAGGGATAATTTGCATTAAAGTTTACAGACTTTGCTGTGAATTTCCAACATGAATATCTACAGACATAATCCTCACTTAAGAAGGGCATCAAATATATTGATGAACACTTTCATCCATTAAACCACTTAGAAATGCCTTACCAGGTTAATGTCCCAGTGTTAAGACATAATATTCATGTACAGAAGTCATTTGAGAGGATACCTTAACTGGAAGGAAGGTTGAGCATCTTGGTCAAACCACAGCCTTCCCATTGTAGCCAGAGATATTATAAATATGGGCAAATAAAAATAAATAAATAAATAAATAAATATTCTCCCCAGATATGGGCAGAGAAAAGGCTGGACACTGTTTTTTAAAGCTGGTAGAGCAGAAGCAATGTTAGCTGCCTAATGATATTTTCTTCCAGGAAGTGCTAGGAAACACCACCAGACTTCTGGCACCTTCTAAAAAAGTTTAACATTTAGATCTGATTTGTAGCTTTCATTGTATTTCAATTCAGAGATGAAGCATGGAGTCTGCGAACTCGAGCTTTTCAGCATCTCTCGTCTGCTCCCACTTTAACAGCTGGACAGGGTTCTCCACTGGGGTGACAAACCTTACCTAAAAACTTCTTTTTGTTTCACAATTGTAGCACTTGAAATATTTTTGATCTACACTGTTATCTACAGACAGGATAATTGATAGTTTGTCCTATGCTTAATCTATAAAAGACTTTATTTCTTCTGAATGCATAAGACCTAACTCACTAGGCTTGTAATTAAAATATTCTAGTTCTTCCTACTCGTCCTTGTGCATTAAACTAATTCTTGTATTTGTTTTATAACTTGGATAACTTCTGCCAGTTCCCTCTCATCCATCTTGAAAAACCTTCATCTCTAAACACTGTCTCTGTCACTGCTATTAGAGGATGAAAGCCACAAAAAGATGAAAGAAAACAAATTATTACTTTGCAATTTGTTTGCTCCACACACTTCACAGCCCTTTGTGTTTTGTCCTTTACATTGTTCTGCTGACAATGCACACCCTTCCCCAGACCCTACAGGAGGCTCTTTGCCAGCAGCAGTAAAGGTGAAGGCGGCCCAGCACAGAGAGAAAAGGCAGAGGAAAGGAGGGGAACAGAGAATGTTTAGTATTTCTTCTCTTGGATCCACCCAAAAATCCCCCTCCAGCCTACACAAAATTCCTTAAAAGTAGCTGAATAACTTTGCTAAAACCACGGTTATGCTTTCTGGCTTTCTGTTAATTAGGCTGGCACAATGTTGGCAAATCTTACACCATTTATTTCAGAACATGTGTAAGGGCAGCATCCTTTTGATATGCCACTTGAAGGCAACCTAAGAAAAAGAAAAAATAATTAAAAAAACCCAACTGTTTTTTTTTTCAACTCTTCTCTGGCTTCTTTCATTTCATCTTTGGCCATGTCCTTTTTTTCTTATGTTACTGTAGGGCAATCCAGGCCAATACAAAAAAAAAAAAAGAAAAAGAAGGGCTTTTCTGCAGGCTCTGAGTCCAGGCTGACTCATCTCCTCCCGAGCACGTTCCCAGGCTCCTGGCTCCCACCGCACCTGCTGCCTGCTCCCGCACCTTGCACCCATGTCGCTGCGACACCCCAACATGGTTATAAAAGCAGAACAATTCCCATTTGAGCCCACAAGTACAAGTTTTCAGAGGCTCGGTGACTTGGCAAATCAGAGGTGAAAAGGGGTATTTCTTACCACCACCACACATTCACCCAAGCTGAGTTAATACAACCTCAAGGCTTACAATGATTTTGGCCCGTGTTGGAAATGCAATGGAAGGAGTCCCAATGTGAGAAGTCTTCTAGAAAATACATATTTGAGATACAATCACAGTGGTAAGAAGTGAATCCAGAGCTGAACAGAGTACAGCAGAGATACGAGGGAGTAGAAGCTAAAGTGCTTTTGAATATATACTACTGTACTTTTTCTTCTGACTGAGAAAATCTATCCAAGTTCTTCCTCCTGTAAGATAATATATCAGGGATAAGGGGAGATGAAGCAGTAATTTTTTTGGTCTTTGAAATATTTACTCCAACCTGCCTACTTATATACATGTATTTTTCTCAATACTAAATAGAAACCTAAAATGGACACAACTTTTTTTCTCACTAAATCTTTGATCATCCTTTATCTGTTTATACAAGCCAGATAACAATGGTTTTTTTCACTATCTACTTATACTTTTTATGAAAAATACATTTGTCTTTTTCTTTACACCAAGTTGCTTCAGATTAGAATGGCACAATGATAGTAATTGACATATTATCAATGTTTTAACTTGTTCTGTATTTTACTTCCACATTGTCCACGATACTGCTATATAAAGACTCTTGGAGGCTTAATGCCACATACTTTTCTGATGTATTAAATCCCCAAGAATAATTCCAGGCAATCACAACCCAGAGAAGTAAAAAAAATTATCCTCCCACAAACACCATTAAATTGCAGTGGTACTTCACAACTTCAACTTCTCACTAAAGGCATGAGTTGCTATTCCAGTCAGGCCACAGCCCATGCCCAAACTCTTTCCTTTCACCAAAGGTTGCAAGGTGCTAAGGGCCTTTGTGATGGGAAAGTCAACAGAAATTCTGGGAAGGGAGCACTAGGTAACTTTTAAACACTGATGAAGTAAGTCAATTTATTCTCATGTTGAGGTTGTTTAATCTTCCTTTGTTTAGTCTAGTTCTATAAAAAGAACAATATTCATAAGCCTATCCCTAGAGATGGTTTCTGACATTTTTAAACAATTGTCTTAGCTGCCTGCAGCAGCTCTCCTACATTTCTCTACCTGATCAAGGTAACTGACGGTACAGACATCCAGCCTAACCTCAGGCACTACATCACCTAATTATATCCCTGGATTATATACGTCAAGGTGAGGAGCTGCAATGAAACACCGCAGTAGTCCCGTAGGCATTTGGTACACACAAAGGCTCAGAAGCAAAAACTGTGCTACTTCGGATGACAGACCAGGAAGGCACTTGCATGTGCTGACGCTCAACAGCTGGCTCTAGGAACGAAGTTCATGGAGATGAGTCAGGACTGACTGCTCAAGGAGGCTTAGAGACTGCATTCTCAAACACTGCCAGGAGCAAAGAAGTATGTATTCCCAAAACAGCCTACCTTTCTCTCCTGGCTCCAGCACCCTGTGCTATGATGCTGCTGAAGAGGTGGCCAGAGGAAGAGGGGAAGCAAGCAGGAAGGACAGCAGAGCAAAGGATGCTCCCCTGGGAGCAAGGGGTCACCAGGCCTGCCCCCTTGTTCCCAGAAGTGCTCATGCAATTTGCTCTCTCTAAATATAAATATTTATCAAATTACTCCCCACTTCCAAGGGTTGACAGGGAAACACAACTGCTAGTTCCTCGGCAAGTGCTCCTCACCACAGGCTAGAAGGCCACCTTCCTACCCACATTGCCACAGCCCTCTGTGGTGCACCTTCAGCTACCCCAGGGTCTCATACCCCTTTGTGTCAAGCCACCTCACTCCAACAGCAGGAAAAGGCAATGCTGTAATTCTCTTCTTCAGAGCCTTCCACACCCTGCCACAGCCCGGCAGGGAGAACCAAACCCTGTCTCCCATTTCCCTGTGAAGCCTTCCAGCCCAAGAGGTGCTTAACTTAACTGGCAGTCATTTGGGTTTATCCTTCCGGCCACATTTTCTGAATTTAAGTGACCACACCTCCGTCTTGAACTAAAACCTGACAGTGTTTGTTAGACTTGCTCTACGTACTGCCAAGTCCCCAGGGATATTCAGGGAAAAGAACATCAAACGGCCTTAGGGGACAGGTCTCTCCACCTAGAAGACAGTGGCAGCCAGAGACATGAATGGCTGCAGAAGGCAGGTGCTTAACCCAGCCTTACTTCATTAGTAATAACCCATCCAAGTGAAGTACTGTCAGTCATTGAGACTCAGTCACACGACTTCTCTTCAGCCACAACATGCCAAAAGCCCAAGTCATTTCTTTTATCTGCTCCTAGCTTATCTGCTCTGTACTTCTTCATCTCAATACACCATGTTTTTAACAAAAAAGGAACATAAAAAAATCAGATTAGCTGGAAGCAATTTTATTTCTTTTGCTTTTGCCCTAGAAGTGCATGTGTCAGACTGCAGCCCCAAATGCAATTTAAAAATAGGAGCTGGGGAGGGTACAGAAGGTAGGAATGAGGGCAGTACAGCAGAGCTGCCTCGGCCCAACCATGGATGGAAACACCACTCCCCAGAAGAGGCTTACCCAGGAACAGGAACCTGTTGACCTCCCACCAGTGTGTCCCCAGCTGCCACCACACGCTCCGATCAAGAGCACTGGTGGAATCAGCACTGCCCTTGTGGAAAAAATTATGCATGCTTTTAGCACTGTTTTGGCCTGCCTTCTCCTAGTAGCTGGACAGAGCTTGCTGTCACATCTGGCCCAGCTCCTGCTTTGACAGCACTAAAAATTGAAAAGGGAAATGGGTTGGGATCTAGGAGAGACCACTAAGCCCACTGCCAAGCGGCTGCAGATGTGCATCTCCTCCATTCCCCCAGTGGTACATGGCAGCCAGCCCACTTGTGTGGAAAGTAACTCACCCCAGGGCTCAAGCACAGCCAGAAGGTCTTGCTCCACTACAGAAAGCATGGGGATGGGCCCTGCAGTAGCATCGAAAAGGTACCGAAACATGAAACTGGGATTTCCATGGCATTGGCATCTCTCAACCAAGCAGCACGAATGTTAGAAAATGGACTTTCTTCAAAGGAAATAGCAGCCTGAAGAGTGTCAGAAATGAGAGCCCCTGCAGAGATCCATCAAAACAAGCTTCTCCTGTAACTGTTTCATGGGAGCAGTCTCTTAGCCTGACCTGGAAATGTCTTAATCTACTGCCCCATCTTCCACTGTGCTCTCCTTATAAATTGAAAATTAATCACCTGAGAAGAACACAAAATAGTACAAAAGCCCAGATCAGGTGTCATTAATATTTTAAGTATAATTGGTCAACATAAAATATATCACTGAGCTTCCAGTGTTGCATCTGGATGCATTTTATAGTGCTACATTACTGCAATGGAGCAGCTCCCTTTTTGGTACTGAGGCACATCATCCTGACAGTAGCTGGCTCAAGCCTGGCTTTGCTACGTCAAATGCCTCTGTGAGAGCAGTCCTTCCACATCTCCTTGTATGTATTTAATCATAGATATAATAGAAACTATTTTTCACCCTGCCAGCCCTGTTACACTGGAGAATCACCACCACCAACATAGCATGAGCTGCTTGTGCTAAGTTTGCATTCTCAAGCCTCAGAAATTTACCTCTGCATAACCATGATGCATGTTTGAAGAAATATTTCTCCTGTGAGGGTAACCAAGCGCTGGCAGAGGTTGGTCAGAGAGGTTGTGGAGCCTTCATTCTTGGAGACACTTTCAAAACCTGGCCGGACACAGCCCTGAGCAGCCTGCTGCAACCAGCCCTGCTCTGAGCAAGGGATTGGACCAGATGATCTCCAAGGTGCTCTCCAGCCTTAGCAATTCTGTGATGAAGGTGACAGGATGCTTAAGAATAGAACATTGTGGCTGTACAGATATTGGGTGGGTTGGTTTGTTTTTTTTCAGTCTGGCTAATATAAGCTATTTGGGAAAGGAAAGAACCAGCATCCTTTCTTTTCAGGAGAAAAGCGGTTGCTCTATTCAGCCTATCGTGAACAGTACTGCATGCAACCTTCCCAGCCATGCAGCCCTCTGCTAACACAACTACTCGTCAAATGTAAACAGTGGGAACGTGTTCATCTGAGGACAATGTGAGCACCAGGGCAGCTCTGCCAGCTCTCCAGAAGCAGAAGTATGAGGCCCTGAGCAGGTATACAGCGGATCACACCACCCAGCCAGAATCACTCAGATGTGGTTCAGCCACAGCTCAAGGACCTCCAAAGAGAAGCCCCTCCACTACCACCCACGCCTGGTATGCTGCCAGCCATCAGCAGTCTCTGTTGCCTTTTGGGTAGCTGCTAGTGACAGGCACCAGGGTGGGTCTGGGGACAACGCCAACAGAACACAATTGATTGAAAGGCCACCCATGTGGGGCTGAAAGTTTACCTAAGGCAACAAAACTGCAACTTCCACAGCATACTCGTGTTTTCCGGTGGCGCTGATGAGGAAGTGTAAATCTGCAGTCAGCATAGCTCAGAAAGAACAGTTAATGATGGGGATAAACACATAATACAATTAGTTAACAGCCCCAGATCACATCTTAAGGAAATTTGATTTTAATAAAACAATTTACCCAGCACATAAAGGGCACTTGAAACTTTTCAGAGTCGCTACAGAAGACCTGAAACTGTGTAATTGATATTAAAGTCTGCATCTTCTTTTAATAAGTACATCTTCCCTATGCAGCTTTCTGACTTTGTCAGTCATGGTTTACCCAATGACTTCACTTTACAGCGCAAGGCAGGCATAAATCTCACAGGCAGATATTTATACCTCTAGGAACACCAAATTCAGAGCTCAACTGTGAATTATTTACTTCAAAAGATTTTAATTATTTAAAATTAGTTATATCCTGAGAGGGATACAGTTTAATCAGCTTAGTGCCAAGTGATGGGTGAATTGCCCAAGGAGGTGCATCACCAAGTGATTTACTGCAACCACAGTAAGCCTGATACTATCAGCCTGGGAGCAACAGGTAAGACATCAGAAGTTCAGTGCATTCTTCCTTCAGCTGATTCGAGGCATACATACCGCCCCATCGTCACACAGAGAAATCATAATTCATTACAGAACTTAATTTCACCTGAAACTGCAGAAAAAGAGTTTAAAGCTACACTTTCTGGTGGTTTCTTTACTGATTACTAATACAAGAGCCCACATCTATAGCAGAAAGCATGAAAAAACCCATCTGCCCACGGCTACTGAAGGGTTTTCTGCACCCCTGAATTTCACTACTGCAGCATCAACCTAATCAAATGCAAGAAACCAAGGAGACACAAAAAGATAACCTGTTTATTATGTCAACCACCCCTTTACTTCGAGGTACAGAAGGAATTGCGCAAATACTTCAGGAGAGACAGGGGAGAGAGTCCCTTAACTTAAGGCCAGCGGCGAGCTAATATCTCAGTGATAAAATTAGCTCCCAGAGCAAAACTTTCAGACTACTTGCATACTTTCGATTTTAAATGTCTGTGGCTGAATCTGCTCCCATCGGGAGAGGTGCCAAAGCTCAGCTTTTAACCATTAACACCAGGATCCTTCCCAGTCTCCAGACTACAGCCCATCGCAGGGGTCAAAGGCAGGCAGCACGGCGCTTGGAGTCCAAGCAACCAACCCTTCTTTTCTATTATTTTTCCCTTTCCCTTTTTTCCCCTCTGCAAAAGCTCACTTTCCCCCCCTCCCTTACCGTGGAGACACAACTTGCTACTCCAAATCCTGAGTGGGTGCGTGCTTTCTAGTCCATCCCCACACCAGCGGCGCTCCTTGCCGAGCCGTGGGAGAACGACAGCGCGGCGGGGCCCGTCCCGGGGGGCGCTGGCCCGGACCCCC
>VZTM01001769.1:171376-212796 GCA_013400555.1 Jacana jacana | reverse complement strand
ACGACCAACCTCCCCCGGATCGGCCCGGCCGGTAGGGCCGCTCCCTGCCCCGGCAGCGGCGTCGCCGATCCCGGAGACCTCCGCCGAGAGGACCGGAGTTACTTGCGGGCTCTTCTCTGTCTTGCAGGGGCGGCTGTCCGGCGGGAGGAAGCCCTGAGCCGAGCCCCCGGGCAGGGAAGGAGCGAAAATGGACATCTCGCAGCTTCCCAACGCCCGTACTTTTATTTGTCAGTAAGTAATTCCGCTCGGCGGGCTGCTGGAAATCACTCTTTTAAAGTTACATCGTTACCTTTAAACCGCAAAGTTTTACCGCGTCCTTGTTCTGTACGAGCTTAAAACAACATCGTCTTTATTCACCTTTCCCTGCAGGGATATGGGGCTTCTGCTGATCCTGATGGAAGTCGTGCTGTCAGCCGTCAAAGTAGAGGCTGTAAGTAAAATACCTTAAGACTTTTACTGAAGAGAGAGGAGGAAAAAACAGTTTCCTTGGTACCAGAAAATGAGGAACTGCGTTTTCCTTTGCCAGATGGCTTATCTATCATTCCATTAAAAGAAACAACCAACAAATCATCTCTGCAAGCCTTACAGATTGCTGCCTTCGACAAAATGATGTTTAGCAGAGTAGCGTAAGGTTTCAGTGTCAGGTTGTTTGAAGTATTCCACTGTTACCTGTGCTCAGATTGGGTAATTTGTTAAAGCAATAGTAAGGCAAGCCCCAGAATGTCTTCATTTTAACAAGAAAAGCACCGAGACAGATGGGTGGGACAAAAAGGCAGCGCTATAGATACTGGAGAGTACTTTGGGGAAGTTAACCTGCTGATGGATGTGTGCAATTAAACACAGAATTCAACTGAGGACTGAGAGGTTGGAGCTCTGACTTAATTTTACAAATCAGAGGCATGCTTATACATAAATTGTTCTTTAAATTATATTTTTTAATCCAAAAATAAAAATCAGTAAGTTAGATGCAACTCTCTGCTTGAGGTGTTGGTGTAAACGGAAGCTGTTAAACTCTTGGGCCATTGTCACAAGGGTGTGGAAGAAATCAGAGAATGATGTATATGGGAGGGCAACATTTGCCTGTGACCAAGTTTGATGAATTTAATGGAAAGATTTTTGTTAATGCGAGTAGGCTTTGGGTCAGGTCCCAGTACTGCAGGTTGAAAGACCGCTAAGGCTTCACTTGTGCCTGCATTTGTAGCCACCAAGAGTGGGTACGGCTCTGGTGTTCACGTGCAAGTGGGATCTTGAAGACATTTTCTCAAAAGTTATCCTACTTAACTTTAATCCTCCTGTCTGCAACTTTCACTCTGGTTTTTATGACTTTGCACATCATTATGGGTGTCTGATGTGGTTACATCTGTGTGGTAGATGGCATAATATGGTAAGGAATGGGAAATACTGGGGCTTTTGCAGCAGGTGTTGTGACACATGTTAATTTCGCGCTCAAGCTGCAGTTGGCAGGTAGAACTTGCCCGTCAGTCTCCTTGGCAGGTTAGTCTCTCCATATCACAACTGAGTTAGAGGTGGCAGGCTGGGAGCCCACAGCCCTATGGGAAGGGACACAAGCAAAGACTTTGAGTGTCACGTGCTACTTCCCTTTGCCATGTTTTGACAGAAACATCGTTCTGCTGAGTAGCACTAAATGGATGATAATATTATGCTATTGAAACCAGAGCAGGCTAGTGATAATGCAAGCTTGTTGGGCCCAGTAATGAAATCTCTGGGATTGGTCAACATAAAAGGTGGCATTTGTCGCATTTTTTCACAAAAACTTCTTTTTAGGAAGTTGTGCTGTAGTGTGCATAGCATGATACCTGAGCTTTATCTATAGCACGGGCTAATAGTTTTAAATTGAAAGATTTAGATTGAGGTGGGAGATTTAGATCAGATACTAGAAAGGAATTCTTCCCCGTGAGGGTGGTGAGGCACTGGAACAGGTTGCCCAGGGAAGTTTTGGAAGCCTTATCCCTGGGAGTGTTCAAGGCCAGGCTGGATGGGGCTTTGAGCAGCCTGGTCTAGTGGGAGGTATCCCTGCCTACGGCAGGGGCGTTGGAACTCAATGATCTTTAAGGTCCCTTCCAACTCTAACCATTTTATGATTCTAATTGATTCTCCTTTGTGTTGTTGCTTGTAGACTGCAGGCTGTGGTGTTAACATAGTGGTTTACTGAAGAGGTGTTGGAGCTACCTCCATTAGTGGATGATGTCTGGTCATGGCTGCTTAAATCTCCACATGCTGGTCTTCCCAGAGTATCTTGGAAGAGTAAACTGGCCTGCTTGGAGGACTAATTTCCCTGATTTAACAGTTCCTAAAGGTAGTGGCTGTTTGCCACTCCAGTGAATGTGAATGAGGAAGTTTGGTCATATTTCCATGAAAAACTAGAACTGCATTGCCACCAAAATATTTATCCCATTTTCCATCCATATGCCACTCCCTTCCCTTGGCTGTAGTCGCGTGGTGAACTGAATTGGAAAATTACTTGCTTAATCAATACCCTAAAAGCGAAGAGGCGTGAAAGCTAACTAGCCTGGATCAGATCACCACCAGTATTCATAGAAACTTGGGCTGGCTGGCACAGTACTGGGAGGAGGCAGCAGCTGGGGGTGGGAGGAAGGGTGGGCTTGCTCATTGTGGTGACAGCTCTGGTGGAGTGTATTGACAAAGTAGGTGCATGTGGGAAGCAGCCCCACCAGAGTAATTGCAAAGTGGGTTGCTGGCAGTCATGTTCTTTAGGTTGTAATCCTGTTTGTCACATTGAATCTTCTCTTATTTGCTACACCGATTAATGTGATAATGTTACAAAGTGTTTTGTTAGCTTGGGTTAAAAAAAAACCAAGAAGAAGATGCTATGAGTTAGTAAAGTCTGTGGGACCAGATCTCAAAAGTCACAGTTCTGCCTGTAATGAGACAAGCAGAGCTGCTGAATTTGACAGTTATGTACACGTGAATGAGTTACAGCTGCTGGAGATGAGTGTTGTTGAACGAGTGAAATTGCACATCGGAAGAAACTGGAATGAGATTGAGGAGAAAGCCAGGAAGGAGGGAGAGGGAAAGAAGGGAACTCGGAGCATTTGACTGGATGTCTGGCCTGGCAGGCTGCTGCTAGCTGTTAGGGAGATGGATGTTTCTCAGCAGAGAAAGAAGTGAGAGGAAGAAAAGGGAGGATGTTTAGGATATCTGAGGACTGGGGAAGAAGACATGGTGTCTCTGGCAAGAGGAGAGGATGCCGATTGCAAGCTTGAGGAGAACTAAGGAGTCCCTGAATGGAAATACTAGGAGACAGCCAAATGGAGTGGATCAGGCCTTATCTTTAGCACTCTTTGGCATACACTAGCTGGTGATGTTAAAGGCCTCAAATAACTTTGGAACTACTCTAAGTTGTAGATTTAAGGACTCATGTGGCTTAAATAAAATTGTGTTAACTACCTGAAGTTTAGCCAAGGTTGCCGATTTCTTCTCCCTCTTTTTCCCTCTTTTTCCTGCAAGTATATTGCATCAAAAATATAATTACTGGTTTATTTTATTTTTCTTTTCAGAGACAATATATCTTCTGCTAATGCTGCTTTTAAATTTCTTTATCTTTCCCAAAGCACACTTCTTCCTAAGTACTTTGTAACTTTTAAATTAGTTTATTGGTGCCCCCTTAGCATGTTTTTTAAACTGCCCCTAATTAAAATTACGTTGGTTTGTTGTTTTTTTTTTCCCCCAAACTATATTCAGGTGGAAGCAATGTAATCCCCAAAAAAGAAGGGAATGACTCTCAGAAAAAAGAAAGACTATTGAGAGAGACTAAATTAGAGTAACATACACAAAAATAACTGCAAGTGACAGGTCACAACTGTTAAAAGGAGAACATATATAGATGTCTGAAGAGATTTGTATAGAAGGAAAATAGAGTCAAAATAGTGTACGTGATACAATTTCCTCAACTTCTATTACACAGTAAAGAAATATAATAAGGGGAATGGCACCAAAGAGAGAAGCAGCAATCTCTAAAAAAGGGTGGATAAAGCCAACAGTACTATGTACTGCGTTCTATTGACTTCATAGTGAAATTCTGTTGCTGGCACAGGTGCCGAACTTAATGTTCTAAGTTAGAATCTGTCAGTCCTCTGTGACTATTTTACAACCAGGTTTTCCCAGATGTGTCCTGTTTTATTCCATTCAGAAACTTTTGTCTGGTTAAAATGGGAGGACTTTTTACATTAACCCAGCATCTCCAGGCTGAAAGAAGCCGGGGAGGAGTAATCACTCAGCCCATTCTGCTGGGCATGTCTGCTGTGATTATATGCACCAGGATCACAGTGTGCACAATGGAATAGTGCATGCATACTGCCCAGGTCATCTAGGAATGAATTGTCAATCTGATGTAGCAATTTCTTCCGCCACATTGCAAAGATGTTCAAGGGAATGGAGCATCTCTCTTATGAGGGAAGGCTGAGAGACGTGGGTCTGCTTAGCCTTAGTCTGTTTAGAAGACAAGACTGGGAGGGCATCTCACCAATGCTTATAAATATGTAAAGGATGAGGATGGGGCCAGGTTCTTTTCAGTGGTGTGCCAGTGACAGGGCAAGGGGCAACAGGCACAAGCTGGAACATAGGAAATTCCATCTGAACATGAGGAAAAACTTCTTTCTGGTGAGGGTGCCAGAACACTGGAACAGGCTACCCAGAGAGGTGGTGGTGACTCCTTCTCTGAAGATATTCAAAATCCACCTGGATGCAGTCCTGACCAGCCTGCTCTAGGTGAACCTGCTTTGGCAGTGGGGTTGGACTAGTTGATCTCTGGAGGTCCCTTCCAACCTCTGACAATTCTGTGATTCTGTGTTTACTCAGTGCATGCAAAGTGAATCCATCTCTCCCTGGAAATACAAGGCTTCCTACCTGTGCACTGCTTCAGAAATGGCTCTGCCTAGGAAATCCCTGAAAAATAAATTTCACAATCCTATTTTAGAAACAACTGACAGATATGGCATATTTATGTCTGTTTCAATAAGTATACAGTTTGGGTCATCTTTGAGTAAGAGCAGTGTTCCATAAGAAAATTGGGATAACAATACCTTGCAAAAAAAGTCATTTTGGGGAGCCTGCCAGCATATTTGATTACTTGATTCACAATTTCTTTGAATCTTAAAAGAATTATTGAGTAGTTCAGAGAGGACTCCTTCTGTGTTCAGTCACAGAGGTGTGAAAAAGAGGTAGCTCTGTTAAAGAACTATGAGAAGTCCTGAGTGAAAGGGGTGGCATCCAGAGGCAAAGCCCCTTGCCTTCACCAACACTAACAGCCATACCTTGATCTGTCAGTGGTGTTTCCATGCAGAGGGTCACAGTGTGCATTGTGCTGTAGATGGGCAGCAGGACGACTACCCAAGTGGAATTTTTGTTTTTCCTTTTATCAGAGCCAGAGTTTCACCTGTCAGCATTGTATGATGTCAGGCAAACTAACATACTCACTGCAAGCATTGTATGTATAGAAATGTAGACATGGTCCATAGCTCTAAATTCCTTATTTCTGGTCCTTTCTTTCTTGTATGCTGTCTGCTCCACTCGTCAGTAAGAGAGTTTTTGTACATGTCTCTTTCCCTTGTTATTCCTCAAACTCTTCCTTGAAATTCTTCTTTGCTGTCATGCCGATGAAACCAATATTCATCCTAACTTCTTATCAAATAATCATTATCCCTAGAAAGATTTCTTTAAGAGCCATTTCTGCTCTGTCTGCATGGATTACATTAGAGAGACTATTCTTTCTATGCAGTCATATCCTAACACGGGTTCAAATTATTCATTCAAGGACTAAACACAAGTTACACCAAAAGCAATGTATTGTATCTCCCTGGAGCTAGCAATGTGGAGGAGGAGGTTCTCACATGTGTCCATGTTCTTTAATCTCTCAGTGCAAAGACACACATGGATTCTTCACTCACTTTTTCTGGTGAGTAGATCAGAAACATGCTCAAAGAATGTCTGCAATAGTATATTTGGAGCAATTCTATCTTTTTAGGGTTACTAAATGGTGTATCATATAGTCATGCTGCATTTGGTGGAAGAAGAGAGAGAGTTCTGTCAGCTTCCTGTATTTCTCAGAGGTTAAAATGTTAATAGTGAGAGACAAGAACCCCGAGAAGATAAAGGATCGTTTAATAAAATGATATTATTTTTGTCACTTTACTCTGAAAGTAGCTGAAGCAGTTTCAAAAATTCAGCATTGCTTTTCCTTGAGCATTTGATGTAGCACATCTGGGTTTTATTGTGTAGTAATTGCACCCCAGGAAGTATTTATGCATTATGGTACTTAACCATAATGGTACTAAACACATCTTCTTTAAATTTTGTGCAACAAAATAACTTATAAGTCCAATCAGATTTGCCTTACCCAAATGTAAAGGTGGCTTATTCAGTTACAATACGAGCAAAGACATGTTATAAATATTTTAATTCAGTAGTTAGAGCTGAATTGTATTAGTAGATCTTTTTTTTTTCTTTTTGCAGTAATGGATTTCTTGTTTGAAACCAGACTATCTTTATTAGTTCTTTGCTTTTGTTTTTCCAAGCCAAACATTGGTCAAGGAGTGGAACATTCTTCATATTGTGTTACACTGATCCAAGATTTTGGGAGAGTTCAAAGTTAATTTAGTAGCTTACAGTTCCGATATCTTTGCTTGCCAAAGAAGGCAGCTTATCTTCTCTAGCTCCTTCTCCCTTAGGAAACTAGTGCCTTGTGGTATTTGCAGTACCTTTTTCCTCCTAAGGAGCAAAAAGCACAGTGAAATTTGCAGTATTTCCTGATGTTTATCAAGTTATTTTCTTTAAAATGTCAGCACCTACTTGACAGCAGCAGTTGACTCAGCTCACTGTGAAAGTATGTGATTTTTATTATGCAAACATTTCTGAGTGACTGAGGACTGACACTGTTGCTTTTCACGTGCCCTTTTTTGTCCAGTTGGAAGCTGAAGGCTCTGGAGTGAATGAATCATGACCGTACAAAGGTAGCTTCTTGTTTCCAGACTCTAGGCTAACATGTAGCAAAGGAAAAGCTCTCTCAGAGCCATTAATGAGCAAACTTGTGTTTCCCTGAGTAATTGCACGTACTTAGCTGAATCCTGGTTTTGCAGCAGTCTCCCCTCTTTGACAGTTAGCAGTGTTTCACAAAGCCACTGAGCTTTCTGACCATATGTGTGGAACAACATCGAAATGAGGGGAGATGCAACTATGGCTTCCTAAGTGACAATGCAGCTTCCTGCTCTTCATGGGAGACCAGAGATGGAAGCTGGACTGGGAAGGCAAGAAGGGCCCTCACCATCCTTGCACATCTCTATAGCACCCAGCAGGTCTAGGGATAGTCACCAGGGTAAGACACAACCTTGGAGNGCAGGGCAGACAAGGTGCGTGCTGGAAAAGCAGACCTGCAAGCTTAAAACTGTGTGGAAATTTTAGGGAAATCAGCATGATTTAGGAGGGCTGGGACAGAATTTCAAAATGGACTGGAGCCTTCTGTATGAAAGTGGAGAGGGGTTCTTTACCAGGAAGCATATTGACAGGACAAGGGGTAATGGTTTTAAATTGAAAGAAAGGAGATATAGATTAGATATGAGGAAAAAATTCTTGCCTGTGAGGTTGGTGAGACANCTTATTTTTGGCAGGTCTGAGCTGCAAATCATGCCCACACCTCCTTTTACCATTGGTTGAGGGAGCCAAATAATAATTTTTTTATTCCAACTATACTTTTCCTTTATATTTTACCAAGCTTTTAAAGATTCTTTGCTGGTCAAAATTACCTTCTGACTATATAACCAGGATGTATACAAAAAAAGGGATGTCAAAGTGAAGTATTTGGGATACAGCACATGCCCTTCCGTTAGTCCTGTTCTGTAAATGTGATTTTTGGTGGGTTTTTTCTTCTTGTTTGTATCATTAGAAAGCAGCTAACTCCTTCAGGTTTAAGCCTTGTCCCAGTGCTCTGAGCCTGTGAGCATTGATGTTCAATGTGGCTCCTGGAGTTTCTGCCCATCCTCATCCTCCAGAGGCCACAGCTCTGGGCTGGGCAGGAATCTGCCCCCCCTGCTACACACCCCAACCTCCTGCAGAAACACAGGCTTGGAAACAAACCTGCTCTTCATCGGGAATTAAAAACAAAATAAAAAAAAGGGGGGGAGGGGGGGGAAGGAAAGGGGGGGAAAAAAAGCATCTGTACAGATCAGTGATTTGCTGCCTGTACCGGAGAAGTCTCTGTTGTCAGGTCCTGCCCACGCTTGCTGCTCCTTGCAGCCATGGGGAGCAGAATCATTTCTTAAGGCAGGGATGGGAAAGTGGGAAAGCTTAGCAGGCTTTCCCCGTCATGCTCCTGTTTGCCTCACTCTCCACACAGCGTTGGCTCCTACTTCTCTGCCTGTTCAGTCCCCAGGCATGCTGCAGACAGATGAGGAAAGGCATTTTTACATTCAAGCTGCTGCCTCTCTGACCTCACGTAATTGATGTTCAGCCACCTGGTCCGAGTCTCACGGCACCCCGAACATGTGTGCGGAGACCCCGGGGAGCAACTCCAGGAGGAGAGTGGAGCTGCTCATCGAGGCTGCCGGCATGTCCCAGGCTGAGCTGGGAGCAAAGGGAGTGGGCAGAAAGGAATGCCGCTCCCGCGCAGGGCTGGGAATAGCCGCTGGGGCCACGGAGCATGGGAAGCCTGCATATCTCCCTGAGCCGGCAGCCAGAGAAACAGTCTGCTGGAAACTGCCCAAATATCTCTGCATGACACTTGGAAAATCTCAAGTGACGCTGGCTGGAAGAAGGAAGTGACCAGGGAAATTTAAGCATTCCCCTTGCTGTGTGGGGCTGAAGCTGGGTTTCCCCCATGTGCTTTGCAGGTGTGTGGGAAAAGGAGGTAGAAACTTGTCCAAATCATCTGTCCTCTGTATGTGCCCACAAGGTAGCCAGCACATCTGTTATTTCTCAACTCACTAAAGCCTATGGGCTACTTCCTCTCTGGCTGCATCCCTTACAGTAAACCACAGAGTCCCAGGTGAATTCTCTGCCCTTGTGGTCAATTGGCACAGTCTGTCCATGTCCATAACAGCAATTGCCTTTGGTAATTAGCCTCCTTGGTTTCCAAAAAAGGGTTGCCCCTTAGAGACTGCCTGCGGTCCTTACATTGTGCTGACTCCAGCACCATGCCCAAAAATGTCTTTGCTGAAGCAAAGCAAGCAAAAGCTCCATAGCCAAGGAACAGGCATGCACGGGACTTTTCTGACAGTAAAACAGTCCAGAACGTCAAGCTGCAGGGCATGGGGCTACTTAAATACATTAATATAGGCATGGAGCATGTGTGCCTCAGACTGTGACATTAACTGTCTGGAAATCAGGGCCTATTCTCATTTCTCATGTGCATCAGCATATTGAGTACTTTTACCCAAGTAGGGTTTAAATAGAAGAACTGGTCTGTTTTACAGTTAGGTGCAGAAAATGTCAGTTAACATTCTGAATGCTTGTGGCTTGCTTTGCAACAGTATTGCCATGCCGTCCACTCAAATAGGAAACCTGTGCCAAGGAAAACCAAAACCCTTCCTGATAGTTTTGTTTTAGGCTTTATGCAATGTTTCATGGCATTATCCTGCCTTATTTGTTGATATCTGCATCATCTAAGCAAAATAAAGGACAAAAGTAAGCATGTAAATAGATGGAAATGGGAACAGGTCACAAACCAAATTGCACAAGCAGAGGCATCAAAAAAAACCACTTACTAGTCCTCTTTTTTGTGCCTAAATGTTAGGAAAAAGTCCTTTCCAAGGAAAGGACAATGACTAGAGTATGTATCACTACCTGCATGCTCATTATCTGGTGGCTTACACTCCACTCCCCAACTGCACTTTGATCTGTTCTTGGAGAGTACAAACACTGGAGTGCCTCTCCTTCAACTGCCTCCCCTCTCCCTAGAGATACTCCATCTACATAGAGTGGTTGGATGAGGGAAATTGCAAAAATGTGCTCTTTACCTTCTGGTTTTAAAATTAAGACAAGGATGGGTCAGTAGTAGAAGATGGGGGTTTAATTTTCCTCATTTCATGTGAACTTGGGTTTATCAGTTGTCAGTCACACAGTGTCCAATCTAGATTTCTTTCTTACTTTTCTATTCCAGCCCTTGCTTATGGCAATAGTTTTGATTCATTTGGCAATCCCACCCTTGCTGCCTTATCTATGAAGCTATTAATGCTACCTTTAAAACATAAAAAAAAAAAAAAGTCATCTTCTATACGATACTCTGTTTCACTTTTCCCTCAGTCTTAGTCTTGGGACTCCGTCCTTTCAGTGACCCAGAGACTAAGGGGATCAGGCAATTTCCTCTTTTTTTTTTTTCCAATACCCCTTTCCTCTATGTAAATAGACTTATTAGAGTCAAAGAGAGTGAAAAATGGTACTATTTTCACACATCAAAATGTCTATACCTGAATCTCTGCCAGGGAATAATTATTTCAATAAAAGTATATGGCCAATGGACTGAGGAACAATCTGGAAAAAAATATGTTTCTCTTTAACTTTGATTTCCTTTCATGAATTTATGCCATCAAATTGAGATCCAAGCATCTTGTACCATCTGTCCAATGCATGCTCTAACCAATACTGATCTGATTATGTTTTGATGTGAGATAGGAAACTTTCTACTCTTTGTTGTTACTTGTTCATAATAATCCTGCTTGTGCCTTCAAGGCAATGAGATAGTAGCCATTTTTGACAAGGTATGTCTATAGTCTAAGATGTTAGAGAACTTAAAGAAAATGTTACCTCTGCTTTCACAACTCTAATCTCTTGTTTGAGGTTTGTATCGTCCCTTAGGGACACAGAACTACATAGGGTCACCATTGATTAGATGGATGATTGGTAAGGTAGCTTAAGGCTGCACCATAAATCACTTTGAAGATCAGGACTGTAGTCTTGAATTTGAGTAAGGAATCCCTGTGAGCCCTACAGCAACACGCTTGCATGATCCTGAGCTGCTCAACAGGTATGCAGGGCTTCATGCTTTGAACCAACTGGTCTGTTGTGGTTTTGTTTGTTGTTTTTTTTTCCCAAGGAAAAACATGCAACAGTTACTATGACCAAATCACAGGTAGTCAGAAACATCGTACTGGCATGTTGGGAGTTCTTTGTGTATAAAATCCAGTTTCCATGAGGTAGACTCCAAGCTTGTCAGCTGCTTGATTGGAAGTATACCATCTCAAATTAGGGATGATGTAATTTTTACGACCTCTTCAAGGTATTTCATTTTCATTTAATGTGATTTCCACGTTAGTCATTTATCATTCCCTGTCTTCCATAAAGCCAGTAACATGTGTAAACAAGGAGAGAGGAACTGAAGTACAGCCATCATTTGTTACTAGTAAGAGGTAGACTGAGATCCGCCCTGGCCATGTGCTCATAGCCTGGAGGCTACCAGTCTTTCATTAGGCTTTGAAAAAAAAACATAATGTTCCATTAAGACGAGGACACATAACTTCATAGAATAGCATAATTAATTTAGGGAGATTACAGCTCATCCTTCTCTGAAGATAAAGGGATATGAAAAGGCACGTGCCAAGTAGTTTCACCACTTAGCCTGCAGACATAGTCTGTGGAGAGACCGCAGTGCTGCATGCAGGTAATGGGCAACCCCATGGTGATTCACTCATCTCTACACAAGTGTCAACCTCCCAAACCCATTTATGGACATACAGAAGAAACAGGATTTTTTTTTATTTAAAGAAGGACAGGGACCTTGCTAAGACTATTCAACTAAACTCTCATCTCAAGATCCCCCACTGCTTGCAGCCTTTCTGTAAACATAAACTTACTCTTTTCTTTGAGGAAAGTCCTATTCCTCAGTAGCGGAGAAGCCAGGCCTGGAACTGTTCTGTTGTCTTTTTGTGGTCTGATTGCCCTGAAGTTATTTCAGCTGCAGAAATCTTGCTGTTCGATCTCAGAATTTCTACTGCATCTTCCTGCTTCCAAGTTTGCCTACTGGGGGCAAGGGAGTACTGTTCTCCTGCAAAAGGACATAGGAAAGTGTTGAATTAAAATAGATGTGCAAGGTTGTTGCTTGGTTTTTTTCTTTGTTTTTTTGCACAAAAGACCGACTCAGTTCTGCCACAGCGTGAAGAAATTTCTTTTTTTTCTGGCACTTCAGAACGAAATGTAATTTTAAATAGTGTGATTAGCCTTTGCAGAGAGTCTAGTTAGTACTGTCAGCTGTCCCTTGTGTCTTTTAAATGAGCAATGTACACAAAGAGACTGCTCCAGAGAACAAGCAGGAAAGACTTCTGACCTTTTGATCTGGTGATCTGTTCCCAAAATCTCTGCATGTCCACAAGCAGCAAGACAAACGCCAGAGAACTTGGAGACACAAGGAAAGGGGAAGCTCTAGCATTTCACAAGCACAAGTGGAGAGCAGATCCCTAAGGGGTGCAGCTGCAGGACAGACCTCGCTATTGAGCCTGTGGGAGACCTGGAAGTGTTGGCCACTGTAGACCCACGCAGCTCTTCTCCAAGCGTAAGCGTCAAACTGCACATCAGCATCCTCAACAGCAGAGCCACACAGACTGTCTTAAAATATAACCCCAACACAAGAGCCATATTTGACTAACGAGGGAGTATGAGCAAGTCAGAACTTGCTGCTTGTCCATCCTCGTGGTGTTGGTCTTCCAGCAGCCATGGTCTGGGTGAGCTGTGCCCCAAAGTACATGATGCAGAAGGTGCATATTGCCTGGCCAAGCATATGGGGAAGGAACTCATTTTTCCTGTTGGCGTTTAAGCAGGCTGTTAACCATTTTCTCCTCCTTAGCATTCAGTACACACATCTGTGCCGCAGTTGCATTGCATTATCTGTAACACCTCTCAACTTTGAAAATAACAGGGAAAGTAATGTTACATCCTTCCACACTCACAGTAGCATGCGATTGCCTGCTGCTTTCCATCACTGCAGGTTACTGAGCTGGCTTCCTTGCCAAGATAAAAGTTACTTTCAGTAATCCCCATGTTTCTGCAGCTGCAACTTTCCTAATGAATTCCTCTAGCAGGTTTTACAAATACACTGTGACCCACGCTATTCAGGCCAGATACGGTACCCAGGCTGCGTCATTTGAAACTGCCTTTTTGAATCTCTGTGCTGTATGGCTACGTGCTGCGTTAGACATGTCCCGAAAGGTCACATGTTTCCAAAGAGTATATTCAGCGTGCTTTGCAAAGACTTAGTGGTGTGACATCTTGGTATATTATCGCATGGGTTCTGTCTAATTGTTAAGGGCATGTGACCAGATGCTTTGAGTCTAAATAACTAAGGCTGAAGAACACAATACTTTCCTGGTTTAACTGTTTTGTAATGATTAACTGCAGTGTTATGAGAGTCATTTTGTCCCACCAGCTTTTAAGTAGAACAGCATGTTGTCTGCACCAGAAAACTCTAATTTAAGTTGGTGCTATCAAATGGTCTAATGATTTCAGTCAGCTTTTAAAGTGAGATTGCAGCATATTTGTAGAAAACCCCTTTAAATCAATGGATTTGACCATACTTGGAAACAGGCTGCAAGTGTTCGACCTTTTCTCTTGGTTGCTGGGAGATGCAAGAGAACACAATAGGATTGACTGAATTTAATGTTCAGGGTAACAATTAATAGAAGTGCTGCCTGTGTGTGCTGACAGTGGGGTTTCATGTTAATTGTTACTGAAGTTCTGCTTCCCAAGCCTCCCTCAGGTAATAATGAGTGACTTAATGTTACCTACATGTTTTGGGGGTTTGTAGTTGCATGTCATATCTCTCTGAGCTAAGAAATGTTTTATTATAAGTAGGTTCAATTTTTATTTTCTAGAAACCAGAAATTCAGGATAGGATCCTGGAAGGGTGAGTCAGGATACGTCCCTAGACAGGTCACCTACATTTGTTATCAGCCAGTGAAGTTATGTCTGGGGTTTGACTTAAATAATGATCATGCAAGTGGCCAGTTGGGAATTTTATTCATTTCAGTCCTATGACACTCCACCACATTACACTTTCTTATGTAAGACTTACAGCACTGAACTGTTACGTCTTTTATTTCTTTGCAGTCCTTGCTTATCGTCAGTTGAAAGTGCAGACTCAGTTTGATAGGGTACACTTACTTGATTCATGTGACATACTAGTGTAAAGAAAACCATGGAATGCATAAAACAGGATAATATTTATAAGGTAGGCTGTGAGAATTTCCTGGCTTTAATTCATGTTTGAATTACAGTGCTGGTTGTACAGAAATGTTCCATCTGTATTTTTGGGTTTTCTGATGTCTGAGATTCTATCCCAGCCCTTGCTTAAGTTGTTCCAGTAGTTAATTGCTCTTACAGTAAACAAACACAAATGTGAGACCGCATTGATGCAGCTTTAAAATCTGTCTCTGAGCTTTTGTTTTACCTTTGCAAGGTAGATGAAAGAGCTCAGCGTTACTCATTTCATTATGTAGATACTTGTGTGTGTGGCTTGGAGCATTTAACCCATTTTGGAGCATTACAAGGCTGGACAAAGCTGGGAGAACGTCATGTTCATGATATCTGCCACCATTGCTGATGATAACGGCATTTAGTGAAACAATTCTTTTGAACTCCTATTCTCACTTTCTTTTTAGGCAGCCACATAGATTAGCTTCCTACAGTTTGTCCCTGAAGAAGACTTTTTTCCAGGTCTATTGCCACTCCTTCTGGCTTTTCTCCAAGTCCTCTCCCATTTATACATGAAATTGTCAGTCACAACTGTACGACGTGTTTCATTAGTCTTAACTAAGAAAATTGCATAACCTCCTTATTTCTATCCAGTACTACTCAGGATATATTGCCAAGTGTTGTCTCTTTCCACTGAAGTGTGGTACTGAGACTTCATGTTGAACTGATGGGTTATCAAGACTCTGTTATGCTTTTAAGTCACAGAAACAGATACCCCCAAAACAATTCCTCTTACTCTGTATGCCCCAAGTATCTTTGTTAATGAATAAGAATGTACAATGGACAGTGCCAAAAATGTATTTTCATTGCTCCCATTTTAGCATTTAATGTAGATTCTACTTTATTTTTTCATGCCCCATCTTCATGACATCAGTTAACTTTGTCAGTGAAAATGTTACGCTTTCTTTTGTGTTACTTACACAACCACTGAATAGCACTGGCTCAAGAATTAATCATTATGGGGTATCACCAAAACCCCACATCTCTTTAACTGAAATGTCATCTGACACTTAGCAAAATATCTATTTTATACCTGTTTAAGATATATTGTGTAGATTTTGTTGGATGATAGTTTCCTACCTGGTTCATAATCAGAATGTCATGTAGCATCAAGTGAGAGTGATGCAGTGAAATTGCTTTCTTTGTTACTCCACAAGAGCAGTTTCAAGAATAGATTTTCTCATAGTTCACAGGTATAATTTAATTGTATAAACTGTAAGTGACGACAAGAAATATGCGAATAACAGCAAATCAGAAAAATTAACCTAGTTCTTAAATCACAGCCAATTAAGGAAAAATAGCCTTTCCTTTCTCATTTCTTACATATTTTCCATGAAGCCCATGGACCAAGTTATCCTGTCACTGATGCTGTGTAGTTTCCCATGGGATGGTTATCGCATTTTGCAGATGTAAGTGAAAGGCAAATGTGGCCCTGTATGTATGTTGGTATGCAAAGAGCATCAGAAGCATTCTTGCCTTCAGGATAATTACAAAATTGCTTCCTTTTTTGTCATCCACCCATGATGCCATCTAATTTTATGTTCCTTGGCTGCTTGCTGTTAGCCTCATTAACCTTACTTGATAGAGCATTCCAACATTTATGATTCTCATGTGAAAAATGCTTCCTGACGGATGGAATTTGTTTTTCTTTAATTTCTACCTTTGCCCTCTTGTCCTATTATGTGTACTAGTCTGAAAATAGTAACTTGAGATTGGTGTGCCTACTCCTTATAATGAATTCCAGTTAATTCTCTTGTCTTTTCTTAAGATAGTCATGGTGATTTAAAATGATTTAGCCAACAATCCTTACTTAGGTACGAAATTTTACTTAGGTTTCTTGTGTTTTTACATTTAATAATAAATTATTTTGTGGAAGGAAATGAGGAAATTCAGATGTATATCATTCTTCAGTTGGCCTATTTCCACAACTGAAACTTTACCATGGTATTGATAACTTCATTGTCTTATTTGGCATATGGAGCAGGGCTAAGATGCTCTTATTGTGGGCAGTATAACTTGATATTTGTAAGGATAAAATTTCATCAATCAACGGAATTTTACTCTGTGCAGTGGCAAAATCCTAAATCTAAATCCAGTTCAGTTAGTTGTGGTGATCATTGTCAAATTTGGACAGGTGGGAGGTGTGAATTTAATCCCTATTCACAAATCAAAGGGTTTTTTCACCCTTTTTTGGGGTCATACGGAGACTCTTTCTACACCGGTAGTAGCAGATCTTTCCATCTAGTACAGGGTAGCACTGGAACTACCACCGCAAAGGCAGGTGGTAGCTCCACAGGAACAGAGGCAGATACCTCTGTTTATTTCTGCTACATTTCCTTTGATTAAAAGGTTGTGTATCAGTCTGTTAAAAGCTACTAGTAGAAATTAAGGATTGGTCCGTAATGCAGCGTCTTTTCTTTATATTGATGGGGATGCATTTGAAATTTTATGTGCTTTTGGGATGGAGTCTCAAAAGCATTGTCCTCTGGGAAGCCTGCCATTTTTTGGTAAGAGTTACCGGAAAAGCTACCACACTATTTCAATGAACTTCTTTAAGATTATGTTAAATTCTTTAAGTTAAGCTGGTCTAGAGCTTGATGGGGTTTTCTCTTTTGTTTCTATTGTTTACTTTGTTGTTTCCTAATACAGGCTTCACAGGGTGCTAGGAGAAACTCAAACTGTGGTACTTGATACCTAGGAGGAGAGGTCATCCCATTGAAGAGAATTGTTTACAATTGTTTACAAACAGCTCTCTCCAGTTAGACTTTTAAATTAAGTTTATAAAGGATGACAATGGGAATAGGAAGAGGAGGTTGTATGTTACTGAACTGGAATGTTTGTGATAAAATGATGTAAAGAAACAAACACAGTGTACTTAGAAAGCACAACCATTCTTGGACTGAAGGGATGAAATCACTGTTACCATGCATTGGAAAGTATTACATTGTAAAGTTCCTCTCTCTGGATACAGTTGGCTTTGGGGCTGTTTCCTCTTTTGATTTTACAGTTTTCAAATTCAAGAGTGTGTTTGATGACCTCTGCTTTAAAAGACATTTATGCAACCAAGGGCTTGCTCCTTTGGAAATGGTTATTTCAGTGTATCTTGAAGCATACGCGCCTTTATATGAGCTCATGAGGAAGTAAAGGCAGGTTTGGCTTGAATATTTAAAACCTCTTTGTAAGGGTCTACCTTTTGTCTAGGTCCTACTTTCTCTATAGAGAAGTTGTTTTCTGAAAGCTTATCTTGCTTGGGACAAAGTTAGTGGGTTAATCAAACTGTAAGTTCTCCCTGTGTGTACACGCTTGTCTAATATATGTCTTTCATCCTGCATGGAAAATAAGCCCTTCTGTGAATTTCTTTAATTATACTCTAATAACTCACAAAATTTAGTATCTGTCAAAGCTTCCTTTTAGGGAAAGTAATTTCTTTTCAGCCTATTAAAGAATATTGATGATCCGATTGTTGGATCTGGAAGACAGTGGATACTGTGTACCTGGACTTTTTAAAAGCATTTGACACTGCCCCCCATCAAATTCTCATGGCAAAGCTGGCTGCTCATGGCCTGGATGAGCATACGATCTGCTGGATCGAGCACTGGTTGGAAGGACGGTCCCAAAGGGTGGTGCTCAATGGAGTTAAATCCAGCTGGCGGCCGGTCACAAGTGGTGTTCCTCAGGGCTCAGTTTAATATCTTTATTGATGATCTAGACAAGGATATAGAACATAGCTTCAGTAAGTTTGCAGGTGACACTAACTTAGGTGGGAGTGTTGATCTGAAGGAGGACAGGGAAACTCTGCAGAGGGACTTGGATAGATTGGACCAATGGGCCAATGTTAATGGTATGAACTTCAACAAGGGCAAATGCTAGGTCATGCACTTGGGCCAAAACAACCCCATGCATTGCTACAGGCTTGGGGCAGTGTGGCTGGAGAGCTACCTGGCAGAAAAGGACCTGGGGGTGCTGGTCGACAAGCGGCTGAATACAAGCCAGCAGTGTGCCCAGGTGGCCAAGAAGGCCAATGGCATCCTGGCTTCCATAAAAAATAGTGTGACCAGCAGAAGTAGGGAGGTGATTGTCTCCCTGTACTCAGCACTGGTGAGGCCACACCTTAAGTATTGTGTCCAGTTCTGGGCACCTCAACACAAGAGAGATCTGAAGGTGCTGGAACGAGTGCAGAGGAGGGCTACGAAACTGGTGAAAGGCCTGGAGAATAAATCTTATGAGGATCGATTGAGGGAGCTGGGACTGTTTAGTTTGAGGAAGAGGAGGCTGAGGGGAGACCTCATCACTCTCTACAACTGCTTGAAAGGACATTTTAGAGAAGTTGGTGCTGGACTCTTCTTGCAATTAGCAATAGAACAAGAAGGAATGGCTGCAAGCTACAGATATGAGGAAAAAATTCTTCACAGAAAGAGTAGTCAGTCACTGGAATCGGCTGCCCAGGCAGGTGGTGGAGTCACCATCCCTGACTGTGTTTAAGAGTAGATTGGATGTGGTGTTGAGGGATACGGTGTAGGGGAGAACTTTGTAGAGTAGGGCTGATGGTTGCATTCCATGATCCCAAGGGTCTTTTCCAACCAAAACGATTCTATGATTCTAATACCTTGCAGGTAGATAATTACAGATTTCTTCTTTTGCAAAAATAGCCATAGGTCACACATTTGCTGGAAAGAAGGTTATATTACCAAAAATAAGTATTTACTGAGTCAAGCATTCCAGTACCAGTTTTCCTGGGAGGTATCCAAACAAACAGAAGGAAGCCCTCAAGTACTGGAAATTTATGTTATGATATAATAATAGGATCTTCTGGAAATTCTGTTATAGAAATTAATTACATAATTAAAACAGTAAAATGAAGTTTCTCAAATAAATTGAAACATTACCAGGCATAGTTTTCTAATCCCCACATTTCTTTTCTTACTTCTGAATGTATGCCCCAGACATCCATCACTCCTTTTGCTTGCTGTTAATCCAAGAACTTCTCTGTATGACCAGGAGACTTGAACAGTTGAACAACTTGTTACCTCCTTGCTTGATGTAAATTGTCAACCTGATAAACTCATTAGGGTTTTCCCCTTTGTAACGGTCAAAGTACTGCCAAGAGTAAATGTCTGATGTGAGATGCTTCAGAGAAGTCAGGTTTCCAGAAGGCTTGGCTTCTCCTGGCCCAGCGTTAGCCATGGAAAAGCTCTGCAGTAGGTCAAGGCTGACTGCCAGAGAGGAGATGCCTGCTGGGTACAGCTGTCTGCTGCATGGTGGGTGTCTAAAGAGGCACAAGAGCTGGACCTGGTTGTCATCCGGAGTTATCTGTGTCTCCTCCCTGGTTGCGTAGGTAGCAATAAGTGTCCAACAGGCTCTTCTGAGGTGTCTCAGCAGTGCCCTGGTCTTCCAGGTATCCATAGCCGCTTGTCATTTAGAAAACACTTGTGCATGCCAATATGGATTCAAGCCTTTGCTTCCAAGCCTCTTAAATCCCCAGGCACTTCTATTTATCACTGTGAGGCTTACATTTGTAATGAACCTACAGGGCATAGCTTAGCTTTGTTTCATTGCAATCACATGCCTGTAACAAGAAACATCTTCTGCCTTCTCAAATACATCTCTGAGGTGAGCTGCCCATGGAGAGAAGCTGCTGCTGGCTGCCAGCAGCTATTGGTGTCTGCCAGGGCCTCTCCTCAGGTGGCTTTGGCTTGGCCCTCACCCACGGCTAAGGGATGGGGAGGTGGAGGTTCCCTGAAGGACATGTGACAAACCTACTCCACGCTCTGCAGTGATCTAGGGTCAAGTGGAGGAGGGAGCATGCCTGCTGAAGTGAAGTGCGCCATGCCACGTGTTTGCTACCTGGCTCAACAGCCCAGGCTGCAGTCAGCAGGGGAGTAGGGAAGTGCCTCTCCACAAAGGGACACTTGGGATAATAAGTTGAGTGTGGTTCTTTTCATTATTTTTAAGCCCGAGTGCACCTCAACGTGGTATTTATATATTTTTTTTTTTGGTAAAGAAAGATCAGGAGACAGGAAGATGAAAGAAATCTAGTAAAAAAAGAAAAAAAAAGCACAGAGAAAATTAATCACAAAAAAGCAGCAACAGAAGGAATAATAGTGCTTTGTTTATTCTTTCCCTTTGAGCTTTGTGGACATATAATAGATTTCCACTTCTTGGTCCTACTTTCTTTTTCCTCCTCCCCTGCCCTCTGTCTTGCCTCATTTTTTTCTGGGACCGTTAGCACTGTGGGAACCTACCACCCACAGTGTCCATTCATTGCCTCTCCAAAGAGGCCCGAGAGAGAGCAGCCACCCTGCACAGGCTAACCTGGATTCAAAGGGCAGCACGATGTTGTAGCCTGAAGCCAGTTAGTATTTGTATAGCAACATGACATTGCAGGAAAAGAGTTCAGTCATGCTCAATTTTGCTTCTGGTATTGCAAAAGCAGCACATCAGTGCTGGAGTTGTGCAGATTGGATGGAACTAATTATATTAAATTGTTCCATTGCAATTTTGTTTTTAAGAGTGTTACATGTAGAAGAGCAGGCCTTTTTGACAAGAAGTTGATTCATATGAGGCTTCACAGAGCATTTATTTTAAGAGTTAAGTCACCTTCTTCTGTGAGAAAACTGAGAGGAGGAAATCTTTATAACATTCCTTGTAGAATTTCCTCTGCATTTCTTCCTCCGGGCATTTTCCTTCCTCAGCCTGGAAGAAACAAGCTACATGGGTAGCATGAAATGTGCAGAGAGACCAATTCCTTCTCCCTCCCTGCCCCTCAGTGTCCCCAGCGTCTATCTTCAGTAGTTTAATTAGGAAGAAATCATCTGTAGAATAAATGCTTTCCATCTTAAAGATCCAAGGATCTCAGCCTTTCATTCTTAGCTTCCAGTTGGATGAGAGGCAATTTCTTCTTCCAGATAGTTTATTTTCCAGGTACAGAGCAAGTGCTCCTAAAATCTGATACTGAAGACTGGTGAATAACTGATCAAAGCTTGTTATAATTTGGAGGTATGTCAGGCAATACTGCTTCCCTGAACTCGGTTCAGCTTGTTTTCCTCTGTCTTAGATTCTACTGAGACCACCAGAACACTTCTGCTCAGGGCACTCAGTTATCTTTCTTCATTGCTAACGACTACAACTGGGTTCCTAGTGTCACAACACTCTTATTTATTTTCCCTGCTGGGCCTTCATCATGCTTTTAACCAAGTGTAGTTAAAAACATCTGCTAGACAAATTCCTCTGGAAAATTCCATATAGAGCAAGCATAGAGATAAGAGATAAGTTTAAAGCTACTTTGCATAGTTCTGCTGAAGAAAAAGCAGCAGCACAGAAGTTAATGTGATTTTTTTAGTGCAATCAGAAGATTCAGAATAGCAGTCAAATGATATTTCTTTTTTTTTTTTTAATCCGTTCATTGATATTTTAGGCTTCCTAATTCTGTTTTCTGCAAGTCATCACATTTTTCTCTCCAACCCAGTCTTGCTGTTCCAATTGCCTCATCTTTATGGCCTTGTATAGCATAAATATTCTAAATTACCTCCTTTATTATTGTGGTCTTGCCATACACACTGATGAACATTTTCCCTTCATGGGCCAATGTAAGTGGCAGGACTCTAGATTTCTCATACCAAACTCAATCTGCAGACAGGCTGGTTTGACCTCTGCTTCATGCTTTGGGCTTCATTAAGGAGCCAAATATTTCTATCTGTTGGGTTTTAGTACAGATGGACATAACTTTCATTTTCTTTCTACTCCTGTGCGATTCCCAGACTATTTATTTTATGAAATAGCCATATAGGCACACGGCTTGAAAGTTCTATACCTGTGCAGGCCAGAGAAGGTGGCTTCCAACTCCACTTGCTTGTGTCACCGTCGGTATATAGGCAAAATCAGAAGTACCCATATCCAGTGCTGCCCCCTAGCACGGACGTCCTGCAAAGAAGCCCATAGGATATCTGCAGCTCCGGCTGAGGGTGCTGGAGCTAGGGTGTTGTGAGAGCAAATGTCTATAAAGTGAGGATGAAAGAAGTGATTGCTCGGGTTTAAATTTGCAAATTCACATTCATTTGTGAATTCAAGAACAAATACATCCACTCGCAAGACAAGAGTTGTTGCCATCATTCAGGCAAGTCTGGGAACCACCCCCCCTCATGTAATGTTACTTTAACACTGAAGTTCCATTTCTGGCAGCTCAGTAGCTTTATTTTTCTTTTTACTTGGAATTAACTCAGCTCCATGTGTCTTAACTGCGACTCTCTTTCCATCTAACAGCTAACACTCAGGCATGTAGAACAGGAAGGATGGAGGGAACCATTCTTCCCATTATTTAATTAGGAAACTAAGTCCTATAAACCTTTCTGCAGTCTTTTGTTTTTGTAATTTTAGAATATGCTGCGTTTACAGAGAAGATATTTAGCTTTGCTACTTTTGAGAAATTATGAGAAGAAAGTTATGTCCCTACATACCCCTGGTGTCTGCTTACATTTATCAAGCAAAGAATGATGAATATGCTAACTTGTTTTGTCATAACAAGATAAGTGGTAATGGTGCTGTTCTCTAGTTCAGGCAACCCACATTTATTTGCTATTCAGCCACCCTGGAAAGTTCATTTTGCTGCCGGCTGTTCACCAGAGATCAGTCACAGAGATAACGGAGGTTTGGGAGCTCTCAGCAGCCTTCACTCTTTTGCAAATGAGCAAGCCAGTGAAGAATGTTCTGGTTTTCTGCATTGCTAGCCAGGAACCTGCTCCTTGTACTGCTTGTGGTACCTCCTGTTCTCCTCCCTTGGTAGGTGTTGTCGGGTCTGAAAGAAAAGGAGCAGCTGAATGCCAGGATTCATAGAATCAGAGACTGGTTAGAGTTGGAAGATTAAAAAACTTCAGTGCAGGAAAGGATTTTAGTCAAACAAGACAGAAATCATAGAATCATAGAATGATTCTGGTTGGAAGGGACCTTAAAGCTTATCCAGCTCCAACCCCCCTTGCCATGGGCAGGGACACCTCCCACTAGACCAGGTTGCTCAAAGCCCCATCCAGCCTGGTCTTGAACACTTCCAGGGATGGGGCATCCACAACTTCTCTGGGCAACCTGTTCAAGGTTCTCACTACCCTCACAGGAAAGAATTTCTTCCTAATACCTAATAAAAATCTCCCCTCTTTCGGTTTAAAAGCGTTACCCCTCGTCCTGTCACTACACTCCCTGACAAAGAGTCCCTCCCCATCTCTTCTGCAGGCCCCCTGTAGATACTAGAAGGTTGTAACAACGTTCTCCCTGGAGCCTTCTCTTCTCCAGGCTGAACTCCCCCAACTCTCTCAGCTTGTCTTCATAGGGGAGGTGCTCCAGCCCTCTGACCATCTTCATGACCTTCTGCTGGACCTGTTCCAATAGGTTTATGTCCTTCCTGTGCTGAATCCTCCACGGGATTGGAGAATATATCCTCAATGAGATCAGACAGCAAAACAATACCAAAACTCCCTTTTGTGTTCCATGGGTGCTCCTCTGCTTTTGACTAGTGATCTGATGCAGAAGGCTGTGCTGCAGCAGTAACATCTGCAGGCTCCAGCTGTACTGGGGAGACAGCTGGACCAGCTGGTCTTCATGACCTGCAGTGCTGTCAATCCGAAGCCTTATCGGATCTCCCCAGCAAAGCAGACCTGGGCAAGCCTCCCTGAGCTGGAGGTGTCTCAGAGCATGGGCTCCTTGAGTCTGTATGGAGGCATGGAAAAGAAAGTTGTCTGACCTTTCTGCTACCACTATTTTCCTGAAAGTGTGTGCTACTTTTAATCTCAAAGAAAGGAAGCCACGTTTCAAAAATATTTCATAAATTTCATGGAATATTATCTGAAAATAAAAGTGTTTTCTTATGCAGAAAGAAGAAATGAATAATTCAAGCCATCTCTCATTTTGATACTGAAGTTTTCTATACTTTGTATGTGCATAGAAAGTATGTTGCATTCATGTAGCTTTTTCTAACCTGACTGTATAGGGCTAAAGCATGTAGTCAAAGTTGGGAAAATCCTCCTTTGTTGTCAAGTTTACATTTTTGTTTGAATACCAAAAAAAAAGATCAAAATTCACAGCAGTATAAATAATAATTCCCAACTTTGTCTTGGCTGATTAAAGGCTTGTCAGTATAAATAATCTTTCCCAACTTTGCCTTGGTTGATTAAATGCTTTTCACAGAATCATAGGGGTTGGAAAAGACCTTTGGAGATCATCTAGTCCAACCCCATCTACTCCCAATGTGTTTTGATACTGTTGCTGTCTGCTACCACACACAATTTTTGCTATTTCTGAGACCAAGGATTACTGAAAGAAAAGTCACAGAAAGCAAATGAATGCATTTTTTAGGCACTATATTGAACTTTTAGCTTAAGGATTACTAGAATAAGCATAACGCGCTGTTACAAACCAGCGTAATTAAAATGTTTGGTAGTACTGATCTTGATCAGTTCCTCAGATGGTACAGTTGGCAGCAAGAGTTATTTAGACAGGATGGGTATCTGCCCTGCAGCGAGCAAATGCAAAGTACACGTCCTGTCTCTGGGACTGAACCATGCCACAGAATACATGCCACAGGTATTACATTATGGAAAAAGAGCTTCTCTGGGATGAAACAAAGGGACTGACATACTAACACAGTTTCAGCACTGAAACTAATTAATGGGTTTGGAGCTACTGTAGAAATACAGGCAAAGAGGATGCGTTTATATCAAAGCTGGAACGTGATGTCCAGGCTGCAGGCATGGGACGAGGTGCACTGGGATGGTAAGGTCAGTAACAGTTCAGCTCCCAGACTCTTCACCTCCCTTGGCATGTCAAGCACTCTTTGCCCACTTTTTGAAAACTGTCCAAGCAACACCCTTACTCAGCTCTTGAGAAGTCCCGGACTCCGAATGCAGATGGTATGCAAAACACTGCCAATGTCTTTCCTAGACGATAAATATTTTATTAGTGTGTTCCACACTCAGAGGAACGGATAGTTCTGGTGTGAGAGGCCATGGAAGTTTTATTATGGGAAGGCAGAAAGTTCTGCATGTTTTCACAGCTAGCTCTCCAAGAAGAATAAATTCCTCTAGAATTTCAGTTTTGACTAAATTTCCTTTCAAAAAATGAGAATAGAGCAATGATTTTTTAAAAAGCAACGTATCTGAATTAATACGGTGAATAAGCATAGCTCATATGATCTCTCTCAAGCCCAAAAACTCAAACAAAAATCTGCAATATCTAAGCATGTACTTGAATAATATTGTGTCATTTAATATTTACAAGTAAGTTTGTTATTATGAAGTAATGGAGAGTGTTGCATTGTGCCATCTCATATGCATCTTTTTAGTCACCTACCTAAATGTATGTGTCTGTTGAAGCAATCTTTAGCCAGGTCCGCTACCCAGCCATCTGTGGATTACATATATACATTTTGCTGACAAAGCTTCTATTCTAGATAAAGCCAGAAAGTCAAAGCCTCTGCTGTTCCCAATTTGTGTTTTTTGCATACAGGTACTCTACACTGGCAGAAGTGTAATTTGACAGTGTGACTGCAGTAGCAGCTTTTCCTGGCTGAGCTATCCAAATGATAAATTACACTTCATCACACCCAAGTATGAGATAGCTGTGCTTCTCCCCATCTTACCTACTTGTATGCATTGGTTCTTTAGACGGCCGTATCTCCCCCTCATCATTCAGGTAGACTGATGTCTAACCCAACAGGGAATTCAACCTGAGAGAAACCTCTCCGGCAAGAAGCAGTATAGGTCAGAATCAATTTTAGCTCTCCTTACCCAAAACAAAAACCCACCCTGCAGAGCCAAACAAACTGCACCAGTTTGAGCCTCCACCCAGAAATCTGGCAATCTAAATTACTCTCTCTTATTGAAGTGGTACTTCCCTCCACAGGAACAATGAATCAAACGAAAGGGCCTAAATAAATAAATCTTTACACTTCCCTTGTTCTTTCTGCCTCCCAATTAATCCTACGTCATTTTGGAAAACCAAAGCAATCCACAGCAGGAGGCGAAACTGCAGACACAGAGTACGTTTGCAGCGTCAGACCATCCTCCAGGAGCTGGGAGTGACGGCTGCGGTGGCTTGCCTGTTCCTCCGGGGTCTCCCCACCCACAGGAGCAGGATGCCCAGCTCACGCAGCGGGTGGGCGCCGTCTGCAGCCAAACCTGCTCCAGCCCTAACCCCCCACACGTGTTCTGCTGCGCTGAGCTCCGCTACTGGTTTTGCCATTAGTGGCCAGTGCTGCTGCGACTGCTGCGCCAGCAGCTGGGCTTCCTGACTACTCCCTGCTCTGGTCTCTCCTGCTCCTGCGCAGCCATCCCTCCCATGTTTCTGGTCCTTTACAGAAAGTGCAGCGGTGCAGGGATCCACGCAGAGCCCCAGCCACGCAGAACAGTCTTACTGAATTAAGTTTTCTTTCATTTCCTAAAAGAAAGAAAGAAAGGAAGAAATAATCCGCTTGGAATCTTTTTCCCCACATAGACACGTTTTTCCATGTGTCAGGACCAGGGCAGTTTATTAGGACCACTGTTTACTCCAGGGAAGTTACCTAAGGTTTTGCAAATGTGTTTGTGCATACCATTTTCTACACTTTTTAGATTAGTTGTTTTTAACACAAAGGCCCCAAATCCCAGAAAATAAATGTTCAATTAAACCTGGTAAAGTCATGTCAGTTGTTACTTTCCCTCACTAGTGAAGGCCAACAGATGACGTTCCTTCTCTAGGCTGTGGAGAAGACTCGTTTTCCATGGGAGTTCTTTGGAAAGGACTGCTCTTCATCTGCTTTCACAGGAGAAACTGGCTGAGTTTGTCCATGCTCCTGTTGCTGCATGAGGAGTTTTGCGTTCTGAAATGCCTGGTTAGCACTTCCGTGACAGGAGTTTATTAAGTTACTGGTTTTTTGTGTTCTTATGCCACCCTCTCAGCATTACGCAAGGTCCAGACGTGAGGAATTTTCACCAAACAGAGCAAGTTTTCTGCCTGAAAGGAAGTTCTGAAATTACCACAGAAGGCCTGCTGGTACAGGATTTCTGGTACCATTTCACGGGGCATCAAATAGTCCAGATAAGCTTCAGATAAGTAGTCTCCATTTTGGGTGCTTATCTTTAACTCCAGATCTTTTGAAGTTTGCCCCTGACGTGTTTCAAGTATGTGTCCTTTAAGCAGAGCTTCTTCTAAATGAAATAATTCAAATTTCTTTGTGTCTTCTCAGAGAACCCGTGTGTTCATTTATGATCCCCAGAGGGAAGGCTAAATTAACCCTGCGGTCATTTGTTGAAGTATTACCAAGTGACATTATTTATAGTAGATTTAGCCATAAGTCCTTATTTCCAGGGGCAGTGTGTCCTAGAATAGTGCAAAAAGGATGTTTTTCTTTCCTTTTATCTTTGAGGCACAAATAACATAGACAGCTGCATCTGTTATTTAGGATCTCAGAGAACAGTCACCATTTACAAGAAGTTTACAGGCTGAAATAATGTAAAGTTATTTATTCAAATACCTTTTTCAAAAGTGTAAAGAGCAGATAGCAGATCAAAGATCTCCTTTTCACCAAAAGTTTTATCTTTCAGTGGAGGCTTTCTAGCTCGTCATTACCTACAGCATTCTTGTCCCCACCACCACCAACCACTCCACCCTTCTTCTGGTACGTAGACAGCAGTTCCCTCCAATGCTCTGAAATACAGAGGTCTCTGTCTTTTCTCTGATTTCCTTCCTTCGAACTGTCCCTTCTCATTTCAGTGATGTAAAACTGCCAAGATAAGAAATAGCTGTCTCTTCCCAGGAGGAGTCTGGACGGATGTGCAATTCTGAAGAACAATTCCTTTCTTCCTACTGCCTTCCTGGGATTGGGGGGGGGGTGGGTAGTGGGGAAGTGAGAAGTTAGTTAACCTCCCTTTTGCCAGCTGTGCCAGCTACTCTTAACAAAATAGACACAGCAAAGCATGTCAGCACTGTACTGCCCCCTCCTGCCCCAAAAGCACAGAATTGTTAAAAAAAGATAAGATTGGGATGGCTAGTAACTGGTAATTTTGGTCAAAATACAAGACCAAGCAATTTTTGTGTAATGCATCCTATTGCTTGTTCAGAATCTGGCATAAACTGATGTCTTCAGTCATGTAAATCATGGTCCCCTATTGCTGGCAAGAGATGACTGGAGAGGGTTAAAACTATTACCCCACAGTACAAACACACTTGTGATTATGTACAGAGTAGCATACTGGGATTTGGGTCTATAGGGGTTAAATAAGTAAATCTGCGTGGAGGATGAGGGTTTCTGCTTTTGTGAGATTTTATGAGTAGCTTTTTACATGATTTTTATATTACTGCTGTGGCTTAATGAGGAAAACACAAGAACTGATGTTCTTTTAGTTACCTAAAGATAATAAAAACCAGCAGAAACAGAAAAGACTTTCTCATTTGTCATGGGATCCTAGCTCACACAGTAGCAGGAATTCATAGCCAAGAACATCACACTTCACGATGGTGATGAAGTTTTCTAGTATCCAACATGAGGCTCTGTTTCCATGATTAAGGGATATGGTTGGACTTAGAGGGACTAGTTATTTGCACTGGGAAATAATTTGAGGGGAGGAGCGAGAAGAAGCAAGGCATCAGAAACTCACAAGAATTTCTTGGAAATTCGTTACTGTAGATAACTTTTCTCTTGCTCAGTAAATAGGAGAAGGGAAATCCATATAGGGGCTTTATTACTACCATACCAAGGTCTTAAAGGATTGTTTTTGTCATGCCTGTATTCTTAGTATCTTGCCTAGCTGCATCAGTGGTGACCTAGACGCCAAAATCTAGGTTGCATATAATACAGTAGCAGAGGAAAACCAGTGAGATGAAGCACTATTCTAAGCTACTAAAGCCAGTGCTCTGCATAAGACTGGGCAGCAGGTATCACTAATGCCACAAAATCATGTTTAATGTTAGTCTGACTGTAATGTTCTTTAGGGAATTCTCAAAAATATCTGGTGGTCTAGGTGTTGTACAGAGAGAAGGAAATAGAGCACCTATGCTTCAGGAAGGTAATTGACAGCAGTCAAAAAAGCGTCTGGAGAAACTGAAATGCTATGCTGGGGTTATCAGAAATGAGAACTTCAGTATAAATATTCTGAAGGGATTGTGTGAACAGTTCTTGCCATGAAAACTGGGAGCTGTAGACAAAAGTGATCCAACTGTGCTAAAAGTTTGTACTTCAGCAGCAAAATTGAAATTGAAACAAAGGTAGCAGCTTGTCTGGGATCTCCTGCTGCTGAGAAGCAGTTGCCTGAGTGAAACCCAAGGGTCTGTTCATCAGAAGAAACAGAAAAGTAAGGAAAAAGAGCCAGAAGAAAAACTATTATACTTCACAGCTGGAAAACGAATTACACTTGTGTGTAAGTACACACTAAGGAAATAAAGAGGATGAGATTTGGAGTAAATGCCTCCAAGACTTGTTTTAGCATCTTTCCAGTTCAGTTAAACAGGTTCCAGGATCTGACAGCTAGGGAAACCTTCTTCTTACCTTTCAGGATACAAAACGGAGCAGACTACAAATTAAGCAATATAAGCAGAGAGTGGGAATTTTCTGGGAACTGTTTCTCATCTCATTAGATGGAGTAATGAGGTTCTACCCATGCAGCTTGCAGGCACTGAACAGTGAGTGCTCAGCCCCTTGAATGTGTGTTTAGTGAGACATATGTGAACAACGGCTGTTGCTGACCAAGTATGATAGGACTCAGAACCTCATTACTGACCCAGTATGTGTGAGGACTGTTACCTATTCGTGAAAAAGACCTGCCTTTCAAAAGTCCACTGGAATAATTTATTAGGGGCTAGAAAAAGAGAACACAGAAGGAAAGATCTAGTGAAGAGGCAGCAATTAAAGTAATTTTACCATGTTTTCAGCAGTGCAAGCATTGAGTCTCTTTTATAAAAGTAAATGGTGAGAGAGGATTCTGCTAGGAGGAGAAACATAGTGGAGTTCTTCTGGAAACTTACTGCATTTGAAATCTATTCTGCTCACAAATTATGGCATAGATAGTGACTTTTCCATGATCAGGGAAAAGAAAGACAAGACAAATATGTGATTTTTCAGTTACCTTCTGATGCCTGAAAATGAAGCTGTGACTTTGTGTAGGAGAGCAAAGGGCCCCTGGAGAACAGTCGTGACAGTGGTTGAGCCAAACCTATGGTAACAATTCACTAGAGTCTTGATTCCTCAGTCTACGTGTGGAGTCATTGTCCTCTAAAAGGCTTTGGAGTTTAGCTGAGTCTTGTGTCTTATGTCAGGTAGAAGCCATTGGGGTTTTATGTTTCACAGCTTAGAGAGGCTTGTCCACTCCCCTAGTAAGGTGGTGCCTGCCCAAGGCGGTGACAGTCACATTACTGGTCTCTAATCTAAAGATCCGTGCCATGCAGAAGTATGGGATATGGTCTGTGAAGTTTCAGTGAGCCAAACAAGGAGATAGAGCTTGAAAGACTGTTTTTTGAGCAACATCGTGACCCTGTAACATGATCTTTGAAGTCCCAGGTTATTTCCACACCATTGCTGATAAAGTATTTGTAAGATGCATTTGTGTACTCTGTCTCATAATAAACATTTTGAGCTGACATCGCCTCTGAGGAGTTTCACAGAAAGTTGTTTATGTCAAAGTTGAAAGCATACATCTAGTCTGCTGTTTCCCTTTGCTGGATTTCTAATGCAGAGTTACTCTTCTGGAGTCACCTGGGGTGTTCAGCTTATACAGGAAACATATTCTACATAAAGCATCAGTTATCAGTTGCTAACACCTTTGAGCCTGATGAGCACAGCGGGGTCTGTTCTATCTCGCCTAAGGATCAAGTTAATCTCATTTCTGATGCAGTGAATGATAGGTATACTCCATACTTTATTTCTGTCTATTTTCTACCCCTTACTTAACCCCTGTTCCTGCCAGGCAAGAACATTTCCGGATTTTTGTAGATCTATTTGCAAAAAAAGACAAGCATATAATGAAAAAGGATGTGAAAGAGAAGCCAAATGATATCACTTAAGTCAGTTTAAAGAAGCTGGATATTTGGGTGTTTATTATCTCAGCATGTTACTTGTTTGGACTGTGATAAGAGCATTTTTGGTGTGGAGACTGAACCACAATGCTTACTGCAGCAATGCAGACAGTGTTTTTCTGTTGGTTAGGGAAATGGACTGGAAGGCATAAAGGTCTTGGGTCCTAGACCAAGCTTAACCAAGTGACTCATCGTGTGACTCTGGGAAAGTGCATTCAACTCAGTTTTGCAGCACTGCAGAAATCAACACAGCTGCCAAACTGAACAAAACCAGGTTGAAAGTCACCAGGCAGCGGTACATAGGGGAAAGACGAGCCCTTTTTAATTCTTGTGGGTGAACGTGTATTCTACATTATCTTCTCCTGAGCCAAGGTTTCATGGTGTGGTTGTAGTAATATTCTTATATAGTCAATTGGATGTTTTGAAAGAAATTGAACATCCCCCCCCAGAAAACCCTTCCCATCCCTTCTGTGAAATCTATAGAGAATTGGGTGTGAAGGATGAAAAAATATCCAAAGAAAAAATGATGGTTATTATTTTTTAGTATCAAGGAGAAATTAATTTGGCCTTTCCAGGTTTCAGATTTTGACATCTACAGATTACAAATACACAAAATAAGCATTATACTGAGCTGTAGATTTTGTCACGTGAGCAGGTAAGCAAGTAAAACAGCTTTTTGGTAGAAGTGGCAATTGAAATATGTAGGTATTAAGACCAGAAATTATAATGGCTATGTTGTTTGTTATGCTTGTTATGTTTCTTATATGCATTGGGACATCTTATTTGCAAAATAAATTAAAAAAAAAATTAAAAGATGCTTTTGGAGGCCTCTTCTCATGTGATAAATATATTAATACGTTTTGCTAATCAAAAGCATGTGTGTGAGAGATTATCTCTAATAACTGTCAGCTTTTATATCCACAAGGAAGAGATCAATCTTTTTTCTGAAAACCTTTTTTTTTTGTGTTTAAGATTGCCTGCCTTGGCCTCATTGCAAATAGCAAAACGTTCACAGGGGTCTGCATATGCTCCTGGTATGTCAGATTCCCTAATACAAGTTCTTGATCTGATATAACCCCTATAACAGTCTTCTTTACCCAAGGCTTTTGCCAGTGGCAACACTGATGAACTCAGAGCAGAGAGAAGGCTCTGGGAGGAGCTGAAGAATTGAAATCTAAGCTGAAAAGTTAAAGGGGTCAGTAAGAAAGTTAATTCTCATGGGCTTTCTCTTGACTGAAATAGAAAGGAAATGGTGGGTGTTGCATCTGACCAAGCAGTTAGCAGTAAACACTTCCATCATCAAATATACTTCTTTTTTTCCAATTTGCAAATCTCTTATCCATTCTTCTTACTTTTAAGGAAACAACAGTCCAGTCCTGAGAAGCAGTTCTGAAAAATTGCATAGCAAATTTCCACATTTAATATTTCCAGTACAGCCATTTGTCTAACAGACAACCCTGAAAACTGAGCCAGGGCTGTAAGAGTTATACTGGACTAGACTTATCCATCAGCACGTATGATAAAAGCAGTCTGTGCCATCTCTGATAACCCTGTGCAAATCATTCCTTTCAAATCATGCTCCCAGTGAGAGCTTCATAGTTCCAGTTATTGGTGTATATTTCTGATTGCAATTTAGTAAGTAATTTTGCAGGAAAAACTTCAACTCTTCCCTCTTTCTCCCTCTGCTGTATTTGAGGCTGGAGGCATAACAGGATTTCAAAAGGCCATTAAAAACTGTCACCAACCTCACTCCTCCCATGGATGAAAAAACCCCACCCTGCCAGGATCTCTGAATGCCTGAGAACCAGGTCAGCAGGCTAAGACTATAAAGAGCTAACCTTCAGAGGAAAAAAAACCCAATTCAATTTATAAATACAGTTCACACATAATGGAGCATTTCTAAGTGATTATAGAAATCATGGAACTGGGATAAAATCTCAGGGGTTGTGCATTACATTTCGGGAAGCCCTGGCACCGTTACACTGCACTGAATAAATAGAGGCGATAGGGCGGTGCAAACGGCAGTGCGGCTGGTTTCCATCAGCCCCTTCCCCACCAGTAGGGCAAATGCAGCTGCTTTGCTGCTGGTGCAAAAGCAAAAATCTTCCCCACATCAGCAGGTTGGTTTGCCCTTTGTGGCATAGGTGCAGTTGTGTTTTCAGAAATCCTGGATGCATAGCTGAGGTAAAATTGAGCAACTTTTAAGGTTTACCAATCGGTAAGAATAACATGTTCTCAAGTAAGTTTCCTGAGTCTGCCAATTTACGTAGGTGAGTAAACTAGACAGGTCAAATAACTGGCGGGGTTTATAAATAGACTAAAAAAAAATCTCCATATATAGAATAGCATCCAGACTTTCTATTGTTTGAAGCAAATGATATCATTATTTGGATGTCTTTCCAGAACTGAAAAGGACTAGACTTCGGAAACTAAAAGTAGTTAAATATAGAAATTGCTACTTTTAATGAGTGGATGCTGCGTTTCATTACTATGCTACCAGTATGTGAACAAACGCTTTTCTGTTCTTAGGGATGGGAAGGGGGGCTTTATTCCAGTAATATAAGATATTGGACAAAAGCCAAATTCAGATTAAAGGCTGACAGTTTCTTCACTCTTATCCCTTTATGGAAAATATTTTTGATCCACTGTGCAGTGTAACTGTACATATGAGGTGATGCACTGTCCACTCTCTTGTGCCTTGCGTAAGCCTTTAGAGTTCATAGAATCATAGAATCATTTAGGTTGGAAGAGACCCTTGGGATCATCAAGTCCAACCATCAGCCCTACTCTACAAGTTCTCCCCTACACCATATCCCTCAACACCACGTCCAATCTACTCTTAAACACAGTCAGGGATGGTGACTCCACCACCTCCCTGGGCAGCCCATTCCACTGACTGACCACTCTCCCTGTGAAAAAGTGGTGCAGATCAAATGCTAAATACACGGTGGTTTACATAAAATAAAATAATAGCATAAAAATTATAAGAGAAGCAGTGTAGCCTGTCATCACAGACTCCCTAATAAGTGATTACATCTACTTTGCCAAGTCAGAGAGCTTTCTTCATTGCTGATAAATAGAAAACCCTTCTGACTCCTGCAATACTGCTTTTTAAAACCACCTAAGTAGCTTCGGTGGAGATACACTAAATTTCTAGAGAGGAGGTGCTGGGAATAAGGGTTCATGTTAAGGTGTCCCAGCACTCTTCCTCTGAAGACTACCATCATTTTAGACAAGGAATGTGATGTTGGATGCTAGATGAGAGTCTGTTGTCTCATAAGGAAAGATAATAGACGAAAATAATGCGCATCTCTGAAAGGACATGTTTACAAAGATGGAATCAAGTTTAACAAGATATCAAACCAAATTTTAATTTACCAATCCATATTTTCCTCCAGCTACTTCTGCACCTTCTACCTTTGTCTCAGATTTAGCTAAAAATTCCCATTTTGAACAAAGGGGCAGTTGATATGAAGTCACCTAAATTTAGGCACCTACATATTTACGAGGTGTCTGAGTTCTCTTTATAATCAGGGAAGCCAATGGGCTTGCCTTAACTAATAGTAATATTTAATGTATGTACCCTTGCTTACCGTTATTAATACATTTCCTGATTCTTAAGTTGGTAAAACTGAAAATGGAGTGCTCATGGGTAACACATTTATTGTCCTTCTGAAATCACCATGGGCCATAGGTGTCAGCTGGTGACCATGTAACGTTTGCCCCTTTGTAAGAGGTAAGAGATATCTTCAACCACAGCTTCACAGTCTTCAAAAAGCTTAGTTTGCCTGCAGCATCCCCTCTCGCTAGCGCCTGTTAAAGCCTTAGTTGATCATTAAGACAAAACCTGTCATTCCTTTGGGCAACCAAGTCACCTGTCTCAACTAGAGAAGTGCCAGAGGACATTGTTCTGCCTCCTCTGGATGCAGTTTTGTTCGAGGAAAAGCCCTCTTCATCTTCAGCCTCCTTCATTAGCTCCTTAGAGCCGGAGTACATTCATGCAGAGACCTGTGACTGCTTTTTGGGGTTCCCTTTCCCTTGTCATTACAGATTCTTCAAAAATAAGCAGCAGCAATAAAATTTTCTATAATAGTCACTATTTTTTATTGTTTGATATCTTAAAATATTTTAACTGGATTTTCCCATCTTATATTCTAGTTCCTTTCTTAGGATAACATATAATCATTTCTGTGAGTGCAAAACAATAGGCAAAAGGCAGCTGAACCCAACTTCATCAGCTGCAAAATATGAGACCTCCATTCGCTGACCTCTTGACAGAAAATGATGTCACGGCATATGCTGCTTGGTCAGGAGTGTGCTCTTGGCAAACAGCCTCCTGTTGGGCAAGTGGGCAAGACCCTTGGACAGTTATTCAAATATCTGTACTGTATTTTAAGTAGGCAGCTTTTAAGATTGACTCTTTGAGCCTCTTAAAGACTTTTTTCTTTTTTTTTTTTTTCCTTAATGCCTGCTATATCACAGCAGCTCCTTCTGGATTCCATCTGGTTTTCTGGGTAAATATGTGTTTGGATGCAAGCCACAAAATTAGAAATGCTTTTATGAAAATGTGAAGGGTAGGCTCACACTGTATCATGTCTGGCTTCTGCAGTTGTTACAAGGCAGTGTCTCTATTCTGCGACAAGAGAACTTTTTAATTTGAAGAAGGGAGGGTAAATAGTACCTCAAATAAAGGGAACATGTGGAGCTGTGAAGTTTCACTTTGAAATGAAACTATGCAGCCTTCAAATCAAGGCCGCGTGCCAGAAAGTTCATATAATCAAGAGCCACAAGCCAGCCCATAAGAGGAAAGTCTTTTATAGCTGCACTTCTGGGAGGTACAGAATTCATGTTTCCCATTGCTGGATTCAACATACTTGCTGAGAGGCACTCAAGGAGATAACTTTCCATCTGTTGGGGTCTTCTCAGCATCAGACACTTCCTATTCTTTTGCCTTTTCTTCCCTCACCCCAAACATTGAGCACAGGCATCTCAGTCCCCGGGAGCCGTGCTACTTTGGGATATTCCCTCTGTTGTCATTCCTATGCCCGTCAGGACTCAGAACCGAAGCAAGCTGCTTTATTGGCAACCTGGCCTCCTAGTTTTTTCTATACACACCATCACAAGAAGGAGGTGTCATTTGAAACTCCACACGAGTCAATAATTCATAATTGATTGCCACAGGCATTGCAGCATTGCACAGTTCTTAGTGCACTGGTAAGATGGCATTAGGCAGTTGTTAAGAGACCAGCTTTTTCTTAGTATGGCTGGTGGTAAGTCTCTTAGTGTTCCTCCTGGGACCAGTTTCCTCCTCTGGGTTTTTCTCATTGAAGGATGTGCAACATACATGGCTCCCCCTACTTTTGGTGGGAAGTGTAAATATTCATATGATATTGGGTCACACACTAAATTATTCCAGTTGCCATGCATCCAGTCTAGAAAAGGTACTGGCTCCCATTCAAATATGAAAGAAAGAATTACTTCTTAGCGAAATAATTCTCAGAACAGTTGGAGAGAGGATCCACACCCACATCTTTTCCTTCCTCTCTGAATGTGCCAATTTAGCTCTCCCTTCCCCTTGCCAATTAAGGTCTTCACAGTGGTCTTACTGTCCAGTGCACTAGTAGCTACTGGATTGCGAGCAGGCGGTTTCAGATGGCTGGTTCCTTCTTTGGCATTGTAACGCTGAGGACAGAGCATTTTCCAGGCCAAGCCTGACGCTGGGCAATCCGGACCTCCCCCGCTGAAGTGTTCTCCATACTTGTTTTGAACAGTTGTTTATACACGTTTCTAGAGAAATAAGTTTGGCATCCAGGCAACAAATGTTTTCGACTCTTTAAGAATTAAAATGCTGGTTTTGAGCAAATGCAACTGTGCTGTCACATTTGAAAACAGTGAAGTTCCCATCTGTGTGGTTCATCAACAACAGGAGTACCCCATCATACTCCTGCTTTAGTTTTTAATTCTTTCTTTTGAAGGAAGCAAAAAATAATGTTTTTGAGTCAGGTCTTTATAAACCAAATTTGAATTTATTGAGTTTTGATATCTGAGGGTCAAACGTGAAAACAGAGGGCCCATACTGGAAGTGGGCTGGGCTGGTCATGCTGGCAGTGACACAGAGCACTGCCTCGCAGGCATGCCAGGAATCCTCTCGGGACTTCCAGGCTGGTCTCACATGAAGTATCCAAATGTGCTTCTGGTTGTCACACTGCAGAAGCATACGATATGGAGATATTCAAGGTGAGGCTCGACGATGCCCTGGGCAACCTGGTCTATTTGGGGGTGTCCCTGCTGACTGCAGGGAGGTCAGACTAGATGACCCTAGACTGCAATTTAAACTGCATTTCAGTCAGAAGCAGAACTCCATGAATTCTCAGAAGAGAAGTTGTCTTTTGTTGGCTGAAGCTGTACTAACACATGTAATATCTTTGGGGGACAAAAAAAAATATGAGAAAATAAGAGGGTAAGAGGTCCCTTCTGGCCTGGGCCATTCTATGGTTCTATATCAGCACCCCCAGTTGTAGCTCAGCTTTTCAGCAGGCTTCCAGACCTTCTAAAACCTCTCTTGGTGAAACTTAGATGGCTTGGAGGGGCCACTGCGATTGATGGAGAGGACACAATGGGGCTTATCAGTACAAAAGTTAATGCACAACTGCAACCTACACAATTACCAAAGAAAATGTCAGTGTGCAGAGTCGTTTGATTCCTGGTTGCAATATTTTTGTTATAGCTTCCGTGTTGCATTTTTTTGTTGGGTTTTTTTGTTGTTTGTTTGAGCTGCATGTAAGGAAATGGCTTATATTTCCTGGTCTTTCTGTACTCATAGAACTGTATTTTGAGGTCTGTCCTCTGGTTGCCTTTGCTCTTTGTCAGAATACCAGCCCTTGAAGTGAAGGTACTTGAATAGGCACACAGAGATAACGATTACACAAACATGGCTAAGATTAGTAATAAATAAATCATTATTGTGCAGACAAGTTTAAAGACAACTACATATATATTTCTGTGTTTTTTTAAGAACTGGTCTGAAAGAAACTGCAATTTATACTGCATTTCAGTCAGAACCTGAACTCCATGAATTCTCAGAAGAGAAGTTGTCTTTTGTTGGCTGAAGATGTACTAATACATGTAATATCTTTGGGAGACAAAAAAAATCGAGAAAGTAAGAGGGTAATATTTTGTATTGGGACACCTACATTTTATGCTTGGTGTTTCACGTGAATAAAGATGAGAAGGTGTGTACACCAGGCAAATGTATAAGCCTTACAAAAACAGATGGCACTTACATCTTTTCTCTTGCTTGTGTTTAAGCAGTGCTCACTTTCTTGAATCTTATTTTCATTCTGATATTAAAAGGAGAGTTGGAAAAGTCCCACTTCTCCCTTTCAGTTTATTACTATCATGATTCCCTTTCTCCATCCATTCCAGCCCAGTTCGTGGCCTGCTGGCTGGAGCTTGCCCAGGGGCAGGTGCATGTTTGATTTTGCCCGTCAGAGAACTGCAATTAGGTCTCCCATTTCCTAAGAGACTGCACTGACTGCTGTGCTATTGTATGCAATGAATGGGCCAGAGTAAAGCTGTTCTGCTCATTCTTCCTCTACACCATCATCTTCCCCAGCTCTATTTTAAAAATAAAAGAGCTGTTACCACATTTTCCAATAGGTCAGGCCCCGTGAGCTAGACATACTTATATGGGCCCCTGTGGAGATGTCTAAGCTGGTAAATAAAAGAGAGCAGAGAGTGAATTGCAGATATTCTTCTGTTCTGGACTGCTCTGTCCTACTCTCTGCAAGATCTGTGCTCTAAAGATGACTAGCTCTAAACACTGTGGACCTAACCATGCCTGTACCACTTATCCACAGAGCTGGGGTTCTGTCTCCAGCCTTTCAGGTATGGTAGTTTCTGCCTGGTTTTCAGATCCCAGAGCAATTTGGCTGGAACCCACATGGCTAGGGTGGCACATTCTTTTATGCATGACCAGAAACTGCCCTCCTGTCAGCAGGAGGAAGAGATGGACAGGATGTTTTGGTGCCTTCAGAATGAAGTGGAAGCTTTGTAGAGGGGTCTTACTTCACAAATCCAACTCTTCTCCTTTAGACTGGAGATGTCAGAAATAATTTAGGATGTTTGCTGATTAAAGAACACACCTTCAAAAACCTAATAATACTTTAATTGGCAAAGTAGCACACCACTGTTATTAGTAGTATTCATTCACAGCTACTTCACTGCAAAAAACACTGAATTACAATTCTATTGGTTATTGTTAGTATTAGTCTTTATACAAAAATGCTATAAAGAAATCTTACAAATCACTCAAAAGGGCTATATAATTTATTGCCTTTCTTCCTGCAGCTGGTGTTCAGGTGTAAGCCTGTCCCTCCTTACAAGTTTACCTCTTCTTAGTCCACCCTCCCACAGCAGGTCTTTCAGGACATGACTGGTGGAGAGACCTTTGACCTCTCTTAAGGGGTCTCTCAATAACCTTGTGCCATGTAACCATGGTCAGCATCACCGCTGACTGCAGATATCCATGTTCTTGCTCTTAGTATATCCTCACCATCTTCGTTCTTCATTTGATTGGATGTCCTATTCTTCTTTTTTCCTTTTCCTCTTTATTATCACTTTTGCACCTCCTTTTCTCTGCCCATACTCCTCCTAAATAAACAATGTACTGCTAGGTACTTTTTCCTCATCAGTTCCAATTTTGTTATACTTGAAATGTGATGTTTCTGACACTGCTACCAAGGCAATTTTGGCTCAATATTCTATTATCATTACAGTTACCTAATGAGACAGCCTTGCCTCCAAAGGCTGCCTTCTGACACTGTGGGTTTATATCACATATTATTTAACAGAATTTTCATATTTCGGCCTTGATTCCTCAGCTTAATTCTAATTAAGCATTATCTTACCTTGCACACAGATCTCTTGCATACCAGTGCGATGTATAGCCTGTTCTGCGTTTGCACCATCTATCTGCTCTTAAATAGTTTTGCTTACATTTGGTGTTCCCATCAGGGGCCACAGCTGGCTCTGAGGATGAGATTTGGACACTTAGCACAGGATTCATCTCACCTGAAACTGGACGCTTGCACTGTAGACGCGTCTCAACTAGATACCCTAGGCTACCTTTCTAATCCCCTCACTATTCTAGAGTGGGATTTATCTCAGATGTGTGAAAGTTCTAATGAGACTCTCTGAACAGTCTATAACAGCAGGCCAAATGTTCTGCCTGTATCACAGAAACCTCAAATTAGATTATATAAACCCTAGTTCTAGACTCCGCCTAGATTCTGGACATTTTAATGAGTGGATTTCAGGATCATCCAAAACATAAACAAGACATGGAACTGAAGTTTTTCTCAGCAGACAACTTCAGAGCTGGGGCTGTTGCCATCCTTCCGGTTTGGTCGCACAGATTCTAGAATACCATTCTGCTGGAAATGCAGTTTTCATCCTTTAAACTGCATATTGAGCAAATCAGGAGATTCATCTCCCTCTTTGTAAACTCCTACAGTGGACAGATGTCTTCATGTAAGCGAGTCATTTCTACCCACCTTTACAGTTAAGAGAGAGCAGTAGGCACTGTCTGGGAGAGATGCAGCTGGTCTGTTTATGGGCCGGTATCAGGATGGGATGAATTGTATCCTAGGATGGACTGTTCTCCCCACTGACCAAGAAGGTATTCCAGGCACCTGTCTTAGATCAAGACAACTACACTTGATGTCACCATTGGTATAATATTCCCAGGAATCTGTTTTCCTCGGGAAATAAATACTTGTGGCACTTTAAAATTGCATTGTCCATCACTAAATTTTAAATTTTGCATTCAAGTTATTGACTGATACGTGTGTGTTTGATTTCCCTTCATCTCAGTTGTGTGCCCATGTTTATAATTGGTTTTGACAAACTTTTACAAGGATCCTTAACAGATTTATTTTTTAACATTAAAAAAACTTATAAACCATAATGTTTTATACTGTAACTTCCCAGTAATATCAGATTAAACAACAGTGCAACAACCTGCCTTCAAGAAATTATAAACATTAATAGATAATAAAGTAGAAAATGCTACATGTGACTAAAAGCTCCCAGAATCGTCCCACTAGCAGTCAAGAAGTGGAAATTAAGCAATGAGGAGAGGCCAAGTGTTATCTAGAAGAGATATATTAAAGCTGGTCTCAAATCTC
>VZTM01001769.1:140623-171304 GCA_013400555.1 Jacana jacana | reverse complement strand
AAAAAAAAAAAAAAAAAGCTTCCTAAAATTGTGGAAGAAAACAATTGTGTCCCTACATTAGCTGATGGTATTGTTACAGCATGCAAATTAAAATATTGGATGGTGGATAATACACAAACAATAGACCTTGAACTTCTTCCAATTGAAATAAGTATTAGCAGCCTCCTTTTTTTTTGTTTTTTCTTGAAGTGCATAAATATCTTACCATAGTTCTGATTCATACTCTATTTTCTCCCTAGCAACAGTTTACCCAATTTAGAGTCACTCTGCTAATTAAGAAAGAAATAAACTTATTGTTCTCCTTGTTGTTTTCCCAGTAGGCGTAATTGAAAACTCACATGACAAAATTACTATATCTGTCAGTCTGTTACTGTGAGGCTGGGATATACTGTTATTTACAGCTCCAAACAAACCCGTTCTCTAAAAGTTCAGAATTTATTCTTATTAATGGCAGCACTACTTTGCACAATGCTCCTTAATGAAGACCTGCATTCTGCAGAGGAATATGTTCACACAGGCCATACATCTGCATGGCGTCCATAAAAATGAACAGAACTGTTAGTAATTTCTGACAAGGAATTGGGAGAAAAACTCTGTAAAGTGAAGGATCCCAAAAAGAGATGCACATGACATTTGCAAAAATGTTAATAAGAAAATAACCACCTAGATAATGAGTTTGTGACCATCCAAATATTTGAGAAATGGACCAACCTGAGCAAACTGCTGGAGTTTATAAAACAGTCTTGGCTTATTATTTCCTCTAAACAATAGCCTGAATATAAAGCAGAGTTCATAACATGACATAGAAGACTCTTACGTCTGTGAAATAATTTCCTGAATTGAACACCCAACCTTTAAATAACTCGGGGCATAGTTTCAGTTCTGTGGACCTCTTTTATCAGTATGAAAAGTCTCTTTGTTTCATTAAATGTGAATATTAAATATAAATCTAAACCAAAACTATTTTAATATATAAAATAAGTAAGATACAGAATTGAACTCTATCAGGACAGGCTTAGGAACTTGGTTTGGGAACTTTGTATTAATGCTTCTCATAAGATTGAAAGTCTGCTGTACAAATGCGACCAAAGGAAGACTTAGGCCATGTCTGGTACCTGCTCCATACCTTTTATTCATTTGGCTCCCAGGGAGGAATACAAACTCTGGAGCTGGGTTTTTAGGTTCCTGTTAGTGTAACCAGCAGGGTGGATACCTGAGAATGTGACTCAACAATCCCAGGTATTGAGTAAGGGATTGCTTAGAGCTACATGAAAAGTGTTGAGCACAGCCGTGTTGGTCCCTCACTGTGTTTTAGCTCCTTGAGTCAGGTCTAGAGGCAGGAATGGCAACATCACTGCCTATTTAAACAACAGCATAGCAGTTCAGAGCACCCATCTTCTTTTGATGGCTTGTTGATAACCTTGTCACCTCCCTTCCAAGAGATGACACACTCAGGCTATGAAGGAAGCAGGAAGGCTGAAGGAACCATTTGTCACTGCTGCAGTGCAATGAAGGATTCAGGGTTTTTCCAGACAGGAGGGGAGCATGTGACATGGAGTCTGACCCTGTATCCTACAGCTCGGGTGCCTGGAGCTTTTATATAAGGAGCAGTGCCTGTGAAAATTAGCAGCTGACCTGAATCATAGAATGGTTAGAGTTGGAAGGGACCTTAATGATCATAAAATTCCAACCCCCCACTCTGGTTTCAAGGTGTCCTTCCTTCAACCACTAGACTTCAGTCCTTCTTTCTTTTTCTTCTAGCTCTTCAATTATTTGCTGTGGGGCAAACCAGGTTCAGAAACAGCAATGAGAAATCCCTTCCTCCATTCCCAGATTACTTACTAGGCTGCTGGGGCACTTTCAGGGGTTCTAAACCCTGAAATGTTTTAGGTGGGCCACAGGCTGGTCTTCACAGTATTCCTAATTATTAAGTTACAGTTATAAAAGTCATACTATAGCACGCAGAGCATCTATGCTCTTCGTGTTTCTGAACAAGAGTGGCTGTGGCATTGCAGGCAGTGTGTGGTAGATGTAACCTGAACTGGCCTGCCTGTTGAAGTCCATCCAAGGATTTGCATGGAGTGGTGCATACTTTGTCATCCATGTATTTGCAGCCCACACCAAGGTGATTCTCTACAGACAGGAGAGATGTAACTGTGGCCATCTACTTAATCTAGGTCGGACTTCTAGGTCACAGTGGTTGGCTTCTAGCAAGTTTTGGGGGCTTCCAGCACAAGCAGCCATTGCAGAGGAGAGGGCAGGAGTTTGGCTTATGATTTTGAACATGATACCTACCTCTTCCTTTATGTCCACCCATAAATATTTTAAAATATAGCAACGATTTAGAGCACGCACAGAAGGATGTGATGCATTGTGACCTCGGACTTAGTTGGTGTCCCCGAAGAATCCAAGCAGCTGCACTTCTGTGATATGATATCTGTTGCATGTGTCAAAAAGATGTGTGAGATACTGCTCAGCATGGAATTGCCATGTTTTGAAAATGTGGAGAGAAATTAATAGAGTAACATTATATTTCTTGATGCTGATCTCCCAGAACTGGAAAGCCACTCATGGCTGCTTTTAAGCACAGATTAAAGATGTTTCAACTGGAAGTCAGAGATCTGATCCTGGTCTTCGCTTGGGCAAGTTTCCAGCGAGTCTGCTAAGCAAAGCTTATTGTGCTGTGCCAGGTATTGTAGCTGATACCTTTTAACAATTCATTTTATGTGTGTTCTGGTTTGCAGGGTGGAAAGAAATACACAGGACCATGTGGAGGAAGAGACTGCAGTGGAGGATGTCAGTGTTTCCCTGAAAAAGGAAGCCGTGTAAGTAACAGCTTTTCCCATAAAATGTTCTTGGTGGTACCAGTTCAGTGCTGCTTGCTATTAGTGGACTAGGATCAGACTGCTAAGAGTATTCAAACAATTATTCTTTTTCAGGAAAAAGTTATTGTTGTTTCATCATACTTCCTCAAGAGCGTCTAGATTTGAATAATTACTTTGCTATGAAATATAGCAGGTTCTTCTCCCAAAGATCAGGGCCAAAGGACCTGACAGCTATGACAAGCTGACCAGATCTTAATTTTAGGGATGCCATGTGCTAGAGCATCACTGGATTGTGTGACAGTGTTAATGGACAAAATCACTCAGTAATGTTCTTGAAGTCTTTCCAACAAAATGGTGTCTGATGAAAAGATACCTCATGCATGTGATTTCACTTAAAGCAGAAGGGACCCAGGCCTGCAAAACCTGAAATCTCTGCTGGAATGGAGTTGCTTGGGACTTCAGGCATTAGGGTGTTGCCAATAGTCTGTTCTTTGTTTTGGTGAGTATTGCGGAATGAGGCAGAGGAAGGGAGATGGGGTGGAGGGGATTAGCCACCTACCACAAAGAACTCCAAGAAATAGGGCAGTTCCTATCCTGTATGGCTTGGAGCCCTGGCTGGCAGGATCCTGTACAGCTTGGTCTTCTGCAGCTGAGACAGTGACTCAGCCTTTTCCATCCACCCATCTCTAAGAATAAGTCAGGCAAGAGATGCGGCAGGTCATATGTTCTTTCTGCTATCACAAACCTTTAGTTCTCTGCCTTCCCTCCACACAGCAGGCTGTCAATTCCTGTTCCCATTGCATTCCTCAAGCTTGACTCCACGTCTGAGTGGAGAAAGAGGTAGTAAGAAGGTCACAGTGTAGGTGGGAGGCCAGGAACACTCTTGTTTACAGCAGAAGTCCCGATGTCTCCGTGGAAGTCAGATGATCCTGGGGTTACCATGCCATGAGGACTGTAATACTAGCATCCCCTGACCATGATCTGCTTGTGGTCTGCTTTCCATTGCAATAAGCTAATGGCAAACTGATGTAGCTGAGGACAAACAGGCTCTCCCCCAAGACACAGCTTCTGGTGGGGCTCCCTCCAGCTGTTACTGCCTTACCCTTATCAACATGAAGTTTGGTGAGTGCCTCCTGCCACCTCCCTCCAAGGGCACTAATAAACAAAAAACGATAGTGTAAGAAACAGCCTCAACTGTGACATCACTATGTCTTTTTTCAGTGTAATTCTTTTGGTTTTGTTCTGAAAGCACAGTATGGATATACTTGTTCTCCACTGGAGTTCATGAAAGTAGGGAGCTGTGGAAAAACTACCAACTTTTGTGACTGACATATTTTTTGTGTTCCTTATTGACTGAATAACCCGTAATTTCAAGTTCCAAGTCTGCAAGAGAAAAGAGGTAGCTAAACAAAATTAATTGCATAGGTTAAAAAAGCTGAAAATGTTAAATTACCAAAGTAGAAAATCTGTCAGGTGCCCTGTGAGTTGCTTAGTATCTAGATTGGGAGATAAGGGCAGATTTTATGTACCCGTTTGGCACTCTCACTCTGACTTAGCTCAGGGAAGTAAGTAACCCCAGTAACTAATCACCTTGGCCTCCCTTTAAATAGACTCTAAAAAAGAGAAAAAGAGGATGTTACAAAACATGGATTATATTTTGCTACTGTAGTTAAGTGTCCAAGATGTGAAGGAGTATTGGGGAAAGTGATTTAAAGAATGTTATAACACTTTAAAAATTGTATTTTAACTCCCTGAAATTATATACCTCATTCTGAGTCGGCATGTGCTGCATGTATTTTGTGTCTGCTGGTCTCTTCAGATGTCACAACCTCTGTTAAACATCTGGTTTAAGGAACAAGAATGGCCTTTAGAGACTAGCCGAATTTGGCATAGCTTCTGGTCTCATGCTAATCCTCAATGGGAATATTTATTTTCACGAAACCTCTGTATAATCTGGCACGACGCACATTTTCTGTTTGAGGTGACTCATTACATGCACAATAGACATATTGCATGTTTGCACTTGTAAGAATGCCTGAAGTAGTCTGTCAGACCCTGCTTCTGCAGTGACTCTCCATGTCGGGGCAACAGAGCTGCCACTTGCAGGGCATCTGGAACTCAGGTGGGAGCAGCTGGAAATTCACCTTCTGTTTGTGACAGGTCTCTCAAAATCAGGCAAACAGAAGCCCTTGCTTTGGATTGCTGCTACTGAACACATTTCAGAAGCGGTTGAATGAAGTAAATTCATTGGAGCGGAAATAAAATTGCAAACTGTGAAAGTAGAAAAGGTCTGAAAAAGTGCCTACTTTTTACTTATATGCACTTCTATTTCATTTTCTGTCGTTGTTTCAATTACAGTCTTAAGGTACAGCATTAAATACAGATGTTTCCTTTTATTTGTTGTCTTAATACCATGGCTTTTGTTTTTAAAAAAGTGTTTTTTACAAAATATGCTCGCTGATGTCTTCTGGGAGCTCTGTGCTAGAGGCAGAGAGGCACTGTCTAGATGTGTGAGGATTCAGCCAGGCTTTGGTGATTTGTGCCAGATCTCCAGATGCAGGGCAGCTGGAGTTGTCCCTGTGCTTCTGTCTACACTGCTTTTAGTTCGGGACTGGTAGGGTTAGACACAGGAAAGTTGAATCGTGTTTTATACAGGCAGTTTCCAAGGACAGAAGGCCACCTAACACACACTAGATCGTGCACCTAGCAGGCCTGCCGGAAAGAGGTATGTGCTTTTAGTTTTTCCTCCATTATCTTTTGTCTGGGCTCAGGCACAGCTTGACAAAATCCAGTGGGGACAGGAAAATGAAACAGCAGGAGCTTTGTCTGCCTGCTGTGGTGGTGGGGGAGCTGCTGGAGCAAGGCAAAGGCGGTGGCTAGCTTGTCCCCTCCTGCCTGTCATCAGATGTGCTCAAGGGAATGTGAGGACACCTGCAAAAGGCACTTTCTGCCTCATTCCCAGGAGGAAAACAGGTCAAACACAAACATCCAGAGAATCACAGGACGTTGCTGATAACCACGCTTGCCATTCACAGCAAATGCTGAGCTGTTGCTCAGAGAAGTTTCCCTAAAGGAATGTCTTTCCTGGGCCACACACAATCCTCTTGAAGTGCCAACCTTCTGTCTTGCTTTTCAGTTCACACCTTCAGAGGAAAAAGAGTAAAGGGGACTTCTTCCATAAGCTGGCTTTTTTCCAGTGCCTAATGACGCCCTAGTCTTTGTTCTTTCTCACTGCAGCCTCGTTATTTTACTTTAACCAAGGTGCACATTTACTGTTAGCTGGATATGAATCTTTTCACTAAGATAAGAATGACTCATCTTCTTACTTTCTTCTAAGAAAACTTCTCCTAAGACAACATCCTCTCCCAAAGCTACATGTGGAGAAAATGCTGTAAGGAGTCCCCTAAGCGTGCGGGTAAGCAGGAAAGGAGAAAAGGGAATCACTGATACGGTATTGAAATTCTGGTTTGAATGAAACCGAGTTCCTGGACTAAAGGAAAAAATTAACAAACAAAACCCTGCTGGTTTCTTACTTTTTCCTCTAGACTTTTATTGCAGCTCCTAAAATGTTGAGATTTATAGTTTTCTGCAAACCAGATATTGGGCAGAGTACAATATATGCACCTCCAAAATTTGTTAAACATTAATGTGCTTATGTAGGAAACAATAACTCCTTTCAGTACAATGGCCAACTGTTTGACCCATTGAAGTTCATAATCAACCTCACTTCATAACTGACCTAGAAGGCTTTGTAGAAAGTGGAAGTGAGTAGAACTCTTTTTGATCTTTCTATAGAGTGAGAAAATGCACTTTATTGAAATCTCACTTTGTGTCTGAGTCAAGCAGCTAACAGTGCTCGAGCCATTTAGCCATTGTTTTTGCAAGGGGCTGGAATAATGGGAGCTGTGAAATGAAAAGAGAGCTTAGTCTCCTGCCATAAAGGCCACTTTTGGGGAATGCTTAAACATCCCTTTTTAACCCAGGCTGACATGAGTTCACTATAACTCCTTTACAGATATCTGTTATATTGCTTTCACTAATGCAATGGCCGAGGGTAAGCTATTACCAGTTCACCTATAATCACTTCCATGGGTGCTATACATTTGTGAAATCTAGTGTCTGCTCTTTACTTACAAGCATTTTCCATACAAGTTTAAATCTTTACGCATAGGCTAGATCTAGTAGATGTTTTTCTCCATAACTTAAAAAACCACAATAAAATGCAACACTTAGTTTAAAGTCAATTCCATTCTTATATCCTAGAGAAATGCTTAAATGCAGTAAAATAAATTTATCAACTGTTAGTGTAATTCTTGAACATCACAATTAACTAGCTTCTAAGCTGGCATAATGGCAGTAGCTCCTTTGTAACTCCTGGTGAGCATAAATTAATACAGCTAATGAAACACGATATTTTACTCTATTTTTACAAAATAAGAACATAAGATGTATCTTCTCAAATTAGACCAGTAATTAATCTGGCCCATCAGTTTATCTATTCCCCGACAGTGGCAGTAGGAGATGCTATTTACAGGGAGCACAGGAGTTTGGCAACTCTCTGCTGTCCATCTCCCTTGCATTCAAGATTACCCTGTTCATATGATCCTTTAGTGTTTCTCCCTGAATTTGTCTAATCCTTTCTTGAAGCTGCTGTAACTATGTGTCTTCACAACATACAGTAACACCAAGGAGTTCATTACTCAAGTGATATAAAATTACTGTCTGACCTGTTCTTAGCCAACCTCCCTCTGGTTTAATCAAGTGCACCCTATTTCCAGTACTGTAAGATATGGGAAGGAGCAGTTCTGCTTATTCTTATTATTTAACTTATTATTTAACTTATTCGCTGCTTCCCTAATTTTGTAAACCTCTGTCATATTCCCTTTCAGCTTTCTCCTGTCCAAAAGGAAGAGTTCCAGCATTTTTAAGTTCTCTTTTGAAGGCAACACTCCAACCCTTAGTCCCTATATTCTTCTCTCTATTCTGTCAGAGACCAGAACTGTACGCAGCCCACAGGACTATGGCTGGACTGAGGTCTGTCTTAGCAGCAAATCGACATCCTTTGTTTTCTTCTCAATACCATTCTTGATGCACCCCTACATTGAAACCTATCTGCCCACCCAGTTTGGTGAGGTCCTTCTGAATGTCCCATGCTGTGAGATCACTAGATCTCCCCATCCCCCATCACCAGCATGGCATTTAACAACCTGAGAGAGCTTAGTATCATCTATAGACTTGAATTTTTCATGGTTCAGTCCCTTCTATACCTCACATCTGAAGTCTTTACAGTTCCAGTACCTGTGTCTGAGAGAAACCACTGCTGTTGCATCTCCATTTTAAAATGTGACCATCAAGACTATTCTTTTCTTCTTGTCCTTTAACAGCCTTCAGGAAGGAAACACTTCTCTTCCAATCCAAGGGAATTTATTTTTAAAAGCTTTGGTGAAGTATTTTGTCAAGCCCAGTTTGAAAATCCACATGTATTATGGTCTTATCCTCCCGCTTTACTGTGCTTATCCTCCTGCTTGGTTTGTGTGTTCTTTAAGGTAGACTACAGCCTGGCTGGGCAGGAAAGTCAGACAAACTGTCCCACAGCTTACAGGGTCTCCTCTTGGGCCTTTTTAGTGCCTCTTTGGCACCAACCCACAGTGGTAGTTTGAGGTGATGGGTAACACACCTTGGCCAGCAGTTCTTCAATTTTATAACTGAGTTTCTTCAGAAGTCCCAGGTGAACGTTACACAGTCCTGGTCACTTAGTAATACCTGCCTTATCTATTATATCTACCACTTCCTTTATATTTACCTGAAATTAATCTGGCTCCAAGAATAGTTTGGATTTGAGACCTTCTCAAACATATCCAGCAGTAAAGACCTACACAAAAAAGTCTCTCAGTTTCTGTGCTATAGCCTTATTGTCATCAAGTGCCTTCAGCATGATGTGGTACTGCTATTTCCCTTGATGGCTTCTTGCTTTTCTTTAAACAACTGTTTAGTAGCAGCCTGATGATCTTCTGCAAGATATTTACATACTTTTTTTAGCCATCCTAGTTGCCATTTACCCTTGATCTGTTTTTTATGGGCTCTCCTGTTACTTTCAGCAATTTTTTAAATGCTAACCTTTTTCCTTACAATACCCTCCTTAGCCTTTTTATGAGCTATGCAGGGGTTTTACTGAACTGCTTTACTTTCTTTTTGTTGTGTGACACATGGTTTACCGGATCTTTTAATACGGTGTTTTTGAAAAGCCTCCAGGTTGCTTTAGGCTTCTTGCCTTTTTGACTGCTTGTTTAGGTTTTTACTATTTTTGTGATTTTTATGTATTTCCCCTACTTGAAATTGGATATCTGTGTGATGTATTTGTTTGGCTTACTCCATGCCACTACAGCATTAAGTTCAGTTACATTGTGAAGCTCCTACAGAGCAGTTCTCCCACTAGTACCTTTTGAAGCAGGTCTGGTGCAGCGCTTGAGACTAAACTCAGAGCAACATCCTTTCCCATGGGCCACAGGGCTCACCACGCTAAGAAGCAGTCAGTGGCTGTGTCAAAAATTTTTCTCTGTATCTCATCTGGATGAGGCATTGTGCCTGGCAACCTGTTGGTAATTGGAATTTGGCAATATTGCTAGCTGACCTCGTTTTGCAGCTTCTCTAATTTCATTAAGTATTTCATGATCGGTGTCTTTAACAGGTGAGACCTAAGTACAAACCAAGTCCTACCTTTCTGTTATTTCCACCCTCAAGGATTCCCTAATGCTCTCCTCTGACCTCAGTATTTTCTTCTGTTACACTTTGTTTTAGTTTTTAAATGCTGTGCCACTGCCCTGGCTGTATCTCATTTTCTGTCACTCCAGTGAAGCAGCCAGCCTGGCTACTCTGTGTGCCACTGATTATCCTCCTTCACCAACATGAGATGCCTGTTTTATCAGGAGTGTCATTTTTTACCAAGCAGTACAATTCCATCATCCTACTTTTTAGATCTCTATCATTGCTGTAAAAGCACTTACAAATTTTGCCAATTCAATTATTGCAAGCGCCAGTCAAGTGGCATTGTAAATTATGTTATTTACCTTCCCTATTTATTGCACTTATACTATTCATTTTGTCCCTTGCCTTTTCAGGAATGTATTGAACACCAGCCATGTCTCCCTCGCAAGTTCATTCAGTCTGAACCAGGTGCTCCACCATGGCTCTCAGTCTTCCCCCTGTTTCTAGTTTAACTATTTTTCTGTGAACTTTTTAATTTTCAGCAATAGTGTCCTCATTCCATTCTTACTGAAGTCCAGCCCATTCCTCTTGTGCAGGTTTCCGTTGTTCCAAGGAGTTTGCAAGGACTCCAGTCTCCCAAACAGCAGCCTTGAGTTAGCCCCCTAGGACATCCCTACTCTACTTTCCCTCATCAGTGGTATAACATTGTGCTTGTGACCACTGGGTTCCTTCCTTCAACCAGACTAAGTATCTATCTGGTCATCCTGTAGACTCTGCTACCTTTGTAATCAGCAAGCCTTTCAGTCCACACAGCTGTCTCAAATACAGCTATCTCAGTGTCAAATAATCAAACCTCCCACTACCATCACTTGCTTTGTCCTCCCTGAAAGATTCACCCTGCTCCAGGTGCATCATCACACTAAGCAGCCATTATAATCAGCTGGATGTCAGAGTTTATCAGAGATTTGATACCATTGTTCCAAGCTGATTATCTACCTTCCCTCAGACTGACATCCTCTAAAGAACCATTTAGTCAACATCAGTTATTTTCTTTTGAGAGAGAGACCATAGCAGAGATGGGACTGCACCATTGCATCGTGGCAGGCCTTGCCTCTGGACTTGTTTATCTCCACCTCAACCACTCTTGCCTCTAGAGAACAAATCCAGAACTACTTCTGGGACTAGGAGCTGCACACACAAAACCTGCCTCCTGAATCATCTAGAACACACTTTGCATACTCTCTGCCATAAACTGAGTGGTCTCTGCTCTGTTGCTCAGCTTCTGTCTGCATCCTGAGCTTACAATTTGTTAGCTCTTGAAGTTTTATATTAGTATAACTTCTCCTTTGAAAGGTGAGTAGGATTACTTTTCTCTTTCCCTGCTCTCCCCATGTTAAGCAAAGGAGCAACAAGGAAGATCTGACCTCACTGAGAGGAGTCATGAGGAGAAAGCAAGCTGACTTAAGCCTCTGTATATAGGCTGATGCAAGCTCCTTTGATGCGCAAGCTCCTCCATTGTAAGGGTCAAGGAACCAACTTGCCAGTCACCCTTCAGACATTCCCAGGAAGCCACTCCACAAACATGCAAACATGAACCCACCACCAGAGGAAACCCCGCTGATCATGCAAGCCAAAAATTCACAAAGCTTACAAGCCTTGCAGTGGCCTGCCCTCACTTGTCTTTCTTTTTTTTTTTTTCTTACATTCCAGAGATAGAAATGGTTTGAAAAATCAAAATCCTATTTACTTTCCAATGTTTGCTATATACAGAGCTTTGGGGGCAAATTTCCTTATGTCTCTTCTGAAGTACTGTCAGATTCTGCATTGAATGGATATGAAGTACCAAAAAAAGATGCTTCCAAATTTCACATTGCTTTACAGGCCAAGGTTAAGTCTCTGGAAACTTCCAGGAAGGGAACCTGCCCTCAAAGGGGAGGTATTCGGGGGAGTAATGGTGGCAAATTTAAAAGCAAAATACCTATAGTACTAAAAAGTACTGTGCGTGGACAAGAAGGCACATTTCCTTATTTCAATACTGTAATCCAGTCTGGTATGGTACACTGAAATTTCATTTTCTCGTTTTTTCTCTGGTCAAGGTAATAGTGGAGAGCAGCTTACTGGTGTGAGTCTAAATTCTGCTTACAGATACAAGAGAACAGGTCCCTTTCACACGTGCTTTTGAGGGTACAGTTTCCAATGCATGCTTTTGTTTATGTTTATAATTTCACAACACTGCCTTACAAGGTCTTGCTAACATACACCAGCCCCTAAGGTCTTGATATTATTCCACAGACATCTAGATCTTGGGCTTCAGGCTTAATTGCATGAACTCTTAGCAGTAAATAGGCCCATAATCTTTAGAGGTAGCTACCAAAGGGAGACAGGGTAAAGGTTTGCTTGATAGAACTTGAACTAGAGTCTGAAACTTAATGCCTAGTTCATGACCTAATGTTGTATTTAGTGAAAATTGCTTAACCTGGGCAACGTTGACTATCAATCAACTGTGTATCTGGATGTTGATGTTGGTTGCTAGTTGATGTTCTTTAGTACATTTGTCCTGACATTTTTTTGAGTGAAATATGCATGTTTCCTTTTTTTTTTTTTTTTTTTTATAACTATGTTTATACATGTTTAATCAACATCAGAGATCTTTTTGAACTGGTGGACAGACGCTAGATAACTTTCCCATGAGCAAGAAGCTGTGAATCCTTCCATATATGCATTCTACACAAAATCTGAGATTTGAGAAGAGTCAGTGAAAAGTTTTCCTCAGAATCACTTTCAAATGAAAAATGTAAAATATGTAAGAAAAAGCAGGGTGTTTTGTTCTAATACATGTGGGAGTGTAATTAAATTTTCACCCCAAAATCACATTTTCATTTGTAAATGTTCAGAATATTGTAAAGGATGTTTAAAAACATGCTCACTGACCAAAAATTTTTCCTTCCTTTTTACTCTTTTGTTGTTTTGCAGAGTGTTTCTGCTTCAACCCACTATGAAACTTTGTTTGATTCCATAAGTAACATTTTAGAATTCTATTTATTAGTAATCTGAAGGACTACAGTACTGTTAAGCCCACCCCATGCTGAGACATTGCGCTCCCTGTCTTTTGCTCTAGCCCTGAAAGCAAAATTCCTCCAAAACCTTTTCAAATCAACTGTTCAGGAGACAAAGAATGATACTTGAGTTAAGGGTGGTCAAAAGGACACGTCCACTTTTTCACTTCCATTTTCAACTTCATCTTTTAAAACTGCCTCAGATGGACGTACATCTCCAGCAAAATAAGTATGCAGCATTCATGCAGATACTGTACTTGCCCCCTAAAGCCCATTGACCTAGTTTAGAACTGTGCAGATACTTCTCCTACAAGCTTATATCAAAAACCTTTGTAATCTCAGCTGGTGTGATGAGAGAACAATTCAACAGCGTTGGACAAAACTCAAGAATTCGTATAATCAATCAAAATGAATACCGTGGTTGCAGTTTAAACAAAAATATGACTGAAGTAAATGGGCTGCATTAACTCTCTAAAGCAGATTCACTTGATGCCTCTCGCATTACCTCCGTTGATTTATGGACTCATTACAGTCAAATAAGAAAACAAATCATACGACAGTTTGCTAATAAATGAAACATTATGTTACGAATGAATACGTTTTATTCACTGGAACGTTATGAATTTATTTTGAAGGCAGTATTTTTCAGAATGTATTTGGCCATCACCAGTTTGAATAAGAGATGGGAAAAAAAAAAAAAAGTATGGGAAATCACAGTAAGGAATCCAGAACCATTTTATTGCAGAAGATAAAAGAAGACTTACAATTTAATTGTAGACAATCTAACTGTCATGAAGAAATAATAGAAAGGAGCCTTGTTGGAGATGAGTATTGCAAAGTTAACTTTGGTCACAGTAGTTGATGCTAGGATGCTGAATTACATCCCTTTGGATGTAATTTCATAACCATTTAGAAGTATTAGCATACCTATTTACTTAAAATTAAACAGACTTTTTTTTCCCTTTCCTTTCTTCCTATGAAAAAGTGGAAGAATAGAAATTAGAATATTTAGAAAATAAGTACCTGCAATTAAGCAATTTCATGACTGTCTACTTATCTGTAATCCTTCTGCTTATTCTGGTTAACAGTGTCTGCACTGCACTGGACATTCTCATGTATCACTGATAGTTTTGTTTGGTTTTCACATACGAGTTGCACTTCATTACAGAAATGAAGTGCACTGTCAGAATTGTTTTAGGACAAATATCAGGCTTTGACTTCTGACAGTCAGACAGTTCAACTACTGCACAAAAATATTCTTTGCGCTTTTGGCCAAGTTTTTTTGTTTTCTGCTTACTGTGAGCAGGAGTTTAAAGAACGTGCCTTGCTCTGTAACTGGGTAGCTCATAAAGGCCTCCAAGGGGGATAATCCAGGTCATCTTTTAGCGCTTAAATTACACTCTTGAGAGTGTAAATGGTTTCTCATGACATGTGCCCAAGGCTTTGCAAGCTTCTCAAATGGTGCTTGTTTCTATTTTCTGTATTTTTGTCACATGGGAGCAAGTAACATTGACCCATTTTCCTTTTGTCTGCTTTGGTAAGTACCAAAGTATTAGTGGAATCCTTTGAGTCTGACCTGGAGAGACCAGGAATGTGGGAATGGGCAGGCTGTCATCACAAACAGTATCTGCCGAGGCAGACTGAGCCTGTTCTCAGCATTTTCTTATTGACACTGAAGAGAATAAATGTTCCTTATTTACCTCAGTTTGTACATAAAGTTTCCAAATACTTTTCAGTGTCTTTCCTTAGTGAACAGGGCTGTTGAAGTATATATAAGTGCTTCCACTACGTTGATCAGGAAAAGGATGACAAGCATTAAATTTTCTTACAATTATATACTCACTTTGGGAGCATGTAGAAAGAAGTTCTTGAAGGATAGAAGGCTGTGTTTTAGCCATGGAGAATGGCTCTAGACAATGAATAAGATGCAAGCCCAAACAAATTAAACATCCATGCAGCATTTTTTTCTCCTACGGGCTAAAATTATTTTTCTATGAAAAGATTATATTAGTCTGTTGGATTCCTTTCTGTCTAGTACTATCATAGCCAAGCAAAGAAAAACTATTTGCATTTTTTTGTGGGTTGTTTTTCTATTATTATTATTTTGAGGGTCATGGTTGTTTATGGGTCATTTCATTTTGTTCAATGAAATTCTGTGTTTAACTATTGCTTATTGTTTTACTTTTATTATTTTATTAGTTAGCAAAACTAATTTATGCAAATATCACTGGTTAAAGAGGTATTATCAAGCTTTATAACTTGTTTAAAAGCAGGTTTATTGAGCCCAAAAGTTGTTGGGACAATGTAGTATCAGTGTAAGAGCAATAAAAGAAAGTTCTTGTGCTCGCTGTCCTCCCCAATACACATAGTGCTTCACTCTATTCAGGGTACAACAGCCAATAAAGTCTTTCTGCAGTCTAATAAGGACTTGGGTATGACTGTATTATTCTCTTCTGATCCAAATACTCCTTCTTTTTGCCCTATAAACCACCTCTTGCTTTAGGCTGTTTCTCAGCTTCTAGATCTTCTACTTCTCTGTTATTATTATGACCTTTCTGTTATCTGCTCCCAAGCACGCAGCATGTTTTCCTTTGCCATTTCACCACCCTTTTTGTGTCTTCCCATAAGAGACTTCCCTTCTTGGTAGCCTCAAGAGTAATGAGAGAAGCCAGTTCCGGAAGATGAACTCTTCCCCCTGCAATGTCTACAGGAGAGATGGGGAGGGACTCTATCAGGGAGTGTTAGCATTAGGATGCAGGGGAACGGTTTTAAACTGAAAGAGGGTAGGTTTAGATTAGATACTAGGAAGGGACATGCTGCTCAGGGAAGTTGTGGATGTTCCATCCCTGGAAGTGTTCAAGGCCAGATGGATGGGGCTTTGAGCAACCTGGTTTAGTGGGAAGTGTCCCTGCCCATGGCAGGGGGGTTGGAACTGATGATCTTTAAGGTCCCTTCCAACCCAAACCATTCTATGATTCTATGAATGGTAGATGCTGTGCTTATCACAGCTGGTTGTGCTTGACTGTGTTAGGATGTAAGCTCCTTGGAGCAGGAGCTGTTTGTGTGTGGTTGTTCGTATGGTGCCAAGCGCATTGGTAGCAATTCCACATTAATGGCAGAGGTAGCAACATGAAGAAGGGCATAGTGACAGCTTTTTTCCAGTGGACAGGGTCCACAGTGGTCTCTGTGCTAGAGCAGCACAAGGTCCAAAGGCACCACATCACACTGTGAGTGTTGCACCCATATATGTTCATTATTCTGGTATTTAATGAGGGCATACACCGGCATGCAGGTTTATGGAAAGAACATATTTTCCACAGGAAACTCTTCAATTCAAATATGAATATGCTGCTACTGCAGAGTATCCCTTACCACTGTGAGACTAACTCTGTTTCCATTACAGAGCACGCTTCTCCATGTACTTGGCACAGACATGCAATATACCACCCTGTTGTATCCTTTTCCACAGCCGCTATTTTAATTTATTTGTATTGGTCAGGGACTTTGGCAGTGGCAGAGGTTGTAGGGACCATCCCTCCACTATCAGTGTACCCAGCAGATAAATTGATGATATAAATTGCATGAGCCCAGCCTCATCCTTCTTCAAGCTGTGCACGGAGAGCGGAGCTGCAGGATAGGTGAGAGGCGGGCTTCCCTTGTGTGACAAGAGACAACTTCAGGTGCTCTTCCCCTGCTGCCCCTCCACCTTTGCCCCTGCCATTAGACCAGAGCCAGAGGTAAACATGCCGGCTGAGGACAGAACCATTTGTTTTTCTTGTTGTCCCGAAGCCTTGCAAACCAAACTGCAGAGCTTGGACTCTGCTAGCTCTTACCTTTTGCTGCCAGTGAGGTCTTGACTGCACTGTACAGCCACAGGCACGTAAAACCGCTCAGGATTGCCTGAGCCACAGCTCCCCATGCAGGTCCTCTCTCTCCTTCTCAGCTGGCTTCTTTCTTTCAAACAGTTGCAAAGTTGGTTTTGCTAGATGACATAAGGTTATAATAAATCAAGTGAGAAGATTTGTGCTGTGCTTCCTACTGTATGGGAGAGGTCCATATGGTTTAATTACTTCCTCTGTACGTCAGATATATGTGTATAAAACCTCTGAAGTCGTGTGTAACTGCCAAGATCCTATGGTGTGGTTTGAAACATCCATGCAGTGAACTCTCAAATGCTGCAGATGTGCTATGAAATATAAATGTAAAATGGAAGAAGTCAGCTTATCCAATTAAATAACAGCATTAAAATTAGAGAAGTTGATGGGGAGATCCAGAGTTCAGCAGAACGGAGACGGGGGGAAGGACCAAAAAGCTTTCTCAAGGGGGGAAAATGTTTTATCATGAAAGGAGATGGAAGAAAAATATTACACTGCCCAGAATAACAGCAGAGCAGCCTGAGGAGAGGAAGCGTGTCTAAGAAAACCACTTGGTGAATTGTAGAGCCGTCTGAAAAAAGTCACCATAAAATATAGCTGCTGCTAACAGCAGACCTTTGACCACCATAGAAAATTATGCTTTATAAATGAGCTGTTCCTGTGCCTGCTGGCAAAAATGCAGGGCAGGGCAAGTAGACCGTGTAGACCTGTAGACTCAGGATCATGGATGGGCCCATGCACAAAGTGAGGAACACAAGGCCACCGGGCCCTGGTGCTTGTTTCTGTCCCCAACAGGTAGCAGGAGTGCTGGGCCAGCAGCAGCTCTTGCCTACCTCCATGTCTCTTTTTCCTTCAGTCCCTACATGCTGCCTGCACAGCTCATCCGGAGTGGGAAGTGTCAGGATTTGTCTGCCCCTGGACAGAAAGAGGAGTGGGAAAAGGAGACATGATGGTGGTTCTCTGGGATGGAGCCTAACACTTGCCGCTCTGTGGCCAAAGCAGTTGCAGCTCTCCTCCTGCCCCTGGCCTCAGCATTGCCACCATCAGCAGCGTGGCAGGGAGCTGCTCACCCCTGCACAGCTGTTTCCTTGGGACCTGGAAGGTGTGTGGTGGCATATTTTCTATCCAGCACAATGGCTCAAGCATTTCATGAGAAGTGGCTTGGTATGTGTTGGAGTGGTGGTGTTAAAAACACAGGGCACCTCCATAACATCAAGCACCAGGAGCCTGCTCTGCAGTGGTAACCCCGGTTAAGTGTGCTAAAGAACAAGCTTGCTTCTCCTGCCCCCTGAGCTGCCATCCTCCAACATTGTGCCTTTGAAGCCACCTGAACTATTTCAACTATGTGGAAGTAGAGAATGAGTCTGTTGGGCTTAGTCCATATCAGTGGCTTACCACTAAGTTCTAGGAGGTGGTTGCTTCATCAGGTAACACCCATGGGAAGGATCAGGGTGCCCGCTGACCGCCCTTTTTGGTGGTAACGGAAGGCAACTCTGACACCTGTCTCATGCCCCACCATGGTACATGGCATGCAGAACAAGAAATGGGCAGAGTATTGGGAGAAGGAGACCCTCCTGTCCCCTGCATCTCCCCCTTCAGCCTATCCAGTCCGTGCTAGAGGGACACACAACTCTCCTACCACTTACATACTGTCCTCTCTAGGAAAGTACATATATAGCCATCAAAGATACATGTTGCTCTCACAGTAATAATTTTATGAAATAAGATAATTGATTCTGCTAGCCCGTGCTTGATTGTATCAGTTATATATGCATTTAATCATCAAAACTCCTCTGAATAACTTCACTGTGTCCTACTGAAGTTTGACAGTTTGTCCCCTTGTGTTTACCGAAGCTAATTAAATGCTAAATACCGTTCTCAGTAAGCACACTTTTAAAAAGATTATTTTTATCTGCTTGAAAAATCCCAACACTCTGGTATAAATATACACATCATATTGTGTGCTGAGTCTGTGGGCTCAGTGCATTTACACAGCTGCAGCATGGGTTGCTGTTTACTGCACCCCTCGCAGACATTGTGTCCTGACTTTTCCCTGTAAGGATTTTCCTTCTCTATCTATTCTTAGTCCCAGGCAGAGATGTATCCTGATTTATCTACATTGTGTAACTTAAGTGACTTCAAAGGTATTTTGCATGATGTAAATCAGAACAGAGACTGGCTGAATAAGCCCTCCTGCAATAAGGAGTAATTGTAAAGCTAAATGTATTCCTGCCTCTGTGTACTGAATCACAGGAGTCCTTTCAATTTCTGTGGGATAAACATACTTCTCTGCCGTGTATTTACAATCTCTGGAACACTCATGCAGCCGCTTGTGAATCCTTTACTTCAAGAGACAATCTTTGATGTAGAGATCTTTCATACCATAAAATCTCTTTCATATTTCTAATTCTCTAAACCAAATTGTGTTTAAGATCTCATGAAGTGTATAGGCTGCATAGCTGTTCTCCATGTCTGGTGGAGTACAGTTTCTTTTTCAATTCAGTTAAAAGCATTCCCATAATGAAATTCAATACCTGGTATTAGTTTATAATCGCTCATCTATTCCTGCAGTTTGTTTATTCAAACATCTACCACAGTTTGCAGAAAGAAGGCTGGTCAGCTTATGTTTTCTCAAGTATTGCAGTCTATTCTTACAAAGAATTGGAAAATAAGTAAAACTTAACCTTACCCCTTAAAAATAGCCATTTATTTCAAGGAAGACCTTCCTCAAAATTCACTCAGTGGGAAAGCAAGTGAGTCCAAGGGTCCTAATAACATCTATGAATTAACCAGCTTCTTTATGTGAGTACATGATACCCTTTGAGCATGTGTTGCAAATGAACCCCTTGAGCTGCAGGCACATATAGAAAAGTTAGGGGAGGTATCCCACCCCAGCTGTACGCTTGCCGAATAGATCACAATAATTTCCATCAGACACAGTTTGGTTGAATCCCTGCAAGAAGGGCTTTTCAAGTTTCACCATCAGTTACCATAGTTGCTGGTCTGATTAGCTTTCAGAACTGAAATTTGACAAAAATTAAGGTTTGGCTTTTTAAGAGCTAACTAAGCATCTAAGAATTCATGAGAGGTGCAAAGCATATTTGGTAAGAAAGCAGAAACATCAGAGGAGGATTTTTTTGTGTTAGACCAGGGGAAGACCCACATGTTTTAAATCAAAGCTACAACATTCACAGATACATACATATAGGAATGAAGACATTCTTGAGGGTCCAGGAGGGAAATGCTTAAGCTTACAGCTTACCCTTCTGTGAGAACCTTTTGGTTTCTTGTAATGGAAATAGGAAATAGCTATCTTTGCCTAAATTTGACTTTAAGCAGAGAATAGAGATAAAACCATCTGGAGATAGTAATCTACTGCTCTCCAAAACAAAATAGCACCAAGATTTCTTTCTTAGAAGTCTCCTTCCATGGGTTCAAAGATTCCAGTCTAACTATAGAACAAGCAGAAATGTCTTTGAGTTATTTAGGATGGGCTGGAAGGAGGAGAGGGTGGTAGTCAGATAGAAAAATTGTAAAAGTGTACATAGTGATACGTAAATCAAGGAAAAGGCAAGTCTTTCAAACAATCCATTACTATTTATATAGAAGAGTGTCATGAAGTAAGCAGAGACAAAGGAAAGAAACCCTCAGCAATGAACTGTTATTATGAACCAGTGATTGAAAAAAACATTTTGTCTTGTACCAAGGAATTTTTCCCTGGGAGAGGAAGTGTTGCACAACCCGTAAACACTCCAGGATGCAGGAGCATCGGCCAGCTGATGACTGATGAATTTCATTTACTTCCTATCTGACTTCTGAATATTCGGACAGATGAATATGCTAAGAATAAATTCTGGTGGGGGCTGTGAAACAATCCCCTGCTTTGTTTATGACCCTGAAACTTAGGCCAGTTTAGTCTACGTCCAGTGCATATGTCTTTGTATAATACCATGGTGTTTGTAATGCTCTGTTGGCTCTTACCAGCTTTTAGCCTGACATTTCTGCTTCTCTGGCTTCTCATACAGCCAGAGTCAGATGTGTCCCTGAAATGATGTAATCTCCTCTGTTGCTGTTAGTGTGATATGTGGTTTTACCGCTTTGTGGCTGGTAGAGATGGAGCCTGAGTAATATGAACTGCACATTTGCTTTCCGTTATGTGCTACTATGTGTGTTCCTGTAACCGCTTCAGGATGCTGTTACTTTTATTGCTGTATTACAAGATCAGTTTCTGTGTTCTGCCCCTCACCTTTTGGTTGGGGTATCGTGTATCTCAACTAGATGAGATCACCAGGGGCAGACCCCTTGCATTTCTTCCTCTATGTCTTTAACCTGAATCTTTAGGATGCTAAATTGGTGGCTGTTGGTATTCAGAGTGGCTGAGCTATGGGTTACCTGAGCTGTTAGAGCTCTTTTAATGGACAACTCCAAACAAAACTTCTTATTTGGGTGAGGTCTAAGTGAACATAGAAATTAAAAGTTTTAACAGAGCTTTCTTGAAAGCTTCTCAAGGAGAGGCTACCTTATCTTACTCCTCAATTTGACATACTTATCTTTCAACTAAGGTGGCAGAGTCACCACCTATTCCTCGTCTTCTCTCCATGTATATCTCAGAAGAAAAAACTGTCAGCAGCACCCCGATACCACTGAATCGCTCTTAGACAGGAGTGCAAAACCAGGTACAAAACCCTGACCTGCTTGTCAGTCATTAATCCTGTGTAATGCATGTCTTGTGTAATCCAAGATCGCGTATAAAAAACATTTTAAATTACTATTCTGATTTTTATTCCATATATGCATTATTCTGTACTTCTACTACAGCCATTTGCATCCCCATTTGACCATAAAACCTCTCTTTCACTAGTTGCCCATCCTTTTATTCAATCCCTTCTTGGGCTGGTACCTAATCTTTCTGTGCCACCAGAACCCATCTTTTTTCTCTGACTCCCATTACTGACCATTTTCACAACCTTGCTTCCGGTTTCTCAGACACCTTCAACTGGCAGCCTATACCAACCTCATCATCCAGCCTGGCATCTCCCTCTCCACACTGAGAAGGGCCAAGAAACCTGCTCTCAGTTTTCCTGTCCATCCCAGGATGTTTTGGAAGAAGAGCTATGAGAATGGTTCTCCCAGAGCTCCTAAGTGTTGTGGTATCTGCAAGGCTGATGCTGCCCCACACAAGTAATTGGTGGGGGTACACAACAGACCTGGCCATGTGGGGTGCTTCGCAGAGCTTGTTTCTGCTGAGGAGCCATGAGGGTTTGGGCACAACCTGAAGCAATGTGGTCATCCCGTGTTTCAGCTGCTGAAAGTAGTAAGCTTTGCTGGTTTGTAACTTGCCCGAGTTTCAAAGGTTTGTAACTTGCCCGAGTTTCAGACAGAGGTCAAATGGTGCTTCCCAGACACAAAAAAAATTTCCTAAATGGGGCATAGGGAGGGAGAAGAGTCCTTCAAAGAAGAGGTCCCCAAGGAGATGCACCTAGAGATCAAGGCAGACCTATACCGTGGCTCAGCACCAACAAGGTGGGCAGTGCAGGAGGGCTGAAGAGTGCCTTGGCTCTTCAGGTTTCTATTTTTACCCTCATGTTAGAAAACTTAACAGAAGTATTTCTTACCTAAAACTAATAACTGACGACATGTACCAGCTCACTGTTTTCTGGAAGGTGTGCAATAGAGAAGAGGCAAATTAAGTAGACTAACAGATTATAACAATTTATGGTTTTTAGAGTTCAAGATCACATGTTCAATTCCATACACCACTCCTTCTTTTTCAGATACCAATACATTCTTTCCACGTTAGATTTGAAAAATTAAAGGGAACAAATAGTGGGATCCACGTTCTGGATAGTACATGCCAGTTTTACGCATTTGTTTCTCTGGAGAAAAGGACTGTGAATCACATGTGTTGTGAACGAATGAGCAATCCAAACAGGTGCTGCAGTTGAAAACTGTATGTGAATATACTCATCTGTATTTTGTCCTTTGACATTTTTAGCCAGATGTCATGCAAGTGCTGTGGTACTGCTTGCGTGAACGCTCCCTTGAAGTATTACACAAAGCTGAGCAGTGGAAAGACTATAAATGTATGCACATTTCCCAGATGAACTGTGTTTGCCAACCAGTGCATAGGAGCAAAGTGAGTTAAAAGTCAAAGTAGAGGAATTCCTCTTTGGAATTCCTTTTGAGTATGAGAAGATTTGTAGGGCTTTACTGTAATAACCATAAAATACTTCAAACTGGTTTCTTAATGTCATAATATTATTTATTTTCAGAGCAAAGTTCAGAAAATTTTGAATGATTGTATGTATATATATTTTCAACATGTCATGGCTCCTTCAAAGTATGCATATATATGCTTTTTTTTTTTTTTTTAAGAACTGATAGATTGCCAAGTTGTCTGACCTCTCAAGAGAGGAAGTTGGGAGGACAGTTTAGTAACATTTTCTTTCAATCCCAATGTGGAATAAGATCAAAAAATATGTATTTTAAATTCCGTTAATAGTCTTATCTTTTCTAAACCATAAGGTACTGGCAAAATAACAGCACAAGTAAACATGGCTCTTGATGCACCACATTAAAAAATGGCTTTTGTTTATGAAAACGTTTTTTGTTGTAGAAACTTGTGGGAATAATGTTGTATTAATGGTAGGATGTTGACCTTTTCCAGCTATGGAAGATAGTCTCAGAACAGGATCCAGGAAAAACAAACATGGAAACTACTTAACTCCTTAGTTGTGTGCCCGAAACTTTGTGAGGAAGCATTATTTAAACTGAGGCAATTGTACTTACAGATTGTGTCATTACATTAAAGTGCCACACAGACATAACCATTTTCACTAAGCACAAAGTTATCAAGAGCTTAAGGGAACAAATAACTTCTGTGAAGAAGAATATTGCTACAATTTCACATAATATATGTAAAAATATGCAGTCGTCTGCTATTGTCTGTGTTTTGTCTACATTTATTTATAGTCTCCCAGGTCAAAAGTAGGGCAGATTTTCTCCAGATTTTAGGGTACACAGTGTAGTGCTGCTGAACAAGAAGTTACACTGAGAAAAAGAGTGAAAACAAACAAGTTCACTGTTACTTTGGACTTGAGGTCATGGTCCTCTTGTAGGCTAAAACTGTCCTCTGTTCTTTCTTAAGTGAAAAATATAAAAACTCAGGTGGACTTTGCAGAACCTGCGACATTTGCTGTAGAGGCCATCTGCATCTCTGCTTAATTTACTCCTGAACTGAGGGCTAGCCACAAAACTTAAGGGCTGCTGACATCCACTCAAGATCTTGGAATTAGGTTTGGGAGGTTTACAAATGACTCTTGGTTGTTTCCATGTGGTCTGGAGAGAAACTGGTGAAGGTCCATGGCAGGGAGAGAAGAAGAATATTCTCTGATCCCCTTGCGCACCATGTCTTCCTCTTTTTGGACCAGCGATAGTCAGATGCCCTGTAGGTAGTTTCTATTCCATTCCCATTCCTTTGCCCACACGTGTTTTGTTTAAAGCCTCTCCTGATGTTGGTAGGTAATAGGAAAAAATATCTTCCAGGTCTTCTTACAGAACAATTACTGAATAGCAACATCAGCTTCAAGAAGAAAATGGAGTTAGCCCAACTCATATCAGCTGGACATTTCACCCATGATCTTCACTAGGTCTCATTCTCTGTTCTTACAAATCAGATTGTATTTGGCATTATGAACAAAAAAGGCTGATTTTATTATCATCAAAGGTTTAACCTTTTTGGTAAACTCTACAAGTCAGGAGTATTCAGAGTGAAATCAGACATTACTACAGTAGACCAATTCACCTTTTAGAGTGCCCCATGCTCAGCAAACAAAATAAATCAGAAAAATTGTTTGTAAAATATATGGGTTTTTTTTCCCCAAGGAGATTAAATGTTTTTATTGTTTGTAGACAATAAGTAAGTAAGTAGTACATTTTAATTACTAGAAGTGCACTGTTTATCCTTCTAGGGTTCTCAGGCCTAGTGGGACAATAGGTACTTTAATACACATAATGTTTGTTGGTAGAGAACCTCAGCTTTGTGCTTTATGCTTGCATAATATGGGAGTATGTGAGAAGTTACGAGCAAAAAATGGATGCAAAAAGCATTTCCCTCTCACATATACTATATTAAGTTGTCCCTGCTCCTGAGGTGGCTTGGCAGCCAGCTCATGAAACAGCAGCTAATCCGACAGCTCCCTGTTCACCCTACTTCAGTGAATCAGCACTGATTTCAGCCCAGCTGTATATACTTCTCATAGTTCAGTAATTACTGCACGAGTGTCTGAGTTGTGCCCACAGCCAATTCATGAGCCTAAATGAGGTGCAGGAATTGCTGCAACCTCCAGGCAATCTGTCCTGTCTTGGGCTCTCAGGAAGCATTTCTTCCTTTCTTGGCTTAGCCACAGACTTTTGCTCTGTTGGAAGCAAAGTCATGTAAGGTGAATCTCAAGAGCTTAATTCTCTTTAGTTACTTAAGTAAAATGGATTTTTGAAAATGTTCAACAATGAGTTACTTCTGTCTATTGTGCCCCTTCTTTTGGTAATTACATTTATTTTCTGGGACAAACTGGTCTTAGAGAACTTGGCCAGGGTTTAATACTGAATATTTTTGCAATCTGGGTTCTTCTCCTTTGGTTAGCACTAACGTGGTTGAGGTTCTCCACCTTAGTAAAGAAAATATCAACAATTCCCTCCTTCTGTCTTCAGCCCTCTTGTTTGTTTACAGTGAGAGGTCTCTAAACTGTTATTCAGGAACTGTATATATAGTTTCTCTCAGAAGGAGGCCTTGATCCCTTTGATACTCTGTAGACAGTACATCTAATAAGCACTTAATATGTTTGACATGGTTTTAGGTTTTTTTTCTTATTTACATATTAGTAAACTAAGGTGTGACATCCCAGCTACTGTTCCCAATGCAGAAATGCCTAACTTGCTCTTTAAGACCTCCAGTGATGGAGATTACAGTCTTCCCCAGCAACCTTGTCGACATATCTGAAGTGCATATGCTGGTACCTTTCTGCTGCTGTGTCCCTACTTAGTCTTTGCTACTGTAGGCTAGGGAGACCTGAATCACTCATTTATTACTTGTTGGTAAAACTTCATGTGTTTTAGATCATTATTATTTCCCTCTTCACTCTTGAAATGCAATTAAAATGCAACTTCAGTTCTGAACTGAAGTTACCTGGCCAACAGCGTATCGATACCAGGAAGAGCACAGAGATTACTTCTTGTGTCTCACCAGGTACATAAACCTGTCTACAACGCTCAAAACCTCAGAGGCAAGAAATTTCATCAGATGAGACAATTTTCATTTCCATCTTGGATCATGTTGTTGCCATGGCATCTCTACAAAACTGAATCTGGTGTTGGACAGATGCGTATGTATCTGAATATCATAGTTCAGTAATTAGTACAACTTCATTGCCAAGTAACTCCTGTTAGTGGGAGCTATACCTAAAGGATTTAAATCTGAGGAGGCAGTGAATTACTTCTTGGGCTATCCAACTGTCTCTGCAACAAATACTGTAAGAATTGTCAGTCGGTATGACGATTATCTTCTCCAGTCACTAGAAGGTTTATTCTGTCCCTAGTCAGAGTTTCACACCATCCAAGAGGCTCTGAATGTTTCTAGAAAGCAGCTGGAATCTGCAGTCTCTAGTTGGGTAAAGGTGAGGAGCGTGAGAAGAATGTGACACTCATCAGGATTGTGGAAATCTGTGTATAGCCCTTTGATTTCAATACCATCTCCCTTATCAAAGTTTGGAAGAAGTGGTTACACAACAGTACATCGTGCTTCAATAGATGAGTAATAAATCAAGAGCAAGGAGGTATTAACACGTAAGTGGCAGCACTGCATAGACCCACAACAGTTTCTACACATGCAGTATGTACCTCCTTGACTCCTTAAGGTTCCAGAAAGTGAGAAAAGCCTGTTTAGGACTGTTTTTTTGAAGCCAGTCAAAACAAAGTAAAAATAACAATGATCTTAATCAACCTTTGCCAACTGGCCAAAATGACTGGGCACACTTTGCTTAGATCAAAATTTTGTTGGAACATATCAGTGAGTGAGAAGTTCATTTGCAATGTAACCATGCCAATAAATAGCCAAAAACATAACACTCAGAAAACTCAATAGAAGCAGCTACTTTTCCAATGCACTGAGAACTGGGTGGGGGAAGGGTTGTTCTGGGAAGGTTTCAGGAGCAGGGATTGATTGGAATAGTTTTAGTATGATGAGGACTGCCTTTTAGCTAATCAGTTGTATGAGTGGAATTTTATCTCTACTGGGAGGTGAGCTCATTCATCTCTGTTGACCCCAAATCCATGTTTAGAAAAAAAAAATTAAAGTAGATTGCATTCTTCCTCTTGATGGCTTATTCTTGCAAAACAGAATTGCTTCTTACCACCCAGTATCTCCTGAAAATTAGCTGTGTTTTGATTTCGGTCTGGTTTGTACTTTCTTCTGCTGAACCAAAAAATGCAAGCCCTCAGATTAGCTCTTTGTATTTCTGGCAGGTTTTCAGTGGCGGATTTCAGAGCATCTCACAGCCCATAAAATTTTTATCAAAGTACTCCAGCTACCTTCTTCTTGTTGTTGTCTTTCTTCCTCTCTTTTAAGACCAGTTTATAGAGTAGAAGTTAGGCAGGGTGTTTTATTCACTCTAAGGTTCATTGAAACCCAGCTGGGCTATCCATGCTACTAGGCAAGGAACATAGTGCTTTCCTACACCACTTTCATTGCCTGTTTGTTTTTCTTTTTTCCCTGGCTATCCCTGTGCCAGCCCCACCCTTCTCTTCTTGCTGGTGCTTTTCTCTCCAGGAATGTGCACCTGATGAACCTGAAGATGCTCTTTTTCCCAAGTGACTATTTGGCAAAGAGATTTCAGGAGGGTGTGTGAGTGGATGGTAAAGGAGACAGAAGGAGGAAGGATGTGGATGTGATTTGTCTAGGAACCCAGAGCAGATGGATGGGACTAAAGCCAGAAAAAGAGATGAACAGCGGGGAGCAGGAGGGAGCAGTGAGCTGGGAAGTAGAGGAAAGTTGGTGGAAACACAGCAATGGATCAGGGTTGCACAAGGGGAAGATAACTTAAGTCCATTCCTTGTAAATGTTTACACAGTGGACATGATCCTTGATAAGCTGTCATGGAGCAGAAGCTGACATGTTTGCGTTTCTCTCCCTGTTTGAATAAAGTTGCTGGAAGTGGAGGGAACTGGGGCATTGTCACTGCAATATTTCATTTGTCTGATGTCCAGGTTAGGCTACAAGGTCTAACAGGGCCCAGCTCATTCACCTTGGACAGCCAGCATGCTGTTTAAATAGATGGCTCAGTGCCACCTCAGCCTCTTTTGCTGTGGGCACTGAGCACCCAGCCTTCCCTCGATGGTGTTGGGGGGGGGGGATCGAAAAGAGGCCTTTCCTGCCACATTGCCTCAGGGGAGAAAGTGAAGGGGCATGAGGATTATTTAATGACATCGTGAGTTTGGCCTGTCAGCAGAAAATGGCCTTTGCTTCTTACGTACTTGATTAAAAGACTCTTCTGCTAAGCTAAAATGATTCTGGTTCCCAAGTCAACCTTTGGAATATTTTCAAGAAACCACTTGAAAATGTGGTGAGGACTTAGCAATATAAATCTTGGTTTAGTAAATAAACTGATCACAATTTTCCAAAGCCATTCTAGGAGTGGATTTTGTGAGGCTTCCTTGGTGACAGAGGAATGGCAGTATGCACTGGGATCCAGGACTCTCTTCTTCCATTTTCCCAGGCTGCAGGAAGGCTGCCGGCACTGGATGGGCTAAGGATGGAAGTGCGTGCTTCTGTGAGATGGAAAAAGTGACTCATTCATCCTCCTCTTCAAATACTGCCCAGGAAGGCTGGATATCTGTGCCTGGCTATAGAGGCCTTTCTGTAAAGGAAATGTGGCAGCAGGAAAGGGGAGGGAGTTAGAAGAGCTGAGCTGGTCAAGAAGCATCTGTATAGCCAGGGGTGAGTCCCACAGCTTGCCCCACATAAAGCGGGGCCTATCCTACTGACTATGAAAGGGCAATTCCTTACTCGAGTATTCACAAACTTTTCACTTCCGAGTTGGTCCCCTATAGCTCTCCCAGCTGTCACACTGGAGGGTCTACTCCCATCTGGTCCCATACTTCAAGATCAGGCACAGAAGTGATGAGGAGAAGGATTTCTTAAGAAGGTAACTGCATAGGAGACATTATATTTTGTCAGTGGTTCAGATAGAACTAATACATAGTGAAAGCACCAAAAAAGGCAGGAAATTCAAAACTAATGGTAGGATTACTCTGTAAGATACACTCTAGATTTTACTCCAGTGGTTTGAGTTTAATTTTCTTTTTTTAATTAGGCAATTGTCAGTAAGAGGCTCAAACTTGCAATTAAATTGGAGTTTCTAGAAATATTCACTACCAAAACATGCTAAACATCTTGAACTTACACACATTAAGATAATAATCCAATTTGTTCTAAAAGAGTATAATGAAGGAATTCAGTGAATGGGAATTACATAAACTCTTCCATTGGTGTTGAAGGACGTGATCTATAAATTAGGAGATTGAGAGTAAACAGGAAATTCCACAGAACAATTTCAGGATAAAGAAACTATAGCAGCAGATGGAAAGATGTTTCTGTTGGAAGATTTTAGATGTTAGTTTTGATACCATCTACCTTTTTTTAAAAAGAAACATCCACTCCATCTCCATGTTTTAGTTGTGAGTTTCAGCTGTGCATTAGTGGAGCAATGCTAGCACCAGTTACAGCAAAATGCTGCACAGTTCTTGTTCCCATATACAGGTCACACTCTTTTTTTTTTCCCTTTGTTTTTAGTCACTTCGAAAACTTTGTGGGCACAATGTGTCTGAAAAGCACCCTAAATGTTTTAACATATGGACAAGCATGTTTGAATATGTTTGGGTTTTGCTTAGGGCTAGAGCAAGGTACAGATAATGGAAAGTAAATCGTGCAGTGAAAAATAGTTGAAGCCTTTATACCCAATGTATCTTATATAATGTAAAGTAGATGGTGGTCTCTTTTCTATTCATTTTAATGGTATGGATTTAGTAGTAATTTAGTAATAACTTCTGGCAGCAATTAGTCACAAAAAGACTTACTTAATATTTTTATTTCACCAGCTTTTCAATAAAATTTTCAATTTCACCATAAAATTTAACCTGCTTTCTACAAGGAAGGTCCCAGAAATATCTTAATATTTCTACTCAATAAAAATCGAGTCTTTCAATGTTAAAAAAAAAAGACAGAAATGTTCATGACCACAAGTTATTATTTTCATAGCAACTGCTTTGTAAAACAAAAAGCACATAAAAACAACAGAAGAGAGACTAATTAGCAAATATTTTGAATACTTGAGATAAGGAATCATAATGGCTAGTAGGAAAGAAGAAACCTCACGTTTAAGATAGTTTCTCAGCAAGCTGCATAATAATGTCCAAACATACTTCCTTTTGGCACATGTCGTTATACACAGACAAAGAAACAGGAAAAGATTTTTTTTTTAGTTCCCTGTGTCAGAAGCATACACTGATGGAGAGCTCAGCCATAAAAGTACATTATCCTGACTAAAGAGAAAAAAACAGCCTCAGTTTTATGCAAAGCACTCTATTACAGCTGGAGCAATGTAACTCTGAAAAGGATGCTTTGGTGGATGAGGTTCTGGTTTTCATCTATACACTGTCTTGGCTCAGTACCACTGATGTGCTCTACAAGTGCCAATGGAGTATAAGCCAACTCGTAGTCGATAAGGAAATATGGTTCTTTGCTATGCAGAGCATGAATATTCAAGGCTGCTGTAGACACGGCAATAAAAAAGCTGCTCTTGTGCAGCCGGCATTGGGCTTCTCAGTTGTTCTCAGATCTAAATATAGAAAGCTGTCCCTATCACGTTTCGCTCCCTGGAGGTGGACCTCCACAGAGTGAAGCTCAGCAGGGGCACAAGAAGGATTATGAGCAAATGGGAAAGAACTGTGAGTCCCTTCCTCCACAAAAAAGGAGACCTGCATGCGAGGCATGAAGAGGTTCCTGTATGCACGTGTGCATGTTTTGTGTGTGTGTGTGAGACTGCTTACTCATGCTTTTACTGAACAGAATCACAGTCACAGATTTGTTACAGTTGGAAAGGACCTCTGAGATCACCAAGTCCAACCATACACAAAAACAACCCATAATCTCGGGTTGAGAAGTGCCTG
>VZTM01001769.1:58215-140571 GCA_013400555.1 Jacana jacana | reverse complement strand
TGTAGTGAGAGGCCAAGAAATGAGCACAGTACTTGAGGTGAGACCTCACCAGTGCTGAGTACAGAGGCACAATCACTTCCCTGTGAACAAATCACTCTCACAACTAATGTGAGTTTACTATGAAGAAAAAGTCATGCAAATAATTTTAGGGAAGCTTTCTTCTTTCTTCTTTGTAATATGAAATAAACAAAAAGATAAACATGAATTTCTTTAATGAACAGTTTCCAATTAGTTTGCCAGTATTATTCACAGAGAAATTTGGTCCTAATATGAAAGAGGGTGTTTCTCATTAAAATGAAGCAAATAATGAGAAAAAGGTACAGTTATGCCACTGCAGAAGATGCTGCCTGTTGAAGTGACAGGGACAGAGTCTTGAAGAAGAGTCTTGAAGAGCCTTGCCAGCATTAAGAAGGAAAGGCATGATGGAGCTGAGAATTAAACTATTCAGGGCTGCAGAGTGCTAGTTAGCTATATCTTAGCTGTGAAAACACGGTAGTATTCTTAATTTGTGCTTATCTCCATGTATCTGTTTGGTACCAGTTGTTTCACTGATGGTGTGTTTAAATTGAAGCATACTGCAGTCCTTGTGCAACCAGCCCTGCAGTGCCAGTGCCCCTACAAGCTCTATTCCTCCATCTTCATGAGCTTCTTGCTCTTTGAGTAGAGTATGTGGCAGAGAAATGGGGAGAAGGAGGGAAGGAGTACCTGTGTCTCATCCTGACATACAGTAAGGAAACGAGTGGGATAGGCATCTGGATCCAGGAGCTGAGAAGCTGTCCTGCGTCCTCTTTAAAAGTAGCTCAAACTGGGAAGGAGGAGCCAAATCCTGCCCTGCAGACATTGCAAACATCTGCCCCTTATGCAGACATAAGGACTTCTTCTTTTGAAGACCAGCAGCAGTCGAGACCTCCCCACTGCCTTGTGAAAATTCCCGAGCATTCAATGTGAAAAATCTGATTTCTTGCCTTGTTGAGATGTGTTTTAAATAGCCAGGCTGGATCGCTCTGCAGGGATGCTGACGCCACTCTAAATAAAACTACGCAAGCAATCCGGCTATGATGCCACAGTAATCTCAACAGGGATATTCTTCAAGTGCAGCTGAACGTTAAACCTATTGCAAGAGCTCATGTAGGAGGGGATGATTATGCAGTAGCAACTTTGTTTAACATTTCTTCAGGTCTGTGGCTAAGGACGAGTTCTTGAGGGCACTAGACACTACTAGAAAAGGGAAGGATTTTGCAGCTCCTGGCACTACATATTATATACCAGCAGAAAAAGCAAAGATTTATTTTTGCTTGCTGAATGAGAGAGAGAATGAAGTGCTGAGAGCTCTGTAACATTTCATATTCTCTTAGACGCAAAGAGCCAGATGAATATTGTTGGAAAGAATGTGTTTATACAAGAATCATATTTATCTCAGAAGCTGGGGTCCTAACATTAGACGAGGCATGGGGTGAAAAAGCTGAGCATGTAATAACTCAGCAGAATTCCCGCTTCTGCCATGTATTTGAGTAAGCTTCAATTATTATCTATAAGGGGAAGTTTTCAGAACAGCTTACATACAATTTGTTTGCAATAAACATTTGCATATAGATTGAGAGAAAATACAATATGTTCATTAAGAAGGCATTGTTTTCCAACTTTGCTTAACTCTCCTAAGACAGTCACAAATGGTACTCTTTAAATGTGAGCATTTGAGGCTTTCAAAAAAATAATCACCCAGCTTTCGGACAAAGTATCGGTCTCAGTCTCAACCTTGCACCACATTGCAGGTTGTTGATAGCACAATCTGGATGGATTCTTCTGGGATCTCAGAGCACATTCCCATGCTCTTTGACTTCATTGATTTAATGGTAAATGGCACATTCTTGGAATGCTTTCAGCGGAAGGATTCTATATAATATGGGTAGGAATAAGCATGTGAAATAGTTTGTATTTTAAGGAGAGCTGTTATTCCCTCTTGTTATATTAGCGTGGTTTCTTTCATTCCCATGTTATTCCTAAAGCTTGTTATTGTGAGAGATTCTGAGCTATGAGAATCCGGAGTTAAACTGGCTTTTACTCTGAACTGCTTTCTAAGAAAAAAAAAGAAGAGACATTGGAAATCTTCCCATCGCACATCTGTTAGATGTTAGACCCAAATTTGTTCCCAGTTCAGCTGCACTGGTTTAGTACTGGAGTGGTGTAATTGAACTCTGTGGAGTTAATCAGAGATGACAAGGCAATAGAGTTTATTGCAACACACTTACTGCTTAAATAGCAGTGATGGCTGTGTGCTAAAAACTAAAATAATCCCAAATTAAGAAAAACTTACAATGAAAGGCAGAGAAATCTATGAATCACAGATTTTAGCATAAAGAAACTTTAAATGTCCAGGAGTTGAGCCAAAGGCAACCTTACTGTAGCAGACTTGTGCCATCAATCTGTCTTTGCAGTGGGAACTTTTTCTGCATGTACTGCTGCAAGCCAGTGAACATCCTACTCCAGCACTGTATTCAGTCTGTACTGCCCTTTCCATTTTCACTTCTGTCTGAAATAGTTAAATAATTAAATATCAATTTAACAACTTGAATCAATCAAGTTGTTAGCTCCTTCACTTTGGTTATCAAAACCATTATGAGTCAGAAGCTACACATGTTGAGAAGAAGATGGGACATAAAGAAGATTAAATTTCCATTCAGTCCCCATTTGGAAAACTGCAGCAGAGGAAAGGGGAATTAAAGCTGCTCTGTAAAAGCAGCTGAAGAGGTTCCCTCCAGCATGAGGAAATCTTCAGCTGGAATAAGGCCAGGAGAGCCAGCCTGGTGACATTGACTCCATTCACAGCATAACAGGTGTAAAAGGCAGGAGACAGCAAGATCCAAACATGCTGTCCTCCAGCAGAAAAGCAAAGAGACGGCTCTTGGGGAGTATATGGCAGCACAAATGTTAACAGAGCAAATTTTGCTGACCCAAAGTATNAAAAGGAAATACAGACATGGCAATGCAGCTGTGCTCTAGGCTTGAACCTGAGCTTCCCACGTCTCCTGTGAGTGCTGTAGCCATTCACTAGCACAAGAGTTGTCACCTTTTCTCATTTTGACCAACCCCCCCCATTTTGGAATTGGGAATTCTGTCCTGTTTTCCCTGCCCCACTGCCAGTGCCTTCTGAATTGGTCCATTCAAAGAGTCCTTTCTGACAGATTGATGTTTTCTGATAAGAACACATTCAGCATAATAATCCTAAAGAGCTTCGTTTTTAAGGCTGCTGAAGTCCTGCGCTAAACTCTGCCTCCAGAAGTGGTGGCTTGTGTGGGTTTGTGTTCTCAGCTTTGTTTAGATCCCTGAAGATCTAGAAAAGCTGCAAGTGTGCAGTGGGTGACCTTGTGTTTCGCTTAGGTTTTTCACAGCAAGAAGAGTGATAAGCTCTTACATGACCTACTTGTAATCTGTAGGACCAATAGCACTTAAACTGGACAGATATTTTGGCATTTGTGTCCAGCCTTCAAGCACAGTGCTTCATGACCAGGACTAAGTGCAGCTTATTCATTGCTTTACCATCCATGGGCATAACATTTCACTCTGAGTAGTGCTGCTGAGAGCACACGGTATTCCTGTTAATATTACACGATAGCTTGGGATTTTTTGGAAACCTCTCTCAGACTGTTTATCCATCTACTTTGATACTTGTCTGGGGATATGTTTTACAGTCTATTTACTTACAAATGTGTGAGAAAATTGTTTACCAATAAAATGTGGATAAAAATATTTAGTATGTGTGTATCAGTTGCCAATAAGTTTTTTCTATCCACAATTCTTAAATGTTAAAAATATGTAATAATCCCCAAATGAATGCATTTAAATGAAAGGTGTGTCATTTATTGGGGTATTCTCAGTTTATTCTGGCTATTCTGGCCATAATCAAAATAAACAAAAAAAAAATGCTTATCTTCTCCATTCAAACCAACAGAGTGCACCATTTGGACCTCATTTCCAGAATCTTTTCTCACGGGAATTTTCTACTCGTGTCGTGTATAGTCTGTCTGAGCAACAACCAGATGATCAGGCAAAACTGCAATGATTGTTACAAGCATCTGATTATAATTACTAGCAAAAGTTCTAATCCTCATTTCTCCTGCCACAGCTCCAAACGTTTAACGAATAGCACCACACACAATTATGACGATTATTTTGGTGGGTTTAGGCACTGGGCAGTACAAATTTTGGAGCAAGTTCATGAGAGTGACTCACAAACCCTTTGCCATGACTGCAGCTTGTAAGCAATTTTGCAGGAGGCAGAACAGCATGTGAACAGCGATGAAAAATTATCTGAACTAATCAAACCAACTTATCATGAATGAATAGTCTTTCTGTGGAGTTAATGAGGATGGAATAGACAGGAATGGTGTAGGAGAACTTAAACAAGGAGCTCTGTATTTTATGCTTGTAAGTGGCCTTGGGGCATTCATTTTTCATAGTATTTGTGCTCATTTTTAGTGCTATGGTGTTCATGCAGGGGATTAAAATTAATCTCCAATTGTTATATGAATTTTATATAATTTCATAAAGAATACTGAGTACTCCACACGGGCAGTTTTGGTTTCTGATGTTTGTAGAGCCTATTGTAGATCAGTAGCATGAAGATGGAAAGTCTAGTCTTCTTAACTCAAGGAAGATGGGCAGCATGGACCGGGATTGTAGGTGTACACGCACTAGACGCTACTCCATTCCTCTCAGTCCACATGAAGACTGATGGAAGGAAGACCTGACAGAGTAGAGTGGCACCAAATACTCCCTTAGGCAAGGCAGATGAACAACCCCCATGAAGGAAGATTTCTGATGTTCATCCCTTACCTGCACCATCCCAAAAGGAAATCCACTCAGAAGAAGGTGGTATATTTCTGCCTCCCAAAAGAGCTGAAAAAACTTTTCTAGTAAAGGCTGTGAGAAACAGCTAACAGTTTGGGACAACTTAAATAATTGTCCATTTAATAGGCAACACCAAATATCACTGGTCTCCTTTTTTGAGTTCAACCATAGCATTGGGTTCCCATGGTCTTTAGGAAGCACAGTGAGTAAAGTAGCTGCTCTGCATAGCACCCATCTCTTCCTACAAGGAACCGATGAACTTTGGCCAAGAAATGAGCATGGATTTAATTTAACCCAAAGTAACTCATACTTTGCATTTTTTTAAAGCTGAAATAGCAGGGCAGTGAGGTGTAACTGTTGAATTCCTTACTTCTAGGGCAGTGGCCCCACCAAGATTGCCTGTTGGTGTCCCTTCCATGAGCTACTGCACATCAGTACTGCTGTACTGCTGTAGAAGTGGTACGAGAGATAAAATTTAATCTTTGGAGAAGGGAATCAGGAAGTACAATTTTTGGAGGTGTTCACACAGCAACTTCATTACAAATAATTATTCGATGTTGTAGCATTTAAGTCTCCTGAAGCATATATAGGAGCATTTAAAAAGAGGAAGTTTTAAGTACATGAAATTGCTTCACAGATCTTCCTGTGCACATCTGACAGCCCTCAACCATTGTTTAAAAAAAAAAAATAAAAGAAATATGTGAGCTGACCTTGATTGAAACTTTGACAATCGCATCACATAATCTCTGTAATGTAGTATTACCTGATAAGATAGGCATATTTTGGGCCATGTCCTGAAGGTCACAGAGTGCCCCTTTTTCAAGTCTCCACCTAGTCGATTTGGTGACTTCTTCTGTACCCATGGACTGTAAAATGCTGATAATAAGCTTTACTATGTGGACGTGCTGGAGTAATTCTCAGACTTCTTTGACTTGTGTCCACTCAAAATGGCCTGCAGAGTGCCCTTTGGGTAGTTGGATCTGCCTAGAGCATTGTGCTTCAGTTGCCACTGTCTAATGCACCTGATGTTAAACAAGGCGTATTGATTACAGCTAGAGTCTGGTCTTTTCAATAATGTTTTTCAACTCATTTCCCAAAATTTAAGACCAATTGTGTCATCAGTTTTTTTAATCTGGAAGTGATACTGATGCATTTTACTGAGCACATGCATATTCCATTAGATTTAGGAAAAGAAGTGATTAATAGTATAAAAGGATTTAAATGGATGCTTGCACATTTTCTATTTAATCTTGGAGATTTAACTATTTTTTTTTTTTACTGTATATCTTAGTGACAGTACAAGAAGTCCAACTGCTGTGTGGCTTCAGTTGATTTAAACTTCTGGATGATTTTTATTATGAGGATGGAAGCATGCTTTAGCTAGCACGTGACTGAATGAGACTTAAATTAAGTCACAGCCTGGCTTTTCATGTTTACATTTTTGTCACTGTGTATTATTATCCCAACACATATCTTTTGCATTTCTTCTATGAAGTTGCTAACAGCTGCACAAAAACTGTCTTCTGAAATGTTCTTCCAAGCCTCTTCCTTAGTTTTCTGCATAAATAAAAAAATTCCTGTTTATCTCTGTGTTGAAGGATTGCTGCTGGTGCTAAAACAGCCTAAAAAAAATAGTTGGCAAATATCAAACTGACAGAAATTCACCTCAATGTAGATGGGCTAAATATTCAAAGTGAGATAGGGATTGTGATACCTGCACAGGTTCCTGCAAAGGGTTGGGGAGGACTCACAGTGGATTTGAGAGCAATGAGCGTGAGGAGGTGCTGGGCATTGACTGGAGGGAAGCGTGCTCCTCAATGAGTGCTTTCCATCTTCAGTTCACTTCACAGAAGTTATAATGCTGTCAGCCCAGTGCAGCCTCAAGCATTAGGCATTGGAATCTGCATGCACTTACTCACTGAGGAATGAGAAGGTTTTAGTTCTGCCCGTTTATCCTACAATCACTCTTTGATGGTGAGTGATGAGTAGGACTCAGGAGGTGATCTTCCCCTCTACTTGGCACTGATGAGGTCCCATCTTGAGTACTGTGTCCAGTTTTGGGCCCATTACCACAAAAAAAGATATTGGGGTGCTGGAACAGGTCCAGAGAAGGGCAATGAAGCTGGTGAGGGGTCTGGAGAGTAAGCCTTATGAGGAGAGGCTGAGGGAGCTGGGGTTGTTCAGCCTGGAGGAGAGGAGGCTATAGGGAGACCTTATCACTCCCTACAACTACTTGAAAGGAGGTTGTAGAAATGCAGGGGTTGGTCTCTTCTCCCAGGTCACAGGCAATAGGACAAGAGGAAATGGCCTCAAGTTGCACCAGGGGAGGTTCAGATTGGATATCAGGAAAAATATTTACACTTAAAGGGTTATTAAGTATTGGAATGTACTGCCCAGGGAGGAGGTTGAGGCACCATCCCTGGAGGCATTTAAAAGACAGGTTGACATGATGCTCAGGGACATGGTTTAGTTATGGGTTAGGGTTTTTTTATCAGTTAGGTTGATGGCTGTACTAGATGATCTCAAAGGGCCCTTTCAACCTAGACAATTCTATGATTCTGTGACTCTAATATCAGGCAAACATTAGGGTGAAAGTAAATTTTATAGTCGTTTGTTCTTTAATAAAATAATTGCCACTTAGCTACTCTTTGGCTGTTGTTAGTCTAGAGAGAGTGCAGGAAGAGAAAGAAAACAGTGCATAAAAAGCAAAAACAAGGCAAAAAAGCTATTTACACTTAATTTCATTTCCGGCAGGTTCCCTATTTTATCTTATGAATTCTCCAGCAGAGATCTGTATTTTTCAATAACTGAAGTATGGTTCAAAGGCAGTGCTGTCATTGTGGGAGATGAAGTGTGTGCTTAAACAGCATCGTGTTCTGGATTTAAGTCTGTCTCTATCAATTTTCTTCCCAGGGGTTTACATGTAGCTACAAATGTCTTCCCAGATGCCTTCCACCTCGGAAATACCATTTCTAACATCTCCAAAAAGATTAATAACTGACACATGGCTTCCAAGGCTTTAGAAGTGCTGATGTCCCTTGCAGTGACTTCATGGAGCATCGGAGCACCTCTTGCTCTGATTTGTGTGATTTTTTTTTCCTAAAACTTCTTCTGGTTCCTTAGTATTTCTAATTTGTTCATCTGTAGTGAACAAAGTGGTCCTCACATACTGTCAGGGTAGGACTTAGTGTCCATTTCTCTTTCTAAGGTGAAAGCTGTATTTCTTAAAAGCTGTATTTTACATATATTATATACATGTATATATAAAGCAAAGTAATGCATGTGCTTTATAGATAGTACAGACCAGAAAAGACTAGAAAGAAGCAGTTAACCAAACAGCCTTGCAGTATTAGCATTTGAAAGAGGGAATCACTGATCCCAGCTTGTGGGAACTGAGGAACCTTCAAGCACTGTTATCCTGGCCTTCTACATTCTTTGCTTCAGACCTGCTGGAGGGTTGGTGGGTTCTTTTTTTTTCTCTTTCATAATAACCATTTGCTGTATGCAGAGAGAATTCAAGTGGTGAATGTTTCCCACTAAGAAGATAACAACAAGACTAAACCATGCAGATAGTAGAAATCCTCCCTGAGATAGCAGCTTGCTGGCCACACAGCGGGGCTGTGCCTGTGCCTGGCACGAGGGGCTCTGTCCAGGTGTCCCTGCCTTTCCCGCACTGGTGGAGCCTGCCATTCCTCCAGGGTCTTACTCACCCTTCCTATTGCTTTCCCTGCCATTTCCTACTTTGATCCAAATACTTTATCTGTTTATTTTTTTACTTTCAGCTGTTTATTTCTACTATTGATGTGATCGTTGGTGGTGGTCCAGGGCAGCAGTGTTCTCAGTGTGATGGAGAATGTTGTACCCTGTCGTCAGTTAGCTGCTTTCTCAAATTATCGCTGATTTCTGCTGTCAAGGATTAGATATACGATTGGGTAATGAGCTCATCAGTTCTCTAGCATATGGCTTGAATGAACTATGGGGTTACTTAGTTAAACAGCTGAAAAGCAGTCTACTAAGTCTAACCTTTTTGCTAGATCTTGAAATACATTTCCAGCCATCTTCCCTAACATTTCTCCCGTATTTTCAAACTACATTTCATGGGTTCTTTTCCAGATTTTCTGCATACTAAGTTCTGAATTTGTTAGGGGAAGTTCAGTCTAGGAGGGGCTTTGCAGAAGTCTCATAACTGCTTTGAGTAAAAAAAAGAACATTATTTGACTTTCTGTTATAATTTGAAATCTAAGAAATCCATATCTCAGTGACTAGACAGGCCTTTATAAGTAACTAAAATTAATTTGGAAATTATAATAAACCATATTTCTCTTCAGAATAAAATAGTTTTATTGAATGCTGAAGGGAAATAGTTTTGATTTTTTTCTGTCCACAATAATCTATCAAAGTTAATAATGCAAATGCTTTCTCTATGATGTTTCATTAAGATTCTTCCTTGCTTGCCTAATCCCCATGAGGTTACTAAACAGTATTCTGGAAGAATTAGTTCTATCTTTCCAAGGTGGAACATCTTCTGTAATATTTGTAGAAACTAGATAGATAAAATCATCAAGAGTCATCAAAATCTAAAAGAATATACAAATAAGCAGATTGCTGTCTTTCTTCATTGAAGTGACATTAATATTTATGGAACTAAAGTTACATTAACCCAACTGGCATAACTAGAATTCAGTTTTCATTGATTCTTAATGCTGTGCTTGCTACTGTGAACTTAGTCCCTGAAAATTCTTTCAGCCTTATTAGGGCAAATTAATTTATATCCTTCTTTTCATATATCTATCTGTTCCAAAGTCTGATGTAGGTTTCTTCTTTGTTTGGAGATGACAGAGAGTAGGAAGAGAAGTATGGCCCTAACTCAAAAATATCCAGAGGAAGCTATATATCTCCATCATCTTTCTTTCTCTGACTCTTTCTTCAAATTTTTCCTGTTACACACACTCCCTTTGAGTTATTTCTCATGCCAAGAAGTAATGAAATATTGGTCTGTGTTCAGAAAAAAGTCATTTTTTACTCAGGAGTGCTCTCTGATGTGTTCCTGTGGAAACAAGTAATTTAACAGCTGAAACTTTTGCAATCTAGTTCAGAATTGTTATTTCTACCTAAAGCAGTAAAGTCAGTAGAGTAACAGGTCTGGTGGGGTTTTAGCTGAGGTTATTAAAGCATTGCAGTACCAGAAGCCTAGTTTTCTCATAAATACTGCGCCTGTTTAAACTCTAAAAGTACGGGAGGCCTCACACACACAAATTGGTCTGCAGCAAGCACACAGCTATTGCATCCACAGGCAGATAGCTATAAACTTGCAGCTTGGCTTTTGTTAATAATGCTAACTTTACTTGAATAGTTCATAGTAATTATCAGTGTTTAACAGTAAGGAAGTATACCACCTCATGTCAGGGACTCCCTCCCTTGATCTGTTTTAAAGAAACTAGAGTGCTTTATGTCTTGTGTTAGATACACAGAGATCAGCAAACCAAAGGGAGAATAAATACACACACAGACATAGAAAAATTCTACAGACATCACAGAGAGGAAAAAGTCTAAGCCAATAGACCTGGCAAAGAGCTAAATTGCAGGACCATAAGGAGGATTTTGAACATCAGGTGTATTGCCACATTTCACAGTATCACAGAATGGTTGATGTTGGAAGAGACCTCCCCACCTCAGCTAGGTCAAGCAGGGTCAGCTAAAGCAGATAATATTTGGTTAGTCTTGGTTATCATCCAGGTAATTTTGGGGTTACCAGTCTTTAGGCTGCAGCGACTCATTTAGCCATCCACCTCATTACAGCCTATATTGAGCACTGTAGCACTCAATAACAATATTGCTCAGAGTTTGTTTGCTTTCATAGAACAGGTGACCCCTGTCTCTTGGGGAAAAAAAAAAAAAGAAAAAAGGGCAATAAAAAATATAGGAATTAGCTGCCATTGGTTCTTTTCAGAAGAACCATAAGCCACAAGCTCTCCCAGATGCAGAAGAGGTAAGAAAGTTAAAGTTGAAACTTTTTTTCATGCAGGAAGTGGAGAAGGTCAAAAACTCAGAGGAACCACATGAATACGAAGGCCATTTGTTACTGTCTCTGTCAAAAATACAGATGACTGACTCCCTGTGGTAGCTGAGGTCATTTCAGGTATCCTGATGATCCAGGATCTATAAATCTAGGATACAGATGATACAGCATGAGTTGGGTTTTTTTGGAAAGAAGTAGCTTCAAATTTGCTTCTTGCTTCCTTTCATCCTTGCCTGTAGCAGACAAGGTAAAGCAGGAGAGGTATCCTGGCAGAGGTTTGGGGTCATGGTTAACCTGTGAACTGCACTTTTCTGACCTTTCCATCACCAGCAATTCAAGTCTCCCTGTCAAATCCAACCTTCTCAATTAGGCTGATGGAATCATCTCTGCAAGATCATTATCATAAGTTCATGAAGACAGCACATCACTGTGCAGCACTAATTTCTTTGACGTGGCTAATACTGCAATCAGACTATGTTTTAGCCAGGAAGGCACTAATTTAGCAAAGCTTAGAGGCACTCCAGAATGAGAATCTGAAGTGTTCTCCTCAAGCTGAAGGCTGAAACCAATCCCCAGTGGTAGGACCCGGATGAGCAGTCATGACAAGCTCTTTAGCAAACTGTCTGTTATTCCCATAGAACACAAAGGGCCCTTCTGCTCTTTCTCCCTGTCTGGAAGGGTTTTCTTTTCCTCCAAATTACCTGCATTTCCTGTCAGTTTGAGAACAACCTTAATTTTCTTCAAGGCCAGTCAAACTAGTGGCGTGTCCTTAAAGTAGAAGCAACTATGTCTCTTGGGGAACCTTCACTCTTGCAGTACCTTCACTCCTTCAGCATCTGCAGAATGAAGAGAAATAAAGGATCAAATAGGATGGTTTGCTCTGATTCTCATTCCATTCCTCTACTGAAGCAGCTGCATAGCCCTCATTGCCTACAATAAAAGGTTAAAAAATTTCCAGTAGCTTTTGAAGTCAGTGTTTGAAATGATAAATAGGCTTTCTCCTTGAACAGCTGTGGAACTGACTTCTGCTGATGTTCTCCAGAACATCCTCTCCCATGAGTGATGAGATTTTGGAATCTGCGGATGTGTAGGCACTCTTGGCCCTATTTATTGCTACCTCAAACTGAGTATAACAGAAAAATTAGATCTTTCGTAATAGATCTGGAGAACTCCACTCTTGACCCTCTTCAGGACTGTTATCACAAGTTACATTCAACAGAGAGAGTATTTTTTCAGATACATGATATAGAACTATTTCCTTCAGGATTCAAAAGAAAATATTTTTAGTCCCCTTCTTCCTGATTTCAAGGCAAAAAACCAAAAAAAAAGACGACTTGTGTGGGATCACAGAGACGTCTCCAAGTAATTGGTTGCTATAATCCTTTCCCCAGGTTATTTAGCTTCCCTAGATCATTCAGCTTGATCTAGTACTCTCCATTTATAAAAAAAAAATCTTCTTTGAATCTATGCGTACAAAAGACAGGAAACTTAATTGTATTACAAGAAAGACAACTGCTGACAGTTTTCAGTAGTTCTATTTGCTACCTGAAGATGGCAAGACTTCTCATAGATTACTTAGACTGTTTGTTGTTTTTGGAGACAAACCCAACATGTATCCAGGCTCAGTTTAAAGACTGTCAAAGTGATTGTGTTCGAGTATTTGTGATGTTAACAAACCACATCCAGTGGAAAGCATAGAGCTTCATTTAGCTTCAGCGTAAGCTGACTCAACAGCAGGCTCCAGCAGAGTCCCAGTTGCTGAAATTTCTAGAGCATCTGCATCAATACTAACATCAAGATTAGCAAATCATGTAGAGAAAACAACTGTGCAAACTCCGTTCACATGATCTCACAGCACCCCACTGCTCCCAAGACCCATCTGTCCAGAAGCGTTAGGAGAAAAAAAAAGATGCCTCTTATTCTGCACCAACAACGGTTCTTCACAGTGCCGCACACATCTGCCTTGAAGCCCCCCATCCTTCCTAGTGGTTCAGAGCCAATCATCCGGCCTTGCCAGGAACTCAGAGACTGTCCCAAGCGGTAAATTCCCGTGACCGGAGTGTGAGGGTGTCTAAGGACTGCATCGAGTCCCTTGTACATGCTGCTAGAGCGTGTATTCCAGGCTCCCATGTGGAGAGGGTATCTCAGCACACACCTTACTAAAAATGTCACATCCTCTGTAGGAGAATTGCATTCTTTCTATGGTTAAAACCGCCAGTAGTAACTTATATTTGCATGATCAAGTCAGTTTTGATAGCTGTTCCCATCACAGAAATAGTTATGCTTTTGTTTTAACAGAAGAGGAGCGCAGAATGGAAAAATTGGCGTATGACAGACTGAACTCCTGCAGGGGTTTTAATTTTCACATACTCTTAAACTCATGGAACCTAATGAGCTTAACATTTTGGCCAGTTGCACAATTTAGAAAATTTCAACAGTGAATGGTTTTTGGACAGAAAAAAAATGTTCTCACAAATACAAAAAGTGAACAGATGTTACTATTGGTGCTTCCAACGCCTACTGACAGAAAACATCTGTGTTGAACTTCCTGAATTTTAGGATCTTGAGAACACTCCCACACACCACTGAAAGCCATTTGAAAGCAATTGGGCTGGCGGATCAGCTTTCGGGTCTATGACTGAATGTTCCAACATGAGCAGGTGCTGGTTGTTGTCTTGCCTTGAGGAGCCCAGCTAGCCAAGCAGCAACCTTACAGCTACCCGACCCACTGTGTTATGCAAGTATTTAGCCTTTTGAGTGAACTGTGATTTTAAAAAAGTCATTAAAAGCAGTTGATCTTAATAGTGTGATGGTAATAAAATGAACGGAATGAATGGAAAGAATGAAATGAAGATGTTGCTGTAGATACTAGCAGATTAGGAGAATTGCACTGCATCATATGGTGCCCTGGAAAGTGTCTGGCTTTTTTAATCCTGTCAAAACCCATGTTGAACAAGCAAAACTTTCCTCTGTCCTGAAAACATACTCCTTGTGCTAAAAACATGTGAGACATTTGGTGTCTCTCAAAATGCTCAGTCAAATATTTAATAGGTACCATGACGAAAGTCTGCCCATTTACATAAGCATGATGCAGCAACTGTCACAGGGTAGCTGGGAGTTCCCTGCTTCCTCCTGCTCCACACCCATCATCTTCATGTTTGTCTGGTTGTAAGAGCAAATTTGGCAAGGTGGTTTTCCTCTCTGGTGAATTTTTTGTTGGCTGTCAAACTAACCTGTTGCAATTAATTAAATGGTAATGAATGTTTTGCAATGATAAATCAATGTCATTTTAGTGTTCTGTAAAACATCATGAGCTCATGATCTCAACTTTAAGTTGATTCAAACTAACATCTCTAAGTTATTTCAGTTAACTCTTTCCTAAAAACAGTATTTAGTTGAAAACCAGAGGATGATCTTTACATATCAATGGAAGTAGCTTTTTTGTGTCTTAGGTTGGTACTCTGAGTTTAGTCAACATAAAATGAGTAGCTCCATTAGTCACACTTCTACTCTCATGCTAGCCCAAAGCATCTTTTCCAGGATCATAGAATCATTTAGATTGGAAGAGACCCTTGGGAACATCAAGTCCAACCATCAGCCCTACTCTACAAGTTCTCCCCTACACTAGATCCCTCAACACCACATCTAATCTACTCTTAAACACAGTCAGGGATGGTGACTCCACCACCTCCCTGGGCAGCTGATTCCACTGACTGACCACTCTCTCCGTGAAAAACTTTTTCCTAATGTCCAGCCTAACCCTACCCTGCTGCAGCTTGCAGCCATTCCCTCTTGTCCTGTTGCTCATTGCCCGTGAGAAGAGACCAGCACCAATCTCTCTACAGTGACCTTTCAAGCAGTTATAGAGAGTGATGAAGTCTCCCCTCAGCCTCCTCTTCCTCAAACTAAACAACCCCAACTCCCTCAATCGATCCTCATAAGCCTTATTCTCCAGGCCTCTCACTAGCTTTGTTGCCCTCCTCTGTACTCGCTCCAGCACCTCGATATCTCTCTTGTGTTGAGGTGCCCAGAACTGGACACAAGACTCAAGGTGTGGCCTCACCAGTGCTGAGTACAGGGGGACAATCACCTCCCTACTTCTGCTGGTCACACTATTTTTTATGCAAGCCAGGATGCCATTGGCCTTCTTGGCCACCTGGGCACACTGCTGGCTCATGTTCAGCCGCCTGTCGACCAGCACCCCCAGGTCCTTTTCTGCCAGGCAGCTCTCCAGCCACACTTCCCCAAGCCTGTAGCGATGCACAGTGTCAGGCCAGCCCCAAGTCTGCAAGCTTTGTGGGTTTCTGAGATCTGAAGATTTCCACACGATCCCCCTACATCCTTCCAAAGCCCCATATCATAACTTTAGCAGAGCCCAAAGTAAGCATAAACTATCTTATGCCTTGAATAGAGATGATGGAAACTGAGCTAAGAAGCTATACAGAAGCACTGGTATTTATGTGGTTCCTACCAGCCTAAAAGAAACATCTATCTGAGTAGCTGAAAATGAAGCAAGGTAGGGGACAGATGATATACTTGGAATAAATGGGTAGGGGTTTGAGCACATGGCATTATCATCTGATCACTTTTTTATGCTGAAACATTTCTAACTTCCAAGAAAATACTACTGTTTTTCACTACCAGTTGCAATGGTTCTGGCATATATTGACTGCCGAGTTCAGTAAATTTATTGCATTTATATCCAGCTCCTGTTTCACGCAGCATAATTTTCATGCTCAAGTTTATTTGAGTCTTAATCCTGACTGCTAAATTCTCAATTCCAGGACTTGATCTTTTTTGGCTATTGCCCTCTTGCACAGTTTAGAAAGCAGCAATATGGAGGTCAGTCTTTGGGCTAGGGACCTAAGCTTTATCTATAAACAGTTAAGGAAAATGGGCACATTTAGGCCGTATTTGTTTGACCTAGTTTGAATGTCTGCATTAGGATATATCATGCTGTAAGATGGCACCCTTACCCAACAGGAGCTTTGGATGACTACACTGCATGTAGATAAGTTATTTATCTACATATCTATCTATCTTTATAATAGATACGTTATTTATCTGTTCAATAAATATAACCCTTAAAAAAAATATGACAACTTTCAAGTCATTACAGGTGTTATACATAATTTGGTAGAGCATGCTCGCCAGAAAGTGTATTTGCTATCATACGTCTTAATTCTGATTCCAAATTTTCAAGCCATTAAATTGTCAAGAATTAAACCAGGCTGTGAATTTGTAGCCTGGCAACCACTGCTCTACCTTTACCGTCCACATACACGCTGACCCTGCTACAACTTACTTCTCAGTGGCAGAGGGATACGAAATTTCCTATTTACCAGACAGTATGAACATGAATGAAGACGGGCTCCACAAACATCTGATGTGCTGCAAACTCAAACCCTAGCTCACTTGCCACCTCATCATTTGTTTGTGCAGCCAGACTTCAGCAGAGATGCTCCTTTGAACTTTCAGAGCTATCCCCTTACTGAGTCTGCAAACAAAACCACCCTTCCCCTCTGCCCACCGCTTCCTTCCCACAACTTCTCCTCCTTCTTCATCTTCTCCTTTTGTCTGCGCAATAAACTTTTGAAGACTTAGCATGGAAATCCTTGTGAGGTTTTGTGTAGTCTTGCTCTTTCTGATGTTTATCTTCAGGACACCATTGCCATTGTCCAGTATCGTTTTCTACAGCAGCTCTGCAAACCACAGAAAGCATTTCTGACATATACTTCTATGTACTGTGTCACATGAAGAAACTTCTAACTGGTTCTTCTGAGTGCTTGACCTACATTCTAGAGTATATTTTCTTTTACACGTGTTTTATCTTCTTGGGCAATGTAGCAACTTTCTGGAAGATCACAAATTAGATCAAACTGTGGGAACAGAAAACAGAACAAAATTATTTCATTTACTGACTACAGAGAAGGGCTGTGGCTTCTGGTGAAGAGAACCCCTTCTTAGATCTTTTTTTATGAAGATTTAATGTTTATTCCTTTCTTAATTAAAAAAAAAAAAAAAAAGAAAAGAAAAGAAAAGAAAAGAAAAAGGAAAAAACCTTCTGCAAGCTGAATCACTGCTTTGGAATTAATGTTAATGTCATTTGGTCGCCACTGTCCTGAGAGAAAATGTCGCATGTCCAGACGATGTAGATGAAAGCACAGCAAATTGTTACCATGCCAGTGGGCTGAACTAGCCTCATTTTTTAGTTATTTTTAACTTAAAGTGAATTTTATAGTTCTTTTGCTTACTTTTTGGTATAAATAAAAAAGCTTTTTTAACAAATAAGAAGGAAAGGGCTTTTTTTCTGAGAAAACGAGCTGGAATGTGAAACTCAGCTAAATAACCTTCTCTGAAGTAGCAAAAGATAAATTAAAAATAGAAATAACCATTAGCTCTGTACTTTTTTTTTTTTTTTTAAAGCTTGCTGACTCTTTCAGTGCTACTCTGCATTTAACAATTGAATATCACGCAGTTTAAGGCGCATGAGAAGAGTTTGCTTCATCTGCTTATCAATAGTCAAGTCAGGGTTACAAAAGTCTGACCCTTCCTAATGCTGGTAACCATGTGATGGCAGAAGGTAATGCCAGCCCTACGGTAAAACACAGATTCAGAACACAAATTTGAGAAGATGCAAGCCTGTGACATTAAATGTAAATTTAGCAATCCGTTAGAGAAGTGAAATAGTAAGCTTTTCTCATTCCTCTTAGAAGACCAAGTCCCCCCACTACACAAAGGAAGCCGTGCTGCTCGACTCCCGATGAATTTCATCCCATTTCATTGGCACTTTCCCAGCTATCTCACTGCCAGACATTTTTCAGGAAACCTTCTGCTTTTGTTGCCCTAGACCTCGCACAAAGATGTTTTGACCGTACCTGAACTCCTTATCAGATTTCCTGAAGTTTATAACCTGCTCTGGAAAGCTGCACCTGTGGTGGTCAGGATTGCATGTAGCAGCAATGGCTGGTGCCATCTAGTGAGGAGCTTCTGAATGCTCGCTGCAAATTGAGATTGATCATCTGTCTTTTAGAAAATAGTCATTATTACAGTCCTGAAGACACAGAAATAAAGTAACATGGTAATAAATATTTAACAGCCTGCACAGACTTCAGGATTTTTTTCTGCCAGTTCTTTCCAGTGGCTAGCATTAACTATGTTTTGCCCTATGTATTTGTATTTTCTACCATTCCATGGGTTGTTTTGAGCTACTTTTAGGGGAAACTTTAAATCTTGCTAAAACATTCCCTGAGTTGCTGAGGTGGGTGGAACCATTCAAACTGCATTATCAGTGTACAGCATAATGATGTGTGATGTAGAAATGTACCAGTGTCATCTGCATCATAGTGAATATGCTCATCAATGACTGAAGTTGCACCCACTTGAGCTTTGAAAGCAAGGTGTTTTAAACTGTATTTAAACTTTAAATACTGTTTTATTCCAGTAACCACCAAGAAGTGTGGGTAAACAAAAATTTCTTCTTAGTGGAGCTGTCAGGAAAGGAAGACTACGCATGTATCCCTGCCATGGAGATATTATGCAAAAATAACCAGTTAGGACCCATAGGCTCTTAAAATTGTTTTGGAACTGGTTCTGTAAATAGTCAGAGGGCATTGTGCAATGAGCTGTCTGGAGATCTGTCCATACTAGGCAGCTTGAGGTCACCAGAAGCAGTTACTGACTCAAAATGAACTAGTTGAGCTATGGCAGCAGGATGCTCCATGTTGTCTGCTTTACTCTCTGCCTCTCAGCCCAGAGCTGTCCAACCCCATAGCTGAAGTATTTCTGGCACAACATGTGCTGCATGGAGCTAAAACCCAAAATCCTTCTCTTACATATTTCCCTCCGTTATGCTCAATCCATAAACCCCTGGATTTATGCTCCAGGAAAAATGCCAGGTGATCTGCCCATCCCAGTTTGACTCAGTGTGCCGTAAGAGTGTTCTTGAGGTTGTTCCTTGTAGTTTTTAATTTTGGGGGTGGGGGAAGCCCTACAGTCATGCAATTTTTAGTTGGGCTCAACAATTGCTTTACTCTGCTTACTTCCATAGAAGATGCCCCATCCCTCGAAACAAGATCAGGTTGAACAGGTCTCTGAGCAACCTGATCTAGTTGAAGATATCCCTAACCATTACAGTGAGTTGGACTAGGTGGCCTTTAACGGTCCCTCCCAACTCAAGATATTCTATGATTGATTCTATAAATCTATGATTGTGTGCCTTAGAGAACTGCAATTTCCCTACATTTATGCCTCATACGCCACATTTTGCCAGCACTACATTTAAAAACTTTTCTGTTTCTTTTCTGTGTGCCTACAATGATGCCTTTTCCTGGGTTAGCATTTTTAATCATCTCAGAATTTGCTCATTTTACTTTAAATGATTTTATTCCCTGGTGAGCTGCTCTCAGTTCCACTTGCTGGTTTTCTTGTAGTGGAACTGCATGAAGGTCCTTGCTGTCACATCCTTTCCCCATCTGTTCTTACAAGGACTGTTCCAGGCTGAGCCTTCTTACAAAAAGTCCCAGATCCCACTTGTCTGTCACGGTCAGATCACCCTTCCCACAGGATGTGAACTTGTCCTTTCACCAATGACCTTTTTAAAATGTCAGGGAATTAATCTCCGTTCTTCTTGTCCACTGTTAAATAGATGATGGCCTACAAGGATCATTTTCCTGTGGGGAATACTGAGTCATCACATTCCATATACCAGAAGCAGTTGCAAAATGGAAGTTTATAATGAAATGTGGAGAAATGGGCTCAATGACAGTGAAGCTTTGCAATAATTCTGATTCTGTCTCCTCTTTATTGTAAAACAAGAGTTTTCTCCTCTCTTTGTATCTTCATACTGATAGGTGGATTGCTCAGTAATTCATGATGATGTTCTTGTATTTTAAAACCTTTGGAGCAGGGTCTGTCATTTATTATATCTTTATTTGTGTAGCACCTCAAACAATGGGTTGGTCTCAAAACTAGTGTATCCTCCTCTACCAGTTTTGTTTCCACAATGTAAGTTTAGCGGTAAATTAGAAGGAAGAAAGTATCTCAACCTGACATCTCTTTCTTTTTGACTCATCCTGAAAGAACTGGAAATTAAAATTCAAGCTGCAAAGTATGAACATTCAGTACAGATTTAAAAGTCTGTTCAGCATCTTCTGAACTCCATTGGGACTTAATTGCAAAATGCAGCTACTAAATTCAATCGCAACCCCGACAGCATTTTCTTTCATTCACGTCACTGGACAAGTGACAATGTATATAAAACATTGCAAATATTTTCTGGGAAGATTTCCTCCAGGCTTCCTAAATTTCTGACCTTTGCTCCTCTCTGCAAATAGCTTTTGCACATGGCCGGGTCAGCCACATGAATTGTGTGAGACCTCTTCCAGTCAGCTGAAGTCACAGAAAGAGCAAAGCAAGGACTGCCTATTTAGGAGTGTATCCTGACATTGGGAGCTTCATATGGACAGTCATGGAAATTTGTTATAAGAAAAAGGAAAAACTTCTTTCTAGTCTTCAAGGTATTCCATCAGCCCACTTTTTCCTTTTCTTTTTATGTACTTTTCTTTTCATGTACTGAGGTGCTGGCGGTAGGATGTCAAGCATACTTAGGTAAGCCTCTTAGCACTGGCCTGTAATCCAGTGGTGGGTGACATGGGGTCATCATAGAATCATAGAATGGTTAGAATCATAGAATGGTTAGAGTTGGAAGGGACCTTAAAGATCATCAAGTTCCACCCCCCCTACCATGGGCAGGGACAACTCCCACTAGACCAAGTTGATTAAAGCCCCATCCAGCCTGGCCTTAAACACTCCCAGGGATGGGGCATCCACAACTTCCCTGGGCAACCTGTTCCAGTGCCTCACCACCCTCACAGGAAAGAATTTCTTTCTAGTATCTAATCTGAATCTCCCCTCTTCTGATTTAAAGCCATTACCCATTGTCCTGTCACTGCACTTCTGACAAAGAGCCCCTCTCCAGCTTATCCTGTAGATACTGGAAGGCTGCCACAAGGTCTCCCCAGAGCCTTCTCTTCCTCATGCTGAACAAACCCAGCTCTCTCAGCTGGTCTTCATAAGAGAGGTGCTCAGTCCCTCTGATCGTCTTCGTGGCCCCCCGCTGGACATGTTCCTACAGTTCCATGTCCTTTCTCTGTTGAGGACTCCAGAGCTGGACACAGTACTCCAGGTGGGGTCTCACGAGTGCAGAGTAGAGGGTTAGAATCACCTCCCACAACCTGCTGGCCACACTTATTCTGAGGAAGAATTCCAGTTTACCCCAGCAAAATGGGAAGCCTTCTGCTGGAAAGCACCATGGGCCAGAGCATGTTTCTGCATTGCTTTATCATTTAAGGAAAGGGAGCACCAGAAAACTACTTTGTAAGTTATCTAAAATATGACAGATAAGGACAGTGTGTTTCCCTAGGCTTGCTTTATTAATTTTTTTTTTACCTGGAAATTTAATCCAGATGCAATTTCACAGCTTTGGAGAATTTTGTAGGATTTCTGACCCTCAGGGAGCACAAGCAGAGCAGTACCATGTGTGGCATGTTTCACACAGGGGACTTTGGGAAGCTAGTAATTGAGTCATGCTTTATTTGACTAAACCTTTCAAATTGATTGTCTTTGCTTAAATCTCCTCAATGACCTTTGTGAAAGAGAGAATGTTCTTGGGTCGGTTGCTAATGAAAAAGGGATATACTTGTTCAACAAAAGACCTAATATAGAGAAAAGAGAGTAAAAGCTGACAAGTCTGAGTTAGTGAAGGTTAACGGAGTTAATTCATTTAACAAACCAAGGTAGTAATTGGCTGAAGAATTGCACAAACATTGTCATGATATGAAGGTACTTCTCCAGCTCTGTAGCCTCGTGCTAAACTGGTCCCAGAAAGATCGATTCTCTTGTCTTTATTGCAAATAATGTTAAATAACCGCTATTGCTCAACAAACAAATGATCAGATAATTGCAAGGAAAGCATGGGGAAGGGGCACTGATATTGCCCAGCTGTCTTCCTCGTTTTTCATTCCTTGTTTGCTTCTTCCTCCACACCAGATAGGAAAAAAGAACTGAGAGCAGGAGAGTGCTATTTGGTGTAGAAATTAGAGAGGTAACCACATTTCATGTAATGCCACCTTTGAAATATTGTAGTCCTGCATGGCCTATGCAGAGAACCATGACAATTGTACAGAATCTCTGCTATACAGAATCAGCACTGTACAGAATCCATGTTTTCCTTTCTTTGTGGAAGTAACTGAAACATTTATTTTCAAGTCCTCTCAAAATTAAATATTAACTGGAGCCAACTCAAATCTCTACAATTCAATTAGGATAATTTGTGTTCTTTGCAGGTGTGTGAGATATGTTTTCATCTTTTTTAAAGTTTCCTTTCCAGATTTGGAAGTATGGGAAAGAACAAACTAGCTTAAGTATTTAAGTTTTAAGGCTTCCTAGTAAGATGGAAATATTTTATACTCATAGTTGCATAAGAATTTATGCTGCTCTACAGAAAACTATATAGAACACAGAGTGTGCATTTTTTTAATGAATAAAATATCTATTATTCCCCTAAAAAGGCAGTTTCATGGTGTACACTCATAGGTTCTTTCTCTTAATTCTGTTATACTTAATTTTTTAGCCATAGCAGGTAAGAAAATTTAAAAAAAAATGTGGCATCAGGAAAGACTGCTTTTTCCTGACCTTGGATAATCTGGTGACCCCGATGAATATTGGTTCATACTTAAAGTATTGTTCTAGTGCATCTCATCTACCTTACCTAAGTCAGGTAACTAAGAAAAGTATGTCTGCTGTGAATCTATTTTGTCAATTTAGGATAACTTTTAGAGATTCACTGAATTCTAAAAAACGGAAAACTCCTGATAGGGAGAAAGATGAATCCATAATAGTCAGTTGTGGCTGGCATAAGGAAAGGAGCGGCTGCTTATTCAGAGGCATATGCCTCCAACCAACAGAAATCATATTATATTTTATATGTATTCATATAAACTTTGTTACTTCTTAATTTGTTAACCTGAGAAGCAGTTGGCCTCCTAGCACCTAAGAATCCACAAAAACAGATTTGGTTTAGAAGTAGGGACATTATATAAAGTTGGGCTTGGTTGTATGCAGAGGAGAGACTCTCTGTCATGCTGACAGGTTAAACACTTAAATCTGTGGTGTCCTTTGGCAATACCTCTAAACCATCGGTTTTGTCAAATTAATCATAATGGTGTATCAAAGGATCCATACTGTGAGAGATCCCTCCTGGCAGCTTGTCCTGAGAAACCCAGGTAATTCATTATTCATACTGTCTCATTCCTAGTGTTCGTCCAAGAAAAAAAATGACACTGAGTTTTGTGTTTGGCTATGTCATCTTCTCACTATGGACTCATTTGCTACGATAAAATAGAATTTAAAATAAAAAAACCTAACCCAACTGTTGTGACAGCTATTTTCCACGAAGCCAGTCTGGAAAATTGATTCATTTTTAAAATTAGAAGTAAGTTGTGTTTCAGTCATAGTGTTTGTTTTGAGTTTGTGATGGTAAGACAACTGTAGCATAGATAAAAGTTTTTCATAGAGAAATGATTGATAATGACAATTTAAAAATATGTCCCAAATGCCCCTATCCTTCAATATAAGAATATAATAAAGTTTGCCTAAAATCAATGAGTCATTGTTTTGTAACTGTACTATGACTTTCTGCATACAAAGAAACTAGGATGTCTTCAGGTTCATTTCTTCAAGTCCCCCCACTGCCCTACTCCACTCATTGTAACTCAATTGCATTAAATAGAGTTGGATTCTTATCCTTCTTGGATAGGGTTGTATTCATCTTCTAGCTCTTTCTTTTCAGGCATGAGCAAGAGTGTAAATATTTTATGCTGAAACAAGATGGTATTTTTTTTGTTGGCTGATTTGTATAAGTATATATCTGTCTGCTCATGTTTTGCTGTAATTCTTGCTTTGTGAGATATTGATGCTGTTGCAGAATGGTCTGTGAAAAAATCTAATTGCATTTTAAAAATGCTTTCACTAGAATCAGCTTCAGTAGAACATCTTGATAAATGGTGCTTTGGGCCATTGAAACATATATTTCTCCAGAAAAGATTGCGGCAGTTTACTATTAGTGTCATGAGTGCAGCGAGTACTGTAGAGCATGCAAACCACATGGGTCTTTGGTGACACCACGTCTGGAACAGCTTTCAAATACTTTGGTTCACAGATCTCAGACATACTGTCACAACCTATTATTTAAACCACCACCATTGAGTCATTTAAAAATGATGTTTTTCCCCATTGAGCCTTGTGATGTTGGCAGTCTACAGGGGATTATTTTTAAACAATTTTTGAAGTGGCCTCAAGAGCCGACCCAGTGCTGGAAGAGAGAATGACAATAGAGCCTGACATGCAACTCTTCAACCTGTGTGGATGCCTGCACATCTAATCATTTTCAGACTCCACTGCCAGATAGAATTATCATCCCCAAAGACTCAGAAATTCCTGCCATTAAATATCAGGCTCCATTTGTAAGAAATATGGCCACTAAGCAAATTTCACAGTTAGGCATATTTTATTTGCTTGGAGTGTAATTGATTATGTTGCGGGTCAGGGAGAATCACTCTCGAGAAGTCTTATTCCAAAGAAAACACTTTTTTTCATAGAGCACCCATAAATATTCAGGTAGTTCATATTGATTTGAGTGTTAATTTCCATGTATTGATTTTGTCACCACAATGTGGTCGCTGTTACTTGAGTTTCTCTGCATCGTGTTTCCAGATGACATTCATCAAAGAGTCTGGCCTGCTGGAACAGAGGGAGGTTCTGTAATTATTATCTCTTCAAGAGATTGACTCCATTGCAGCAGTGATAACTAATCCACCTTTGTGCATCACAACCGTTCCTAAATAAATGCTTTTTTATTCTTTTTCTCAGGGCCAGCCAGGACTCCTTGGATCACAGGGGTTCACTGGACCACCAGGATTGATGGGGATCCCAGGAGTGCAAGGTCCCAAAGGTCACAAAGGTGAAAGAGGATATCCAGGAATAAGTGGACCCAAAGGAGAAGTGGTAACTTTTGGATATCAGATGTTTTAGCTAATGAGCAAAATACTGGGCAGAACATCATTTTAATTGTGCTGTTTCTTTCTAGGGGCAAAGAGGAGTCACTGGATTCCCTGGGGCAGATGGCATTCCTGTAAGTAGCCAGTTACCTCATCTTTAAGAAATCACCAACTGCAAATATTGGAGGCTAGTTTTGGAGCCTTTGTACTTTAATTAAAATCTCTGGGCTAAAATCTGCATCAGCCACATACACACTTTTAAGCACAGAATCTCTGCTCCCTCTCATTCCTTTATATAATACAGTCCATTTGCTTTGTCTTGTGGAGAAATCCCCTTGTAAAGGGGACAAGAAAGGATGGAAATTTCCTTTGTCTTAGAGGTTACTCAACTAAGCATGTTCTTTTGTAGGAAAGAGCTGTGAGATAAGTACTTCACATGTCTTAAGCTTGTGAGCAAAGGACGCCAGTGGGTCATTCCTTAATTATTTCAGAGTTGCAAAGCACATAGAAAGACAGAATATTAACCACTATTATTTGCTTTATAGTTCATATGGCATGCTTGAGATAGGCTTAAAAAACTTACTGAACGCTAAACAGCATCAAACTTTGAACAAATTGACCAGGTCCGTGAAACCGAAACATCGAGGAAAACTGAGTAAAGTTCACTGCACAGTATTTTCCCAGCTTACACTTCTTTACATCTTGTGTCATAAAATAACAAAGAAATCTGAGTCACTGGAATCCCTGGACAGAGTTCCCAGGCTTGGGTTTCCTTTGTAGTGCTCCCTGACACCGGGCCCCACTCTGCAGCCCACGCATCCACATCCACTCTGCTTTCACCCTTTTTTTGTTTCCAGAAGAGCTCCCTATCGAGTTTCAGGGCTTTCTCTCTCACAATCTTCCTCCTCTGCCTCTTTCTCCCTCTTAAAGGAAAAGCACAAGACTCTCTTTTCCATTCTTATTAGGACTCCTGAAGCCAAGGATCTTATTCATCTCACCATGTTATATTGAGTTTTTTCTAAGCACTCTGACATCCTGGGAAGGAGAATAAATTGCTTCTCTGCCAAGCTCCGTGTTGCTACGGCTGGACCTTGCCCTTACCTGAACAACTTTTCTTTTTTAGCCCTGCCTTCTCAGCCTCTGCACATTGTGTTATGAGGGATAACACAGCACTTGACAGCACTTGAACCTGCATGCTCTTTGTGTCCTGTCCTCAAGCTCCCTTGCCCTTTCTACTCACATTCTCCGACCAGCTTTCCCAGGCCAAGACTTAACACTGACCATTGGAAGGCAGATAGGTAGGCACATGTACGAACTGTAATGGCACAGTGCTATGATGTGGGGCTGGAGGCCAAGAGAGGATGGTGGCAAGCCTCAATCTCTTCAGGGGTGAGGAATGCCAGTACTTGATGGAGCTAGGTAAGGACATGGGCAGATTTCTTTTTCTTCTAAGCAAAGGAGCAGAAGCAAAGAAAAAAAAAAATCTTGCTCTATATAGGGGAGAAGGGTTTCTGGGGTTTCTAACTGTGTCCCCTTGAAGAAAATGCTGCTCAAGGGCAGATTTGCTTCTTATCAGCCTCAGTGCAAACCAAAAGCAAGAGCAATTAAGGTGAAAACAGGTTCAGCAATGAAAATCCAATTTGAGACAGGAGTAACTCCTCTCCATGAGGAGATTCTGCAGTGCTCCCGGCTTCCTTGCTTTGAGCCCTGCTGTTTTCTTCCATATTTAAGTCTCATCATGACACTCAACCTAGTTCCAAAAGCATCTCTGACTTTTTTCCCATTTTGGAAGCTGTTCAAAGCTAGTGAGGAACCTTTCTTCCCACTCTTGCAGCGTGAAGCACTGAAATGCTTAACAATCCCTGTTCTTGGTGACTCCCTATGTAGCAGCCTCATCTGTCTTAGTTCTCTGCTTAACAGAGCCTGCATTGAACATAGCTTTTCTACCCTTTCTGAAAGGTCCTTCACTACTCATTTTTTCATGCTGTCTGGGGCATCTGGTTCAAGCTGCAGCTATATTAAAAAAAGACACTGTCTGTTTCTGTCTTTGAAAATCATAGTTTCCCATGGATGCAAGCCTTGGGCTTAATGTGAGAACGTCTAAATACTGTGTGACTACAGGAAAAGGAAAAGTAGAAACAGATGGATAGATAAACACTTTTTTTTTTTCCCCCTCCACAGGGTCATCCAGGGCAGCCAGGATCAAGGGGGAAACCAGGTCATGATGGCTGTAATGGGACAGTAGGTGACCCTGGTGACTCAGGCACTCCTGGACTCTCTGGTTTCCCTGGTACCATTGTAAGTAGCTAGCAGTGAGCACCTGAAGCTAAGACCATTGCTGAAATGAGTTTCATTCATGTGTGTGTGTGGGAAGTGAATGAGACATCCCTTAATGGAGCTCCCTTTTGGCCTAAGAGACCATCCATGTGGAATTACCATGGACACAGTGCATTATTATTAAATTGCAGCCAGAGCTGGGCAGTCTGACCAGAGCTATACCTCTCACATAGGTCTTGTGGGGAGATTACTTCAGAAAAACCTGTACAGCTTTACCCAACAACAATAAAAGAAGATTAACCTTACAGTTCCTGATTAAAGTAATCTTTTCCTTCTCTGACCTGTGGCCAAAGTATTGGCTTTCCATGGTGCGATACATAGGATCATGCCAAGGTGAACAGTGGGGCTCCTGGATTTATCAGGGCACCTGTCAGCCCTGGAGAGCCATAGCTGCTACTCTAGCTCAGAGGCGTGACCCCATAATACCACTCCCAGGTAATGGGGAGTTCTTCCCCTGGGATTGGAAATTCACCCGTTTATGTACTGTGAGGGATTTCACTTTGTTTTTAAACCATGACTTTCCAAAGGTAGGCATAGACTCTTCCTCTAAACGGCAGTATGACTGTGCTTATGAAAACCCCAGCAAATATTTTTATGTGCTAACATATATGATATGAAAGCTTACTTCTATTAATTTTTTGGTCACTTCCAGGGGGTCCAGGGGCCAAAGGGCCAGAAGGGAGAGCCTTATATACTGCCACCGGACATCGCAAGCAGATACAGGGTACGTCTGTAACTCCTGTGAGCTATTCATACTCATGTCCTGTTCTACAAGCAGATGATGGAGAGTTATTTTTTCTTACACACTGACACACGCGTCCCAAGAGGCCCTGTTTGATTCTGTGTAGGCTTTGCAAGGCAGCTTCCACTTTCTCTGGTTACAGCAAAGTCTATCTGATATCCAGGTAAAAAAAATCTCTCCACTCAGTTGTTTGCAGGGAATTCCAGCCTATCAGTGGATTGCAGCAGCACTAGAGATGTTGTAGTTCAAGAATTACTGACTTTATTCAGTGACTACCTTTGCATCATGGATGGCAAAATCATTCCTTTGCATATTTTGTCCATTGAATGATTCCAGTTAATAATAGCATGCTTTCTATATAATTTTCATGTAGGAATTTGGTTGACTTGGAATAAAATGTGCTTCAATATATTATTTAGTTATTTAGTAAACTCCAAGTATTCCTATGGGTGCTTTTACTGTATCTAATCCTTAAAACTTGTCTGGCAATCACTTGTAGCTTTTTCTCATGTATATAGTCTTGTATACTTTGAAGGTAACAGATAAAGATAAGGGGTTACATATGCTGAGTATAAATTGTGGCAAATTTATGTACAAAGCTACATCTGAGCTGTACTCAGCACAGAAGGGATCTGCTGACATTGTTTATACGCTAGTGATGTGTGCCAAAATTGGGGTTTCTGTTGACATATTTCTAAGTTGCCTGCATTTTTAAATGGAATCTTCTTGTACTTTCAGAAGCTCCTTAAATCTGCACTTATTAGTAATTAGGAATGATTAAGAATCACTCAGGTGTATTGTGACAAAGGATGGATACTAACACCTGTATTCATTTCAGAAAATACTTGGTTCCAAAAATTATTCTGTTAACTGAGCTCATATTAACTAGATAGTTAGGATGCTATTCAAAATGATTGAAGGTGTCTGGACTGAATACCACATTATTTATGGGTATTAGAAGGTCTTTGTGCTAGAACATTTTTGGATGCAATTTCAAAAAAACATTTCAACATGTACTGCAGTTAAAATATGTGGTCACTGAAAACAGTATGTTCCAAATGCTTTTAGTGACTCATAAGAGAATCAAAATGATTCAGTAATTCCCATGCAACTCATGAAAAACTAGCTTGTACTTTTCAGCTGTTATAGCCCTAATTAAGCCACCGGTTAGATAGGCCTTTTCAAAAAGGAATTAAATGTGGTCTGTTGACCATTTCAGCCTTCTAGCTTGGATCCCTAACTTCCCTAGCCAACTTTGTACACTCCTACTGTATTGCATGCAATTATACTATATATAATAAGCACAAAATCCATGTAGCCCACTTACAATTATATCAATACCTGTATTGAATGCATCTGTGTGTAAGGGTTTGTGTAGCATTGTATGCTATGGTTAGGTTTTGGAATGAGAAAAAAAAAGTAAAGAGTGAGGAAAATATTTTATTCAATTATACAGTATTGTATAGCACTGTATATAGCATATATAGTATTTATTGCAATTTTTACTTTTTTTTTTAGGGAGAACCTGGAGATCCAGGGTTCAGTGGCTTTCCGGTAAGTAGTATTACAGTTAACATGATAAAGTGTCATTAGTAACTGATATCAGAAAAACATTAATTGATGGCTGGATTTCTTTTTATTTAAAAGGGACCTGTAGGTACACTGGGTATTCAAGGACCTGCAGGTCCAAGAGGAGCGCAAGGAAGACCAGTAAGTACGTTTAAAATATGTTCTGAAGAAAGTTAACCTACCAGACAAATCATCTCAGCAAGTTCCATTGTGTTGGATTGTAACCTAGCAAGTGGATAGAAAAAACAGGTTAGAAATAGCACATAGGTGTCCTTGGATGCAAAACCTTTTAAAGAGCTGGAAGACCCTGATTCTACAAGGCTGAATATTGCAAAAAGAGGCATCATTGCTTTCACCCTCTGTTGCCAGAGGCTTTTGATTTATGTTGTATTTCTTTCACCTCCTTTAAAGAGTCAGGTTTGTAAAGATTATTGAATGCAGTCCTGTCTACATCCCCCTACATTGAGTTATCAGGTATCAGATCCTAAATGTTATCTTTTCTACTCATAAAGGATATATATATTAGCTCTCCACACATCCCACAAGAGATAGAATAAATAACATTCTTCATTAGTATTTGGAATACAATTTTATTTTTAAACTGCTTTTCAGTCATTTTTTCCAAAATCAATATTTACAGCATTGTCATTGACAACTGTTGCTGAATAGTTCTTGGGAAGACTGTGTTCTCTTCAGATACCATTTTCTACATTTCTTATTGCCATGGTTAATGTTTTTGTGGGTGAAAAGCAGATGTTCAAATTCAATTTATTTCTTTAGGCTTGCTTTATTTTCCTGTAAGACAACTTTATAACATTTTCTTTTTTGTTTGGTTGGTTTGGTTGGTTGATTTGGTTGTTTGTTTTGTCAAAATTCACTTCAGACCTGGTTTACTGATTTATCACTGATTTATGGAAGAAAAGAAATAATTCAGTGCTTCTTATGCACAGTATCCACAGCTGTTTGCAGGGACACCCTCCCTGCTGTCATGAAAAAAAAAAAAAAATATTCTAGGACTAAATCCACAAAACACTAAGCCTTTCCAAAATTGTTTCTCTGCATTGCCTGTCTTATCATCTGGAGTAAACTGCACTTTGTCATTCTCTTCTGGTCCACCTGAAGGGAAATCATAGTCTGATAGAATAGAATGGTTAAAATTGGAAGGGGCAATAAAGATCATTGAGTTCCAACCCTCTTGCCATGGGCAGGGACACCGCCCAGTAGACCAGATTGCTCAAAGCCCCATCCAANAAAAAAAAGAAAAATAATTCAGTTAAAATTTCCCCTCATGCTATCACTACACTCCCTGACGAAGAGTCCCTTCAGGTACTGGAAGGCTGCTATAAGGTCTCCCCGGAGCCTTCTCTTCTCCAGGCTGAACAAGCCCAGCTCTCTCAGCCTGTCTCCATAGAGAGAGGCTGAGAGAGAGCCCTCTGATCAAATCCCCTCAGTCCTTTACTTACTTTTCCACTAGAGTGAACCCACAAGGTTCACAGAGAAGCCCAGCCTGCAATGACTCATATTCCCTATGCACTGTCTTGGATGTACCGTGCATGGCATGTGCTCCCATTAGTGGAGAGACAGGTAGGAGCTTTCCTACTGCTCTTCTTCCATGCTTGTGGGATCCTTTTTTTCTGTTATACTTTCATTTCCCTCCATCTTCCTTGATTTCATTCTGTGCAATACCAAACAGGTGATCTGAGATGCATATGGTAGTTCAGCTCCCTTTACAGACTGATGCAGTACCAACACACCAGCCTAGTGAAGCGCTTAAAGATGTGCTTACCTTTAAGTATGAGCTTAAAATGTTATAAAGTCAGGGTCCAAAAGGTGACTTAGAAGGGTATTTTTCAGAACAGTAAAGACAGCTAATGTAGTGAGGATAGCATGAGGAATGCTGAGGAATACACTGCCTACTGCATATATACTTATATTTCAGACATAAAGTAACTGACCTCCTGCGTGCACTGTGATTAGAAAGCAACAAATAACTTGCTCTCCCCTATTGTGTTTCCCCAGGGACCACCAGGGCCCCCTGGACCACCAGGACCACAAGTAAGTCTTTGTGTCAGAGTTGTTTGTGTTGGTTTTTTGTCACTGAGGTTTATCCAGGACCCACTTGAAGGCAGTAAAATAAAGAACCACAGGCTGCACCAAAGGCTATGTAGCACAAGACCTTCTGTGTTGGCTGCATACCACAAGAAGTTAATCTTACACTGCAATCACCTCCCCTGAAAAGATTAAACCAGTTCTAGAGCCAGATTTAATTTGCTAATGTAGTCACAGTAGCTTCCCATGAACAGAGAGTTCTTGCAGTCTTTACAAGATTCAATTATATCTCAGTGGAAAAAATATACGAGTTCATTGTTCCAGCCCTCTTAGGTATTTTCATTTAACATTCAGAGCTATTAAAAAACTTGCAAAAGAAATGCTTTATCTTTTCACATTACTCAGTGGACTCAAAATCTGTTGTAAGAAGCACTGGTAGCACGAGATTTTAATTACAGTTGTCTTTCTGAATGTTTAGGTCTATAAAAATACTTCTAAATCTATGAAAATACTTGAGGTTAACCTAGACTATTATTTGATTGCAGCTTTTCAGTGGTGTCCTACAAACTTGTAAGCCTGAAAAGGCCTTTAAGCATGTCTAATTCTACATTAGAAAACTGGGCTGCGCGCTTAGTAAATCTTGACCTATTGTTTTTTATAGGGCAACAGGGGCCTTGGCTTCTATGGAGAAAAAGGTGAACAGGTAAAGGAAAACTAATAAATTAATATAACTACTAAAGGGCAGGTTGATGTTATTTGTTATTTATGAAGGAACCTGTTTTAAATATTTTCTTAATTTGCAATTGCGTTATGTAAATAAAAGAGAAAAAACTAAACAAATATAGCTTTGAAAGTAATGAGAGTCTCCATAAGTAATGTCATAGCCAAACTAACTTCTGCGTGTCTAGGTCTAGCTGGGACCTCCTTTACACCAACACAGAAGTAACACTTCTGAAATTTCTAGAGCCAGACCGCTTTATATAAAGATATAATCCTTACAGTCATTCTGCAAGCATACAAGGCAACAGCAAGTATTGCTATATGTTAATCCCAACACAAAATGAATTTACCTTGCCATAAGTGCATTCAGAGGTTTAGAACCATACTCCTAGCAGGAGCAAATCTGTGTTGATCCTGATGTTGCAGTTTCTCAGACCCTGTGCTGATCAACAGCTTGACAAGGTATTGTAACTCTTAGTAAACTACCTTTATACCTTACTTGCAGGGCTCCCCAGGACCTCCAGGTCCACCTGGGCCTCCTACAGGAGAATTGACGGGTGTCCCCTCTGACAAACACAAGGTAACTACAGCGTGTTTTATTTACCAAGCTACACAAGGAACTAAGAGCTCTGCAATACCAAAACTAAAGTATTGTAGAACTATGCTTTTCAAAGGAGAAATCTGCTACTTTCCCATGTTTATTGAAACTGTGGTGGCTAAAGTCATTCAGAAAGGACTTCTCGCAGGCTAGAGTAGCCTTAGGCAAACTTGTTCTTTTTTTGTTTAAGTATGCAACTACTGACCATCACTCACATCTTCTCATTTTACAAGCAGAAGTGCCTGCTGAAAATTATTCAATATCTTATCTTTCATAATAGTGAGTTAAATTTTCTTCCCTTCTTCTTTAGGGAAATGACCTGATTTATTTTATTTGTTTATATAACTTACCTATATGGTACAAATATTTGTATACTTACAATTAAGGCTTGCTAATACATATTGGAGAATTTCACAACAGCAAGATGCAGTTTATTCTCATCTATTGCTTGTTGCTGGGAGCAGAGGTACACACACCTTGCATGCCTATATTCTGTATCAGGCATCAACCTCCAGACCAGTAGTTTTTCATCCCAAATTTGAAGTTATAAAGTTCACATGGCTTGTGCAGATTCTGCTGTAAGATAAGTACATTGGAATGATACTGAAAGATCTAAAAATGCCTTTGATAGTCTGCAGTCTGCATTGCATTAAGTAATATGTGCACTGGGATTTCCATGGCTAATCAGAGATGTCTGCATATGAGCTACTTATCTGGAAAGCCTTTATATTCAATGGAGATATTAATGTAGTGAGTAGACTTTAGACTATGATTTGTTTTATCCTAACAGGAACTCTTACTTTTGATCAGACAATTCATAGATAATCAGTAGGTAGAAATGGGGGAATGAGCATTTATTTATAAACTGAGTAATGAGGCACTCACCACCCAGGTATCTCAAACAATCCTGGAAACAACCTGAGGTGTTCACATTCCTAGGAAGATGTTCAGAAAAGTTATCAAGTATTTTTTTAAAAGCAACTTTAAAAATTCTTATGAAACATGCCTTTCATATGACAAGTGTATGAATAAAGAGCAGCATAGTGGTGTTTTTTCTCTTGATAAACATTTGTCACTTTGTGTTGTGAAATATAAATGAGAGTGCTTAACATATCTTGTTTTTTTCTTGTTAGGGTGAAAGAGGAGAACGTGGACAAAAAGGGGAACCTGGAGCTCCAGTAAGTTAAGAACAAAGACAAATAATAATACTGGAGTTAATACTGTGCATTCTTCATCAAAATGCTGCAATATGGATATGGAGCAACTTCAGCATAGACATCAGTTCTAGTTTAAGGAAAACTGAGCAACAGGATGTGAAACAGTGCAATCAGTCGCTCTCTTACTGGTTTACCAAAATAAGATTTTCCCTCAGACGTTTTTTAATTTTAGCTTTAACTATTAATAAATCTCTTTACTGCTGCTGATCTGCTGATCTATGTTTAAAATTTCCATTAAATTTCATTACATAAGTGTATATGGAAACTTTCTCAGTCCTTTTCAGTCTACTCTCCAGCACACACAGATTTTGGTCTCATTGGTCATTAAGACTGTTGAGTAAGTGGACAGTAATCCCATGTGTTGCTGTATCACTTAGAGCTGTCAACCAGACTTGACTGACTGTGGTTTAGTTAACTCACAGGCAACCTGTAGAATCATAGAATCATAGAATCATTTAGGTTGGAAGAGACCTTGGGATCATCAAGTCCAACCAGACATTCCAGTCCAGTCTGTCTAAATAGCTTTGCCATCGAGTGGTTCCTTTTTACTACCCAGACTGGTTTAAAATACAGTCTGTACCTATTAGGGATGCCTCACTGAGCATTTTGCGGAGCTTTATTTTCTCAGATGGTTTGGTCAGCATCTCCACAAGGTTATGGGAGAAGGTTGCAGTGTGAGCCTTGTTGCCCTCCATGAGCAGTTGCTAGCCAGTTCTTCAGCTGTTGGCCAGATTTTACACATGTAGAATTATTTTTTTTTACTACATTAGGAAAACCGTGGATTTTATGCTGATGTAGCAAAAGGGGATATATGTTTCTTCTTTTCCTGTTGTTTTTTTTTTTAATAGTAGGATGGAGAGCAGCATGCCTGTGTTTGCCAAATAGCACTCTGAAGCTGCAGTTTGGGCATAAGCTGAGTTGCTTAATTGGATGTGTAGCTGAGCAATTGTTTTGGTTCTTCTTCAGAGTCACAGCCACAGAAGAAATAAGGAAGGAGGAGATGATAGGAGGGAATGGAAACCTTGTCCTGTCCCTAATCGCCTGCTCTTTCTATTGTAGTGAAGGAAGCATGTTATACTTAAAGGACCACAGTTCTTTCACATGCAGCTATTATTAGATCCTCCATGTGTTACAATGTTTTCTTCCTGTTTAGCTTCCATAAAACAGTGTCACTTTTTTTTTTGCACATAATACAGAAATCTGTTGAACTGACTTTTAATGTTTCCTAGGGTAAACTTCTCTACGCTCCTGAAAAAGGTGAAAAAGGGGTAGCAGGCTTCTCAGGACAAAGGGTAAGTGACTCATTAAAGGTAAAAATTCACCCAGCTGAACGTGCAAAGCCAAGCTGAGGGTTTGCCTTCAAGAACAAAACACAGATTAACAAACTATAGAAATGATAGTTCTTCATCCCGTCGGGTTGTGGCCAGCTCTGAACTGCCTGATTACAGCAAACTGAAAAGGCCATTTTGAAATGGTAGTGGGAGGAGGGCCCCACAGGACTCACGGGAATGTCCATAACCGTCACTGGGAAATCTTGTGCATCTCTTACCTAAAGCTGTGCTGGCTAACCACAGTTACTGTCCAGGTCCTCAGCACAGACTGTATTTCAACATTCTCATCCTAGCTCTCTTTGGACTATGGTTAACAAACATGAGTTCAACTCCAATTACTTGTTACTCCAGAAAAAAAAAGCTAATTTAAATACTACTACTTCACAGCATCTGCGAATGCTTTTTGGGGGCAGTGCTTCTGAAGTGCTTAAACAGAGTGAGAACTCAGCATACATTTTTTTAAAAATCTCAACTGTCTTTAAAATCTTCATGGTCAATTTACAATGTATTAAGAGGTAAAAAATACCAGTTTACGGTTTGCACTGTTAATTAATCTCATTGAAAAAGTATCTGAACTCTGTTAGTGTTAGAGTTTTGCGCTGTCAGATTTATTCTATCTAAGAAATAATAATGGTTCTTAACCATTAGGGTGTTAGGTTGTCACTTTATTTTGCTAATTTTATTGTGCCTTCACAGGGACTGCCTGGCATCAATGGTTTTCCAGGACTCCGTGGAGAAAGAGTGAGTACTTCATACAGGACAGTTGTTTCTAACACATACTTAGGCAATCTGTCTGAAAAGTAAACTGTAGAGGACAAGTTCTGCCTGTAACTACACCAGCTGTAGTCTCAGAAAGATCATCTGGATTCATCCATCATTGTAATTTTGGGTCAGTTAGTTTTCTCATCAGTTAAAAAAAAAAAAAAGCCTATAATTAAGGACTGTTTTGCTTAAAACATGAGCATGTTTTGAGAGCAGTACAAGGAGGTGTCATTTTCATTGTTCCCTTTATTGTGACCATGATTTCTATATTTTCTTCCTACATGCAGAAACTTACTCTTTTGAATAACTTTCTGCAGATGTGATTGAGGTGTAGGGTTACCTTGAATATCACAGAAGAAGAAGAAGAGAAGGAAACTGATAAATATACCAGTTAAATCTCTGTCCCCATGGAAACACACCCAAATATTTAAAATAGCATTCTGTCAGACAGAGAAGAGTTCATACTTTCTCTTTGTGCTCAGAAAAGGCTTCTTCAGGCAGCATTAAAAAATCACTTCCATGAGGTATTCAAATAGCTTGTGGGATGCATAACTTTTCCATCCTTAGTTGTTTAAGGATTTGTTCTGCCACCGAGGCATAACAATAATAACATGAAACACATGGGACATGAAAGTACATGAAATATGAAAAATAACATTGGCACAGCTATTCGATCCGATCACAAAACCTGGTGATGTGGAAGGGAATACGCTATCAGTAATACACACGTGGAGAGGCCAGTGCAAAACCCATTAAAGACCACTGATTGACCCAAACATAGGTTCATGCTCCAGTCTGAAATGCTCAGTGGTTTCCCCTTACTGAGAGGGAATCTTGGCAATAATTTTAGTGAGCGGCACATTGGTTTGGATGGAGTATCATTGCATAACGTGTGTATGAGAGGCCTCCTTTCTGACTTTTGAGTGATTCGATTTTTAAGAAAGAAAGAAGGATGATTGAGTCCTGCCCGCAATTCATTAAGAAGCTGCTGGCTTCTCTCTTAGACCACCAGCTCCACCTAGTGTAGAGAGTAGAGAGATTTTTACACCTCAAGAGGCTCTGTTTCTGATGGTGTGATGTACAGTTGCCATTCTGGAAAGATCTCTGAAATTGCCTTTCTGCGTGCGGTTCAGTTTGTGGCATCTTGCTGAGAGCTGCGTGGTATTTGCTGTGCTTCAACCCTGCATAAGTGACTTACAGAGCTGGTTATTAATGTTCCAACTGTACTCACTGTGAAACATGGAAGATGATGAATGTTAAAAAAAAAAAAGGCTAATAATTTAACTAGCGTGAATTATACAAATCTGCTTGTTTCAGTGAAACTGTGCTAATTTATACCAGTTAATTATGTGGCTGCTGTTTTCTACTAAGAGTTCACCTTTTTAACACCAGCTTTTTTCCAGACTACAGATGAATATTAGAGAGATCTTTTCTGTGTCAGCATCTCTGAAATCCACACTTTGTGCAACACCAGCAGCTGAAACACACTCTTGTGTAATAGGATATGACATGTTTTACCTCACGTATTTTGGATTTCAAACCTTTTGAAAGAATGAAGTGGGCAGGACCTTAAATATCATAACATTTGCTGGGGTAGGGATGGAAAACTTTCCATGGGGTGGGAGAGGTGGATGACAGTGCCTTCAGAGCTGATTCTGAGTTCTTCTTATTCAGCCAGAGAAGGCACCTTTGGCCAAACAGGTTCCAGACACCTGGAAAAAAGCAAAAAACAACCTGTGCACTTCAGTGCTATTTCACTGCTCGCTGTTTGCATTCCAATGAAAATATGTCCACTCCCAGTGGTTCAAACCCATTTGTCTTCTTGCAGCAAGGTTGATGTGTTCTGGCTGCCTGGTCCACATGTCTCAGGGTCAACTGGCACGGCAGAGATCCCCTTTCTCCCCCATCCTGCAGCCTCCATCGGATGGTGCTCCTTCCATTGGCACAGCTGCCAGGGGCAACAGAGCCTGCACCACAGCAGGTCCTTCTGGCCTTTGATGGTAATTAGGCTTAGTCCAAGAGATGGAACATCAAAACATGAGGAGACTTAATGGTACTACACAAATTAGTACACCTCAGGGAGACAAACTACTCAGCCCTGCTTGATTTTCACACTAACGTCAGAGGAAGACAGCCACCAAATAATTTTATTCTCTTTCCAATGAAGCAAAAGTCAATCATTTTTATGTATATTACAGGGTTTTCCAGGATTTGATGGCACACCAGGTGGCTATGGTCCTAGGGGAAGCAAGGTACTGCTTTACTTTCATTTGCTAGAAGCAATAAACCAGATGTCATTTTGCTTTCTTTTCTGTCATGTAATGACAACTGTGTTTGTTATTGTAGAACCAGTTATGTGATTTGTTAACTTGACATCTCTGAAATTTCTTAAAAGTCACATTAGTGCTTTTCAAAGTTTGTTTCTTTGTGTTTCATGGACATGCCTTTCTGTTTAAAGGAAATTCTCTAGAATAATGTGCTTAGATATGATGCTTCAACTTCTGTTAACAGGGGGAGCAAGGCGAGATCGGTCCTCCAGGACCAGTTTCCTATTTTCCTTCCCGCATCCCAAGGAAAGGTACATCATCTTTGCTTAGATTGCTTGTCTCAGCTGCATTTTACTACCTTCTACGTAGATCAAAAGCATGACATTCTGGGAAATCATCTCCTTAAAAAACTGTGGTTTGCTGAATTGTTCCAGAAGGTATAATTGCCTTCTGTGAGAGTGCCCTAACCACCTTTTTGCAGGCAGGTGGTTTCTTGGTCTCTGCTCCTGAAGCTGGATTGCTGTACAAAAGGCATCTGTGCATTCCTGTGTCCGCAGGGGAGAAACAAGCAAAAAATTCTGTGACTTTGCTGTCCAGTGAAAGGAAGAATGAGAGTCTGCCTTCTGTGTCCTGTTTCAGAGACTCTGGATAAAAAGCAGCAATGGCAGCAGAGCAAAGATCATTCATATAATCTAATATTTAGAAAGGAAAACCAAATAATTTTAAAAAGCCTTGAGGAATAGAAGAGGATTTTTTTTTCTTTTTTTAAATTGATAAATTTTCTTTGTGGTCTTTTCATTAGGCTTGTAGCACCCACTGTCACTTGTCCTGCAGAGCTGTAGTGGCTCTGGCTGGCCAGACTAGAAACACAGAGAAGGTGATATCAGTTTGCCAAAGCCAAAACTATTCCAGGGAAGGTGCCACCAAACAGCAAGAATTATCGTGTGCCACTGCCCCAGCCTGTGTCCTCACACCATTGAGTTTACTGGTCTTGTTCAAAGCCAGAGCCTAGCAATGAATGGTTCCCTTCCTCCCAGAGAAACAGGGCAAGAGGCACAAAACGTTGTTCAATTCACCCTGAATGCTTTTTGAAGCAGGAGAAACTGTTGAGAAAGGAGAAAGTAGGCAAGGGGCTCGATACACTGTATGTCCTCCTAGTATTATTGACCTTTGACAAAAGGACAGTACTTTCTGCAGGCAATAGCTGGACCCAGTCAGACAGTACTGGAGAGCAGAGGAAAGTTCACATATCATACATCTATTATAATGAGAGCTTCTTGTAGGAAAAAGGAGGGGCTCTTGTTAGAGGGCTGGTCTTCAGTGCTTCCCAAGAGCAATGTAGCTCTAGCAGCATATTAGTAAGAGCTGAGAGATATTCTGCATCATCTAGGGCTTGGTGGCTCCACATCATTCCTGTCACAGGCCACGCTCAGCTCCCAGGTATTTGGGCTTTACAGAAATCTCAGATGTGTTTCTTTATTCAGATTGAGGCAACATGAGGTAGTGGGTTTTTGCATTTCTAAAGCTGCCTTCAGGAACGATTATAAATTTTGGTATTCTGAAGCCCTTGAAATTCCTAATGTTTATTTTTTAAGAATTGCTCCATCTGCAGTATATCAGCATTTATGGATCACAAAGGGCATCACAGTAACATGTGTTTTGTGGGACTGTGGGTGTTTTTCAGGTGCAAGAGGTGATCCGGGCTTTCCAGGCATTTCTGGACTTCAGGGAGACCCAGGAGAGGAAGGAGATCGTGGGCTGCCTGGTCTTCCTGGATTCTCTGATGGTAATATTCCAGTAACACATGTTCCAACAGCTTAACTTCATAGTAGGTTTCAAGTGGTATGGGGCTGGGGTGGGGGAAATATATGTGCAGACCATGGAATGTGCAGTGCAGCATGGTAGGTAACTAACTGTGGGGGCAAAACCAGAGGGGAGCATTTTGCTTCAGCCTCGACGGGGCTTTTGCAAAACAACTGAAGTAGAGATGATGACAGAGCTTTGCTTCAGTAACTGCTAGTGGTTCACTCAAGTGACAAGTGTAGTTACCAATTTTGCTTTATGCTAAATATCTCCATTTTTCCTCACCTGCTAGATGCAATTGCAGGAGCTTTCCCTTCTGCTACATTACAGCTCTTGGGTGGCATTGTTAAGGAAATTGTTCTGAACTTCTTCCCTGGTTTTCTTTTAGCGGATGGGGATAAGCCAGGCTTACCTGGAGAAATGGGACCAAAAGGTGAAAAAGGTGAATTGGGATCTCCCTCTTATCAGGGGGGCCCACCTGGGCTCCCGGGTAAGCACGGCGCACCAGGACTCCGTGGTCCACCTGGTCCTGCTGGAGCCCCTGGTAAGTGCGTGGTCATAAAGAGAACTCACAAGAACATCTTTGCTTATTTTTGAGATAACTGTTGTCAAGGCAAAATGAGAAAGTAGATTGGAATGAAACAAAATGGGTGCCAGGGAGGACACACAGGGGAGAAATGTTGTAAGCCCTTCAATGAAGGAAAGGTTTACATGGTTTTTAGACATTCCTGGCAACATTTGAAAGAAAAGAATGTCTGTTTTAGTCTGGGGGAGGGATATGGGGTTCAAGATGATTATGGCTGTGGAGCATATGACATGTGGGTGTCAAGAAGTGTCTGAGAGAGCTGGATTTCTTCTTTAGCCTGGAGACAAGAAAACCAAGAGGAATTTTATTGCTATCTTCCTCCACGTCTGGGGACATCATAGGGAAAAAGGAACCAAATGGTTCACTAAGAAGCACAGCAAGAGAGCAAGAAGTAATGGTCACAAGCTGCCAAAAGGGACACTTTGCTCAGATATTAGGAACACATGTTTCATCATGAGAGTGGTGAGACATTGGAACAGGTTGTCCAAAGAGGTTGTAGACTCTCCATCTTTGGAGATATTCATTACTCAGCTGGGCAAGGCCCTGAGCTGTAACTTTGAGGCTGGCCCTGCTTTTAGCAAGGACTTGGGCCAGGTGGCCTCCAGAGGCTGAGACTGTGCTGTGCATCTGGGAAAAGCACCATACTGCAGTACAGGAGTAGGCATGGAGAAAAGGATGTGCAGGAGGTGATCCGGAGCAGGAGGTCTGCGGTACTGCAGTGTAGGTTGTGCTGAGAGAGGGGAACAAAGGAATTCAGGGTGAGAGAGAGCAAAGAATGGCAAGGATCATTTGCCACATGTTACTGAGAGGGGATGTGGAAAGCTGTGGGAAGAGGGAAAGAAGAAGAGAGCAGGGGATAGGTTACAGCAGGCTGGGTTAGACAATAAATGACATTAGGGAAACAGAAAAGAGCAGATGCAGTGCAGCTCAAAAGGATAGGGAAGAAAAAGAAGAAAAGTAAGTCTACAGCAGATTAATTTATATTTGTATTTAATTAAACTTCTAGGTTCTCTCTTTGGATTAAAAGGACAGGAGGGGACACCAGGTAGATTTGGCTTGCAAGGTTTCCCTGGGCCAAGAGGACAAAAAGGACCTAAAGGTAGGTTATAATAGATAACTCGATAGATGATCTCTTGTTATGCATTGTGTAAAGATCCCATTGTATTCAGCCTGAGTTTATTATGCTTGGGAACAGATTAAACTGATTTGGGTCTAACATAAGGAAGCATTATGTTAGTTTCTTGTAAGTGAAAAAAAAACGAACCTTTTCTCAAGTATTTAATGAAACTGCTCAAGTATTATCAAGTCTATATATAAAATGGATACAGCTGAACATCTATTTGTTGTGACAGAGCATTCTTTCTTCTCTTTCTCATCCTTTCCTTAGGTGAAGAAGGTGATTGCAGTAAATGCCTTGTGGGTGATGAATTCAGAAGGGGCCCTACTGGTACCCGTGGCCCTCCTGGCTTTCCAGGCATCCCTGGCCAGCCTGGGAGGAAAGGAGAACCTGGTGATCAAGGACCGCATGGTATTCCTGGCTACCCTGGAGCAAAAGTGAGATACTTATTTCATTATTGCATAGTTTTATCTGCCTACTAGGGAAAATGTGAAGCTATTCTCCCTGGAAAAATGATGAAAAGTTTCTTTCTGTGCTATTCCAATAACTTTCAGATTGCTATATAGAAAATATTGACCTTCAAAAATTGCTAGGATGGAGGTGAATAGGATGTTTTAAGAAGAGCAAAAGTGTTCCACACAATCCAAAGTCCACTTCCCATTTAAACAAAGTAGACCACAAAGTAGACCATGTTCAAGCATCTGTAGTACTGAGTGTGATCTGACCATCTAGAAGTGTAACAATTCCAGTAGTTCATTAAACTTGTTGCTAATAAGATGCATATGTCAAACTGATGAAATGTAAGGTTTGTGGAGTTTTCTGTACATTAAGTCTTCCTAAAAATCACTGCTCAATAACCCCAAGAAAAAGGACTTAGCATATAGTTGCTTGCTTGTTATTTACACTTAAAGGTGCTGTACTATGTGGCATGGCAACTGCATCACGTTTCCTCACTGTCAAAATTGACATCAGGAAGTCACATCTCAAGGTTTAAGAAGCAAATTCTTGCAAAGCTGACCCAAAACTGGTTTGTTCATGCTCAGATGTGAGAGCAAACATGATGTTTTCATTTAGTGCTTTAGGCTCTTCTGTACATCAAAAAATGAAACTTACTCACAGCTCACTTAAGTTTGTAAATTTTTAGAGTTAAAATAAAGTAAAATTTGACTTGACTATGGCTGTCAAAAAAAGGCTGAAAAAAAGGATTTTTTTTTCTGAAAATTCAAAATACTTTTACCAAAGTTGTACTTTCTAGAAGTCATGAAAAAAACGACAGAAATATTTTCAAAAAGTTTAATGTTGAAACTTTATTGAAAATTTTGCAAGTTCTGCAAGTTTTTTTGCCTTTGAAATTAAGAATTTCAATATCTTCATCCCAACATAAGTTACTATATAACAGCCAGTAGTATAGACATATACAAACATAGCATATCATGGCAAAATATCACACAGCAGCAAAATTCTGACTTTACTTCAGCTTTTTGTCTGCAACCAATTAGAAGTAAAACCATTTAGCTTAAATATTCTTGGTCCGTATTCTCAGGCAGAAGTGGCTCCATAATTCTTTGAACACATTCAACAACTTCCATATAAGGACAATAAATACGCTTAATCTAGATCAGTTATACATCAATTCAATGAAAATAAAATTTTATCCCAAGCAGAGGGTATTTTTGATGTGTAGAGAAAGACATTAGAGACAGCTGTAAAACATTATGAAAACACCTGTGTGCTAAATTGCATTGTACACAACATCTAAACCTTGAAAACAAAAAATAGCAAAGTGAACGTCATTAATGCAATGTTATTGCTGAAGATTTCTGCAGTTATATAGTCAGTGAAATAGTTTAGCTTTATATTAAGTTTCTTAGATTTCTTTTCACATGCAAAAAACAATGCCCAAAAAAAACCCATCTCTGCAGTGGTGTATAGATGTGGCTTCGCTGACCATTAAAATGCAGTTTGCAAATATGGCTGCGTAAAGCAGAAGGATCCTGGTACTCAAATTTGTGATTCACAAAACAACATCAAATTTGATCTCCCCTTTTACACTTACAGAAGCGTGAACCTGTATTCTTGAGATGACCTGCAGCTGAGATACTCTCCACACATACGTTTCCCCCAAGAAAATCTTGGGGAATGTCAATAAAAGGCAGTGGTATAAAAGGCATCCTATTAAAAAAAATATGGCAGAGGAGTATTTTAAACAAAAATTATATGCATCAAGTCTTTCATTCAATGTCTACCATGGAATTCAGTAAGAGAAGGCTAGGGAAAACCTAACCTGCAAGGCTTATATTTTAGTGAGAGTGAATCTAATTATTCAGAACTAAAGCTATTTGGCATAAAATGGTCAATAGTAAATGAATATTTACCCTCTGGGCCTTGGCACCTACCATGGCTTCAGTCCTGTGGCTGACAGGCTCTTGCCCAGAAGCTAGCAATACTACTTTCAGATGGGCTGTTCAGGAGGAGAATTCTGCATTATACCAAAGGACAAGCAATGCCAAAGGCTGATCTTTATCTTCACCACAGTTTGCCTTTGCAAAAGAGGAAATTTCCCTCCTTGGAGATTTTCAAAGCTTTCCTAGGCAAAAGGCACTGAGCAACCTGCTGTAGCTGTGAGTGGTGGGTTGGACCAGGCACCTCCAGCTCTGCCTTCTAACTAAAATCTTTCCTACAGATCTGCCATTTGGGGTAGGTCTGTGCCCAAGTTCTTGCCTCTGGTAAATGAAGATGGTGCTACTTTTCAACCCCTCAAAAGTGTTGTGAATCACAACAAAGTGTTGTGAATCACACACCAGCTACAAGGCTCTTTTGTAGCAGTGGGCAAGAAGAATGGCAGGTCAATATAACCCTCGGCTTTGTTTCCATGGTGCCAAAATATTGCATACAGCAATTTCTTTAGTGGCAAACACTGAGCAATTTACCATGTTTTCTCCAATGCAGTTCTACCACTGCGGTTGTCTGCAGGACTTGAGCTCAAGGAAATGCACAACTTTCCTGATGCCATCCTCATAAAGAATTTCCCCTACCATGCAACATAGGCCTTGATCCTAGTTAGAGAATAGCAATAAAGATTCAGGCACAAAAATGGATTTACTGAAGAGGAAATCATTCACAGAAAGTAACAGGAAAGAAGTAAAATTCAAGGAGTCTCTTTTTTTTTTTAAAGGACAGTGGAAACACAAATTCTTAAGTGGTTCTGTTTCTTTTTCTTTAATGTCTGTAACACCAGGGATTTTCAGGTCAAGAAGGATTTCCTGGACCAAAAGGAGCAAAGGGAGATTCTTTACACATAACTACTAAAGGTAGAGTAAAAATTCATCACGCATATTTTGAAATTATTTATGCCTTTCATGAAAGATTGGTCTCACAATGAAAGCCCTTCTTTAGGCACCAAAGGAATCCGAGGAGATCCAGGGCTGCCTGGTATCAGAGGCGAAGATGGTTTCCCAGGCAGAGATGGATTAGATGGCTTACCAGGACAGCCTGGCCTTCCAGTAAGTAGCAAATACAGCTAAATCATTTCCACCACACTCAATTACCAATACATTTAATTCTTCAGGGTTATGATCACCAGGCTATCCTTCATTCACAGATAATGATGCTCAGCTAGACTGGCTTTGCTGGGTATTGATATATCTGACATAATTTTTACTCTCAGGGTGTTTAGAACAATCTTCACTATTGTTTTCATTTTATTTAAACAAGCAAGTAGTAGTGTATAACCCATTAAGGCCAGCTTGCTTAGTGTGTGATAATTAGTGGTTTATTAGTGACTCCTAACATTGTCTGAGAGAGATTCTGTGTAACCGAACTTCAACAGCTTTGTTATGACTGAGTTAAGGAAAGCAAAATATACTACAGCTTTACATCCTCAAAATGTAGGGTCTGTCCTCATATGTATGCTTGATAGCACCTCATCTAACTAACTGTAGCTCTCTATAAATTAGACACATATTCTCAGATGGTTTTCTAAGCTTCCCTGAAGGCAAAAGGAAAAGGTAAACACCTTGCAACTGGGATTCATCTCACCAATCATAAGTGTTGGTTTGGACCACTGGGGTGCTTTTACATCATATTTGAAGATGGACCAGAGTTCTATCTTCCAATTTGGACTGGATTTGGTTTTTACTGCCAGTAAAGATGGTATTTTCTATTACTTCTGAAGTTGGAAACATTTTCTTATGATGTTCATAAGATGTTGATTTAATAGTGTAGAAATATCACCAGAGGAACAGACAAAGAAAAAATCTATCTGTTCAGGTGCAATTTTATGTCAGCTTTTCTGAAGGTCTCAGAAGTAAATGCTACACCGACATCTCTAGCAATGCATGTGGTTTCCCCAAAACCCACTTTTCAGCTTTTCAGAAGGGGCAGTAAGCTTCTCCACACAAGTGATTGATAGTGCCCAAGTGCTGTTCATGGGCCAACAGTTTTAGGGGAATGGTCCCTCTAAGGGGGTTTCTCTCATGCCTTTTCTGCCATGGCTTCTAAATTAAAGTCAGATTATTTTATAAAAACATATTTTACTTGCAGCCGTGATTGAAAGAACTGGAGAACACCTGAGGAATTACTGCCTATAAGATGTTATTCATGAGAGTAGTTCAACCATCTGAGTCTTGTTTATTTCTCAGCAAAGTCAGGAATGACCACTTCCATTCACTTCCTGCAGGGTGATGGTATCAGAGGTTTCCCTGGCGATCCTGGTTACCCAGGCGAATTAGGCCCAAAAGGTTTTCCAGGAGAAGCAGGCTTGCCAGGTGAAGGATTTCCTGGTCCAAAAGGTTACCAGGGCCCTCCAGGTGACCATGGACAAGATGGAAGCCCAGGACCTCCAGGTCTGCCTGGTCTGCCAGGAGAGCCTGGCCAACTAGGTAAGAGACATCACTCCATTTTACATCAAAGTCATGCAGGATCAATACTGAATTGAGTGCATCATCTGTACAGCACCATTGTTGAAAAGGTAGCATTTGAGGGTGTGTTTTTTGGTTAAAAAGGGATTTTTGGTATTAGTTGTCCAGAAATGTTAAAGAAGGTAATACTTAAGAAGTCTCAGTAGCTTCATGTAAGGTACTGGAATCTCATGAATTAATCACAGAATCACAGAATATCAGGGATTGGAAAGGACCTTGAAAGATCATCTAGTCCAATTCCCCTGCTGGAGCAGGAACACCTAGATCAGGTCACACAGGAACACATCCAGGCAGGTTTTGAATTGTCTCTGGAGAATGAGACTCCACAATGTCTCTGGGCAGCCTATTCCAGTGTTCCATTACCCCCACTGTGAAGAAATTTTTCCTCATATTTAAGTGGAACCTCCTATGTTCCAGCTTGCAGTCATTGCCCCTTGTCTAATCATTGAATGCCACTGAGAAGTGCCTGGTTCCATCCTCCTGGCACTCACACTTCACATATTTATAAGCATTAATACGGTCATCATTCAGTCTTCTCCAAGCTAAAGAGATCCAGCTCCCTCAGCCTTTCCTCATATGGGAGATGCTCCATTCCCGTAATCATCCTTGTGGGTCTGTGCTGGACTCTCTCAAGCAGTTCCCTGTCCTTCTTGAACCGAGGGGCCAAGGAGTTCATGTGTTAGTGCCAGCAAGTAACATCTTTTAGTTTCCAAGAAGCTGATGCAATGCCTTGCTGTTGGATTACTCACAAGTCAATTTCTCCAGTTTTCCCTATCCAAAACAATCTTTTAATTTACCAGAAAAAAAAATCATGTATCCATCCTTCACAGCTCTTCATAGTATCTCTGCAGCTTTGAGACCATTCCAAGCATAAGCATGCCAGGGTTACATTCAGAAATGCTCAAGCTCAGAGTTTTATTGCTTGACTTCGAGACGCCTGGCAGAATATTCAAGCCAGAGCAGGCATCTGCCAATCCTACACAGCTCATGGGACATGCAGCCTCCTAACTCTGACAGGGTTTCAGGCCTCAATCTAATTAATATAGAGAGAGTTCCAGTATGTGAGAAAAATGAGTGTTGTGTGTATGCACAATACATTAAAAAATACATTATCTGATGTTCTAAGAGATATTTTGGTTAAAACTGAGAGCATTTTACAATTTTTCTCTTTGAAATAATAACCATCTTTTCCCATTCCTTGCTCATAGACTGTGGGCAGGTCGCTGAAGACTTTTCTAGAGGAGTTGGAACCGAGCCAATATGGTCAGGTACTCTACATGCAGATAGATTGAATACATTTTCTTATGATGCTCTTATGGCTTGATTCTTTCTGATGACTGCTTTGGATGCTCTTGATTGCAAACTATTTACATTTTCAGATCAGAATTAACCACGCAGTTCTATGCAGTATGCAGTTCTAAAGTAATTTAATCAAATTGAACATATTCTAAAATTATTGCAGTTTTAGCTCTGCAGTTCAAAAATTCTTTATTTCATCACTACTGAGTGTTTATTGTGACAAAATAATGAATACCATGGAATCCATAGTAACAGTCACAGAAATTAGGTGCCCAAGAAAATTTAAGTGACTTTTTTAAAAGAAGAACTTTGAGTGAAGTTTTTCAAGCGCAATTTGTCATGTAATGAAAAAAACCCTTCACTTGTACACCACATTGACTTGATTGCTTCAGGGGTATAAATTGTCCACAGGGAAACAAAGTGTCTCTCTTACTCTGAAAAATACAATCATCTCTGAAGTTGGGCTACCCTTCCCACACTGGTCTAACTGGAGCAGCCACCATAGCCCCTGTAAAATAGCTCTTGGTCAACCCAAGACCAAGAGCTCCACGCTCAGCTTGAGTCCTCCCCTGCCACCCATGACCAATTATTTTTTTTAATAAAAAATGAAACTTTTTTTTAAACTAGGGTTCTGCCTGTTCATTTCATTTGCCTGCTTTAATGCAGTTGTCTCAACTGCAGGCACAGAGCTGATGAGAGGCAGTATATGAGCACGTATGTTGTGACTAACCCTCTTTGTTTGCAGGTGAAGGCTGTGTGAGGCCACCAAAGGGATCCCAAGGCAGGCCTGGACTGCCAGGAGCCACAGGTAACATTTTGCTTTCACCTTTGTTTCCCACATACACAACGTTTTGAGGGAGATCTTGCTAGGATTAAAGCTGAGCCTTAGGAGGCAGTGAGTTTTAGAAATTACAGTGGAGAACTTGAAGCTGGCAGAGGGACCTAAGCAATGTACAGCCCAAGTGACTGCACCATTCCTGAGCTAATTCTGCCTTTTCTAGTGAGCGTCAGCCAGGAAGCAGAAGACAGAAAGGACAGCTCATTTGCTATTCTCTACATGCAAGTAAGCAAGAGTTTGCAGAGAAAGTCTGCAAGTTTGTTGGTAGAGAGTATACCAAGGCCTCTCAGAGCTGACTAGACACTTCACAAGGAAAATCCTGTCCTCTGAGAGTTGCAATGGAGGACTCTGGTGGATCCTTTTTATTATTCCTTTTCCTGTCTTATACAGAGTGCCTTCAACACGGCTGACCCTGAAGTCTTTAACGTGGCTCAGTGTAATGTGCCAGATTGTCTGATGCCATGCAGTTGGCTGTAGCCATGCATGCCTTCCTTGCAGAGACTTCCCATCACTGAGAGCTCCCTACCTCTTCCCAAAAAGTAGATGAAAAGGAGGTGGGGACAGGGTCCAAAGGACTGTATGAGGTGGAACTGAGAGAAACACCAACAAGATGTGCTGAATGATCGTAACTATTGACCTTGAAGAGGGAACCTCTGACCAGCACTGGTAGTTCCTATAAGCTTAGGTATTCCCCATGTAAGCTATAAAGCTGTTTTTCAGTAAATCCTTCTCATTGCCAGCTGGTAAATGTTCTGAAAAAAACCCCATAACCAGGTCCTTCCACATTTGGGAACTGTAAAATTATTGATGCATCTGTTTCCTGTGCCCCATGTCCTTTAGCCATGATCAGAGATCTGGGCTATAAATTTTAAGGTCAAGCTTTTTCTTCCCCAGCACAAGGTTTATTATGGCATTCATAGATTGATAGATTGATTTATCACAGACTAATGGAACTTAAAAGGGAGCGTTTTATCTGTCTTGAAAGATGATGTGTATCTCTGAACTGTTTCCTTAGTCCTAATGTCTTAGTTCGTTATTAGGATCAATGCTTCTGAAGGTTGTTTTCTTTGCCATCTTTTCAAGACACCATTTTCGCCATTTTCGTATGCTTAATATTTTGTACTCTTGGTTAGCTCTTTAACAAATCTTTCTCTGTCTTCGTCAGTTTATATGTTTTAGTAATTTTAAAGTTTGGTTTGCATGCCTTCTCTCCAAAAACTGGAAAAGGCCCCTTGCTGAGCCCAGTGCAGAACTCTGTTCATAGCCACCTTCCAACCTGAGGCAGTTCTGGGGATAGAAACACAGGTGGAACAGGAGACATTTTATAACTTTTTGCAGCTTCTTCTTGCCATAATTTTGCCAAGCTATATTTCATGGAGCATCATTCCTGCCCACACTCTTCAGATTGAAACAAAAGCACCAACACCTTCTTTAAAACACTTTTGTTTAATGCTTAGAGTGATGGGGTTTTGTCCACAAGATTTCCTGCCTTCTTTTCAGCCAGGATGGAGCTCTGCTGTAGACAATCGAGTCTCTCAGTGTCCTAGGTGCTGATGACACCCAGTAGAAAAGCAAGGACTCATCTTTTTAGTCTCACGTTCTTGTGCTCCTTTGAAATTCCTGGCAACATACACAGCCCCCACTAAGTTATATCCTGGCTACTCAGCAGTCTCAAGACCTACATGATTGCTGCTGAATAAAATGTGTCGTTTTCCGTTTCAAACATACATTTAAAGCATTTGCAAACTAAAGATTGGTCTAAAATAAAACCTTTTTCTTACTTCTGCTTGGCACAACGTGTTAACACACCAACTAACATTGCCTTATGAGTTACTGAAATGTGCGGTAAGCAGTAGCTACATTCTCCATCCGCTGTCTTCTTTCTCTAAAGAGCTTTTTAATTAGTGCAATACTGAACCGAATGAATGAATACCAGTTATTACAGATGGGAAACGAGACTAAGATGTTGTTTGGGTAAGAGGCACATTCGAATTTTTCAGATACCTGAAAGCCTAGGATTTTTCCTTTTAATTGCTTTCTGAGAAGTTATTGTTCATATAAGGGAGAGAATAATCGTCCTGTATGGTACTGGGAAAATCCTATTCACACTGCATTGACTGTTTATGTGCACCTTGTTTGCAGTCTTTTTAAAAGTTTTCTTCTCCCCTTCACAAAAAACCAGCTAAAACTGCAAAAAACCATGGCTAAATAATGAAAATTAAGAAAACTAAAGCCGAACAGTGTCAAAATTCAAATGATATTTTGATATTTTTCTCGCTTTGTCATAGAGGTGGAGAGAAATTTGCTTTTGATGTAATAAATAAATGAGTTTCAATTCATGGTAATGCTAAGCAACAGCACTTAAAATGTTAAAGCATGTTGTTGACCTTCAAGCCTGAGCTGGGAACTTGAGGAGTTCAAGGAGCTGTGGAAGGTAGGGAAACAAAGTATTCCACAGGAGTTATTTTCAAAGAACATTACCAAAAATCTTGGAATACAATGACTTAGAGACTACTGCATGGGAAAAAACCTAAAAATAATTATAAATTTAACGAAAGAATCCTACAAAATGCTTGCATGTTTTGAAATGTTAAGAAGCAGTAGGTTTTGCCCTTACCCAAACGTCAAATACTACATCACAAGGAAGCGAGGTCTGATTTTACCTGTCAAGAGATAACTCTATATGAACATGAGTTCAGTGCCAGAGGAACACTTTTTCAGGGCACAGCTCATCTTTTAGTCCCGAAGCTACAGACCTGTACTGTTACAAATATAGTAAGTAGGCTAGTTAATTTGTATTCAGTTACCAGGATGATTAGATCTAACCTTTAGCCTTACATTTCTATTTCATGATTATCTAAACCAGTGTGCTCCTGTTCCATGATCAGTTTAGCAGTGAAGGGAAAAATCTGTTCCTTCTACAGCATCTCATTTGTGCCAATTTCTGTTGCGCATTCTTCTTTGACATTGCCTTTTGACCTTAAGCTAAAAGCCTTAATTTACAAAATATTAAAAGTCTCCAAAAGTCTATGAGACTAATTATTTTCACCCTAGTAGTCTCCATATCATTAGTTTTTAAGTCACAGAATCACAGAATATCTAAGGGATTGGAAGGGACCTTGAAAGATCATCTAGTCCAATCCCCCTGCCGGAACAGGAACACTTAGATCAGGTCAAGATAATCCATGTTCCTAAGAACACTTGGCCTAGATATTTGTTCCATGTCTTGGGGTCTTGAGAACTGCTAAAAAGCTACACTATAGTCTCACTATATATAAAAAAAAAAGTTTCATCTTTGCATCCAGACACACATCACAATGATATTTCCCACTACCTTTTCTTACGTTATATGCGCGTTTCTGTTTTGTTTGTTCAGATCACACTGTCTTACTTTCTTTTATGTGATTTAGGTGCAAAAGGTGCAAGAGGATTCCCAGGTGATCCAGGTCCAATGGGATACCCAGGGCTAAATGGTACACGAGGTGATCCAGGTCGGGAAGGATTCCCAGGTCCTCCAGGTATCTTGAAGTAATTAGTCATTCTTAAGTGTCAAATGCTTTACTACCATCACTGAAACACAAAAACTTGATTCCAGACACGTTTTCCTTTATATTCTGTTCCATGTTTAAACAAGAAACTATTATACAAACCTGCTACTTTTCAAATCCAAAGGGATTTCCTTCAACTTTTATAATGCTGAAAAGTAACGTGGATGCCAACTTTTTTAAATCTGCTCTATAGTGCAAAATTATAAATGTGACAGTAAAAGTTCATGAAGTTCACATAGAAATAAAGAAATTCAATAGCAAGGTATTTCAGATTCCAAATGGAGTATACTCAGAATGATGATCAGGAAGGAAGAAAATGCTTGTATTAATATTTCTGTTCAACTCTTTCCAGCATTAGGATAAATTATACTGGACATATCAAAGGCAGTGTACTAGCTACTCACCTTGCCCATAGGCAGCTGTCTGTCCAAATACTGTTTGCAAGTGTTCAGTGTCTGCCACATTTTATCAGTCAGTCAGTCCAGCAAGAGTTACTGCCAGAAACTACCACTTTCCTGTGGCTGACCAGGTCAATTTGGACAGAGAAACAGGCACTGATATTTTTTTTTTTTTGTATGTGTAGCCCAATTCAGAAGTCATTGATGCAACGTAATTTAGGAACTCTTTCAAAATTCTCTCCATCTGTTTTCCAATTGTTAAATTGTCACAGCTATCAAAGTGCTGCAAACTTTCCCAAATCCAGTGCCCAGGTGCTGCTTCACCCTAAGGTAGCACACAACCTGGAAGTATTTTCTAGGCTCAACTACAGCATTTGTAGTAGCAAAAGATAAAGCAAAAGAAGAGTTGATGCATGTCCTGGTCAACAGGCAAGGGATGCATCATAAAACATAGCTCCATGCAGCATAGGACAAGACCTATGGTGGACTTGCAGAATATTCTAAATGCTAAATTAAAGCTTCTGTACCATATGGCTCCCAGACAACTCTGACCAATTTTCTGCAGTCTTCCATACTTTCACCAGTGCTTGGACTTAAAGTCCAGGTCCAATTTCCCAGTCCACAAGAAGCCTTTCCCCTGTCATTTGTGATAATGGGGGCTTGTGCCTTCCCAGGCATTCACTTGTGGGGTGGAGGACAGGGACAGTGGTGCTCCTTCATCAAGAGCATGAAGAAATTGGCTTTGGCCCCTTAAGTTGTGTGGGGAATAGTAACAGCAATCACCTATCTGGGCAAGTCCCCCTGGCCTTTCAAGTTTACCGTCACAGAATCATAGATTGGTTAGAGTTGGAAGGGACCTTAAAGATCACCGAGTTCCAACCCCCCTGCCATGGGCAGGGGGTTTTTTTGTTTGTTTTTTTTTGTTTGGTTGGTTGGTGATTTTTGGTTTTGTTTTTGTTTTTTGTTGCTTTTTATTTCCACAATTAAAAGTTTATTTGCATTGTACATACACAGTCAACCCTCTTACACTCTAAATCACCTAATCATTACAGTGGTATAGGAATTTTTTTAACCTACATTATCTCATAACCCTTATGCAATCTGTCAATAAATCAATGTACTGTGTATGACTGGGAGTGCCCAGCATATTCTTCTTAACTGTCTACACCAACAGGAAGACTCATTTTAATATCCTTGAACATTTCAGACCCCACCTTGACCTCTGATACAACACAAACGATATGCATTCACACCTCATTTATTTTTTCAAATTTAACTCCCTGAAATGTCTTACCTCTGATGCATATCAAACCAATTTTTGTGTACAGGAACTGTTTTTTTGCTCTTACAGAATAAGATGTTTATAAAATGCTGCAATATCCACATCAAAAGAGTCACACAGAGTAACTGTGCTTGCAGCTGTGGATCTTTTATCACCCAGGCACTGGGTATCCTGAAGGGTCACATGGAAGTTCTGCCAATATCCGCATTCAGTCAAATGTTCTTACAAATGCTACATGGTTTAAAAACATAAATGTAACACTGTCTGATTCTACAGGTTTCTGCTAAGAACTAGGGGAAATTACAATAATATAGAAGTGGTGTATCTAGGATTTGAACTCCAACGTTTGTAGTGAGTCCTGTAATATCTAATCCTCATTTTATTTATAGGTTTTACTGGGCCCAGGGGAGACAGGGGTCCGAACGGTCTACCTGGACTGCAGGGACACCCAGGCCTTACAGGAAAATCCGGTGCTCCAGGAGCAGCAGGACAGAAGGGCTTTCCTGGTGAAGTTTTAGGAGCAGCAGCAGGTTCCCGAGGGGATACTGGGCTCCCTGGCTTCCCAGGGTTGAAAGGCCTGCCAGGAGACCAAGGAGTACCAGGAATTAGAGGTAACAACTACTTCCAATTAAGAAATGCTTGAGCAAAAGTGTGATTTAAATGTAGCCAAATCATAGAGACAGGAGTAGTTAGGACACGTTGGAGGTACTGATGACTCTAGCAACAAATTTCAGTGTGTGATGATCCCCATCCCTTCTCCGACCTACCTCTTTACCAAAGTGCCTCGCTTCTCCAAACACCTTCTGTAGAGGCATTGCTTATGACCAGCACTCCTTCGCATCGAACTACATGAAATCAGCTATAACAGGACACCAGAGAAACAGATTTTGCTCACCTTTGTTGTCTTTAGATGTACTGTTAATTTTCCCCATTGTAGTTAAGGGAATGGTGATGTTGTTATTATCCTGAATTTTCACTTACATACTGCATAATACTAAAATTGTTTCCCACACCAGAAGATGGTTGGATAATGCATGGCTTTGCAGAATAGCAAATCACACTAGTGCAGAATTTGTAAATTTTAACTAAGAGGACATAGTGTTTAGAAAATGTTTATAATCCATTTTACCTCATCAGTCTTTGGGCACGCAGGAACATGAAAAAGCTAACATTATGTACTTATAAATTCAGGATGTTCATTTTATTTCATTATTTCACAGTGCTTAAAAAACAGACTAAAGTCCTGAAACAGTAAAGAAAACAGAGAAAACCATAGTGTCTGTACAAAATCTGACTTTGTCACTCTCTAAATTCCATGGAGGACCTTCAAAAGCACATGTGGGAATCAAGCGTTCCCTGTTACACGGTTTCAGTAGCATTTGGACACATAGTTAAATTTAGGACTGCTGATTACCCTCTTGCCCTGTTATGGAAGTGAGAAAGGAGTAGTAACTGTGGGGCTAGCTCAAAGCAAGGCAGTATGTCACACGAACCTGCTTTGAGACTTTTCTCATGTCTTTCAATACAAATAAAAAAGGAAAACAAGAGCATAATCTTACATGAGTTATTTGAAGTGAGGAGAGCTGGTTTCACCTCCTGGAGAACCCCAGAGTGAAAGAAAGGGATGAAGGCAGTGCTGTAGCACTTGGCAAGTTTGAGAAAAGGCAAAAAACATCACTTACACCTTTGAAAAGGGAAAGAAGCTTAAGGTAAAACATGATTTGAAAAGGGGGAAAAAAAAAAAAAAAGCCTGGGTTTTTCCTTCCTTTTTAGCATTTCTGTAGAACTGAGTTTTCATTAATAACAAAAAATAAGTGCAGTTAAAAGTAAAAGCATTATTAGTTTGTCCGTTCTTGATTTATTTTACAGTTCTGACAGAACTGCTCAATAAAAAAAAAAGCATGTGAATTTTTCTATGAGTCATGGTTTTTTAGTTTTATATAAAGTGGCTAGTGATTTCTTTATATCCTCTATGCCACTTAAACTGCTAGAGCCTCAGAAGACAGAACTAAAGCCTGTATTCTACTGTTGAGAAAACTCATGTTACGTGACCTCGGCTATAAAGCAGGCTTAGCTAGTCAAGCAAATGGGCCTACACTGATGTAAAGCTGAATAAAGAGAAAGCGGATCCACTTGGCCAAGATTTTAAGTGCCACGTACTTTTGAGCTCTTGTATGCTGCTGCTTCTGTAATCTGAATGCAAAGCAGGGATTATCTTTTAAATCTCAACACTTGCTTTGCTCTTACATCATCAGAATGTCAATTTTCACCCAGCGCACTAAGGCATGTAGAATCAGGGCCTTTTTGCTCATAAATTTATATGAATCTTATAACAATGCCTTGTAACAAACTCACTTGAAAAATTCTGAACAATAACATAAAACCAGAACCCACTGTCTGTTTTAAATGTTCCCATTCCTGTCTATCACATATTAGAAAAGATACAGAGCATTATTTCAGTGGCTCAGTCAGCTACTTAATTTGATTCTTACAAGGATTTATGTAATAGAGAGAGAGAGATCAAGAATTACCAAATTATTGGAGTTAAAAGTGGAAGAGACCTGCCCCATCTATATCCAGCTGGTGACAAATTGCTTCCATTGATTTGAAAGGATCAGTCAACCTTACTGATGCAACTATTGAGATCAATACTTGTACTGTCAATTATTTTTAAAATAATGAGCAGTCTTTTAATTTGCTTTTCCTGTTCTCACTGAATTTTCAGAGGAAAACCATACCCTGAAAGACGAGTGCATACACAAAAGTGAAATGTAATAATCAACTGTCTGGATACTAAGTCTCTCTAATGCATGATTATGGTATTTCAGGAGCGGATGGTAACCCAGGTTTGCCAGGACCCAAAGGAGATCCAGGGCCACAAGGTCTCCCTGGTTTGATGGGATTGCCAGGAACAACAGGAACGCGTGGATTCCCAGGGCCACCAGGAAACCCTGGGCCAGTTGGTGGGCCTGGCTCTCAAGGACCTCTTGGTGAGGAAGTGTTGCTATCCTGTGTCACTCCTCCTGCCAGTTCTCTCTGGCAGGGCAGCTGTATGGTTTCCATAGCAGAAAGTCAAACATGGGGTTGTGATACTTGCCATGCTTTGGTTCCCAGCCAGGGAAATGACAGTGCAGACACTATGATTGCAAATTGTGATGGTATCACAGGTGGGAAGTAGGGGTGATGATGGTCATCCTGGCAGAACTGCTGCTTTTTCTTCTTTAGCCACCTAGTAAGTTGGGTCAGAGCTTGCTGGTGGCAGACTGGGAGAAGGGAGCTACCAAATGGGAGTAGTCTTAGGGAAAAGGGCATTAATTCTTAAATTAAAGAGGAGAGGAAGATCCTGTTGGTAGTGGGTAGAGAATGAAGGTGGCAGCGAGAATGGTTTGCATTGATGAGCTGCTTTGTCTTTATAAATATTTCTGCAGTTCTTTGCTGAGAAAAACCCTAATTTTCCCCCATCAACATGAAGCTGCGTAGGATAGCATTTTTCTCCCTCTTGAGGTACCTTGTGTGTAATCATCATGTATGTCCAAATATTTTTTAAACTCCCTGTACACATGTTCACTCGGCAGGTCCACCTGGTGCTAGGGGAGAAGATGGTGAACAAGGTTTTCCTGGCCCTGTGGGCCTGAAAGGTCTGTCTGGTGACAAAGGTGATGCAGGATACCCTGGATTACAAGGTACACCTGGTGTGACAGGTCCCCCTGGCATAAGCGGAATGGATGGCTTCCCAGGAGATAAAGGTGAGCTTTGGAGAGCTGCTTTGAAAAAAGTAGTGTTGCTTAAAGCTGTTCTCTGCTGGGCTACCTCAGTTTAAAACAAAAGAATTAGTGTGACAGGCCTAATGCAAAACCACTGTCTGTTTTTCCTTGTGTTGTGCTTGGCAATATGGTAGCTTTGTGTCGTGCAGCCCTATTTGGAAGGACAGTGGCTGTTTTATCTCTCCTTTTAAAAAGTATGCAGTATTTACTCTTGTCTCTTTCCAAAAGTCTTGCCCTTGTCCTTGTCCCACTGTTTCTCAGGGAAATTAAAGAGATATTTCTCCAAACCTTTGCTCTAAAATTTTTTGAAGTTGGCAGTTGTGTACTGAGCAATTCCAGACACAAGACCTCAATGTTGACTTTTACCAGCATAGTAATATTACATATAGAGAAGGTGAGATTTTCACTTGTCAGCCATGAAAATACTGTGTCTGATCCAAGTTGTCTACATCACACAGGGAGTTTCAACGGGATTCAACTCCATGTGAAGCCAATTTAAACACAAAGAGGGGGTTTGCATGCTTAAAAATGCATGTTGCAATTTCATCAGTTGGAAAGATGAGACTTTTTCCTAGGACAGCTTTGGAGTAATGATCAGCTCTCCTCTGAGAGGAAGGAAGATCTATTGGTTAGCATTACCTGTGTAAAACAGCATCCTCATGTTTAGAAAAGAGGAGTATGGGAATCTTTGGTGAGAAAAGACCAGCCAGTCCTAGACTCATGGTTTGTATCTCTACATGGAGAAGAACAGGCTGACTAAAAACCCTGAGTGGAACTAGGTACTGTTCTCTAGCTTATCTAGGAAGAGAGAGGTTGAACCGATCTTTCAGAAGAAGACACTGAGTTGTGGGCATCTCCATAACATCTCCTCTTGGCCAGTTGAAGCAGTTCAGTGTACCCCTGCCCATGTTTACTTCTCAGAGAGCTTGGGTGCCTGATCTAGAGCTGCAGACCATCCAGGACATCAAGATTACCAAAAATGTGTACTGCACTGAGACTTTCGTACTATTTTAGATATGCGTTGCTGCTTAACGTTTGCTTAGTTTGCAGAAGTCTGTGTGAGATAACAGTTCTCTTCCCCTTCTTTCTTTAAAGGCTTGAGAGGTTCACCTGGCATTGATGGTTTCAAAGGCATGACTGGCCTAAAAGGAAGACCAGGCATCAAGGGAATCAGAGGAGAATTTGGCCTGTTGGGAGCTCAGGGTGATAAAGGCGCACAGGGCGCACGCGGCTTTAAAGGTATTTGCTTATGGATGGTAGCGGTGTGTTTGCTTTTCACATCTGGAGAACTATTTTACAAGGACACAGATACAAAGAGGACACATTTTTCACATGTTAAATTTATCTCAGACATTCCTTCACCCATTTCACACGTGGGCTTCTGGCCAAGAAGCCTGGATTTTAGGCTCAGGTTACTTCTCTGTGAATCTTTACACGTTTATGGTTGAAGACAGACATCTCATTATTCAGCTGAGCTCAGACAGTGGCACCTCTGGGCATGTGCAGAACTCAACACAGCCTTTTCCCAGGTAGCATAAGTTTTTTGGGGTAAAAGAATCAGATTTTGCTCTGGTTGTGCTGTAAAGGCACTAAAATACTCAGAAAAACGGTCAATTAAGTAGTTAAAAGTAAGAAACATAAATTGATATCATCAGTGAAATTAAAACTATAACTCAGTCCTCTTTTCTTTGCATACAATTATCTTTAAATACATGCTTTACCACAAAGCCAAAAGGTTATTTCTTGGGACCCTGAGATAGCCACTTAAGAGAAATTTGTCTGCAATTCAAAGGTTGCAAAAAAACATTGCTCACAGTAAATCCAGGGAGGCCTGAGCAAAAGGCAGGTGTGAAAACAGACCCTGTGAAGAAAAGTGCAATATACTTCCTGGTGAAAAAGTATAAGATCATGGGAGACAAGTCTGGGTGGCTGGCCTGTCTCTGCATCCCAGAAAGGACTAAGGACAGTCATATAGTCTATTTGGGTCCTTTCTTCCGGATATTATTTACTCACATCACCAGTAATCTTCAAATCAGGAAAAGGAACAAAGTAACTGGTAACAAATCCCAAAACTTTCTTTCCCCCAGTGCTTTTTGACTGAGTTTCCCTCTTACTGGAACTAACCTACTCTACTGTGCTTTCTCCAGTACGCTTTTTGGGTTTTGTAAACACATACCTAACTGATATGCTGAGAGGTAAATTATCTATCACTGGGTCCAACTCCCCAGGATTATACGTGCAAAAGTTTAACTCAGTTTTTCATGTTCTCCTATGCGTGACTGTTCCACTGACACGTTGTATTGACACAGGTAACTTATTATGCAAATGGATTTTCCATAGTTTGTGCAAGATTATCTATTAATCCTTTTTTGCTTAATTCACTCTTCTGTTCACTTTTTCCAACACAGTGCTGCTGACTAGCTTTTTGTAACATGGTTGGGTTTTTTTACCCTTTAGGTGACCGTGGGGATCAAGGTCCCCCAGGAGAACCCCCAAAACTCAAGCCCAGCATGATGATGGAAGTTAAAGGAGAAAAAGGAGATGTTGGAGAAAGGGGCACAAAGGGATTCTTTGGTTTGAAAGGTCAGTGGTCACAGCAAAACAAAGAATCACATTCAGGATTATCAAACGGTGTCTTTTCTCAGTTACCATATGAAATACTCCTCACTTGTCATTCCATTGCTCTGCAGCCACCACCACCCCCAGCCCCAGAAAACTCGCTGGCAGTGTTTCACAGAGCCACCCCCAGGGAAAGCTTTGTAGGGTTACATTGCGTCTTTGTACTGCCTTTTTGTACTCAGCGGTGCCATGTTTTAAGAAGGCTGCTGGCAGGAGAGCTTCTTACACACAGGCAACTGCAAATTGGTCTTCCCAGCTTTAATAATAAAGTCTTCTTTATTTTTCTTCTTCCCCACCTGCAGGTAGCAAGGGAATGCCAGGCATCCCCGGAAAAACAGGAACTCCAGGGTCCCCTGGGCATCCCAGCTATGTGGCTGGTGTGAAAGGGGACATTGGCGAAAAAGGACTGACAGGTCTGAAAGGGTATCCTGGTCCAACCGGCTCTCCTGGCATCAGAGGCTTCCCTGGCAGCACCGGAGGCAGGGTGAGCTCATGGCTGTGAGGGTGTCCTTGGGCTGGCATTCAGCTTCTCTAGGGAGTGGCATTCACCCCTTGAAATTCTACTGAAGAGCTACGGTGCAAAGATAAAAACGCAATAAGAATTGAATAAATAGATCAAACATTTTTGCTGGATCCTGCTAATGTTCATTAACCAGAGTCCTTTCTTCTGTCATTGGAAGATGTCCAAAATTCTGAGGCCAGCTTTCTGCCCATGAGAACCCAGACTCCACAGACTAGGTCTGTGGTCCTGTTGCCGTAGCTGTTGTTAAAAATTATTCTCAATGCTGGACCTACTCTTCCTTTTCTCCCAGGACTGATGGTACCACTGCCAAAAATTACTCACCATCACTCATATAACAGTAAAAGAGTCTAAGAAATCCAGCTCCTAGAGGATAATTCACTGTGATTCACTTTGGCTGCCAAATAAGTCATGCTGGAAGAAATAAACTCTTACAAAAGGCCTTGTCACAGTTTAGGCCAAATTGGCCTATGACAGTGACAGATCCTCTCCTCCTACTTCTTGCTACCAAGAGAAAAGGGGGAGAGATTTACAGTAGACTCAGTAGACAGTAGACTCACAGACATAATTTATTTAAGAGAGCCAAAATCCGTTCCTTGCTACGGTAGTTTTGCCCTTAGATTTCAGTAGGACTTTTTCCTAACCAAGGACTGCATTACCCACCACTGTATATGTGTAATAGGATGTTCTCAATTTTAAACTTCAGTCTTTGCAAACATAACATGTTCCTTGGTTTGTACTGGTTTGATTCAACTGATTTCAGCCAAATGGCTCTATAAAGTACTAGGGAAACTAAAAAATGGTAAATTTAATAGACTTTTTTTATAATTTCTAAACTGTGCTGTTTGGGAGGTTGAATAAATCCTTATCCTCATTAACTGATACCTGTTTTCAATCATATGATAGGGAGAAAAAGGTATTCCAGGAATTGCAGGCCATTTTGGTACTCCTGGCTCACATGGCGAAATAGGTGAGTCATTTTCTTATCTGAGTGTTCTTTGTAGGTGTAGATGTAGAGTGCATCTAATGTTCAACATTAAGTTCTGAAGAGCCTTAGGGGGCCTTCAGTTTTAAAGAGTCTTTGTACAGTCTTACAGAATGATATTGTAGATGTGGGAGGCTGTGAAAAGGTTAATACCAGTAATTTCATTCAACATGTAGTGTCCATAGATAAATACATCCGTGGCAGGGAGGGCAGCTGTTCTAGAGATTTTAAGCATTTCTTTCTTTAACTTATTCCTCTTTAATTCTAGAAAGATAATAAATACTGAATTTTGCCTCAGAGTTCGTGATTCCTCTGAAACAATATGGAATACTGTTTAAATTAAAGCCTTACTGGTCATGTGTTTATTTTGCTTGAAATAGGTGAGCAAGGAGATACTATAAACTTACCAGGAATGCCAGGCCTTAAAGGAGAAATCGGTGTGCCAGGCTTAACAGGTATTAACTTCACAGTTGCTCTGGATGTATTAGTTTTCACATACTAAATTCCACAGAGAAAGGGTGGGGCTTTTGATGGCTGTTGAACATGTACTGTCATGACAACTCCTGAAGAGGTTCTCTATTGAAATCTGTTCTCTATTGAAATGAGTATGTGTTAATTTTATTGCTGAAATTTACCTCTTCAACTGAAAGTACAGTTATACCAGTTAACATCAACCACATGCAATTCTAATAAACATTTCTATACAATTTTTTATCATTGATAACAGAAGACAAGATGGCAGAGTCAGATTGATTTGGACTTGGTTGTATTAAAATTTCCCTGCACATGGGGCACACTTGAACATCAGTGTTACATTCCACATAATTTGGGGAGTACTTTTAAAAAAAGAAAATTCAGTGATGGTTTGGCCATCATGCTGTAGATGGCTATTTATTCTCCCAGATTATGCAAGCACCCTGAGTAGAAGAATGTCTTCATGTGGCAAGACCCATTCAGTAGCCAACTTTACGTTATGCTTGTTAGTTTAGGGTCATTTAGAGATTATTAAAAGAATATACTGGTATTGTGGTTTTCCAGGCACAAGAGGAGGTGCAGGACAAAAAGGTGAAGGCGGTGATCCTGGTTTCCCTGGCATTGAAGGTCTCAAGGGCACACAGGGTGTCCCTGGCTCTGTGGGACAGCAAGGTAAAATATTCTTGATAACACTCCAAAGAATAAAACTGTTTAAGAAGAGAAAGAAAAAATAATCTCTTTTCCCTCAAAAGAAAGTCATAAAGTTTTTTTAATACGTTGATCATTCTGTAAGTTGGTAAAGAGTAGTGAAAAGGACATGGAACACACGGTAGAATCTATTAAGAGGAAATTTCAAAAGCCTAATTCTGCTTCATACCAGTTGTACCATTTTTACAGTGATCATGTGTCCAGTCAAAGTGTTGTTTTGCTGACATACTCAGGTATTCTAATGCTGTCTCAATACTAGAATGGAGATGGTCTTTTCGGTGCTCTTTTCTAAGGCAAAAGAAGTCAATATTCCCCAGGACCCAGTTACTCAGCAGCCTTTGAGCCAGGCTTGTTGGCCAGCTGTCCATGAGTACTGGGGAACTGCAGTCAGGTTTAGCTCTGACTGGATCATAAACTCAGGGCTTAAGGGCATGTCTTCTTGCAGGAAGATGTTGAAAAATGCTCTTTCAGAACAGTTGCTCAACATTTCTCATATAATTATAGGGCTTAGGAACTCTAGCCAAGACTGGAGCAGTTTCGGTCGGTATCTCACTGGGAAACAGTCCTTTTCCAATCAGTTTTCTAGTTGGAAAGGCAAAACAGATGCAGCAGAAGAGAAAACTGAGCTACAAAAAAATGAAATTACTTACTTTAACTGGCAATAGAAGTAGAATTATCATTTTAATACAAGAACCCCAACTGTATTTCTGAGGTTGTCAGAAACCTGAAGATTGTAATGAATTGGTCCGTTATACGTTGCCTCTCCTACCTTTGCTCTTGTCAGTTTTCTTCCATTTGGGTGAGCAGTGGCAGTGCCATACAATGACACGCAGCGTCATACAATTCACCTGAGAGAATGAAGGTAGCACAAGTCCATGTTTTGGGCTATTGGTTTTAAGGACACTGATGAACAGTGATTCACTGCTGTCACGCAGGTTTGCCAGGACTGGTCGGCCCCCCGGGGCAGCAAGGAAGCCCTGGGACGCCAGGATTTCAAGGTGAAAAAGGAACTCCTGGCTGGCCTGGCTTACCAGGACAAGCAGGTATTTATACAGCTTCAGCTATGCTGTCATTTCAGTGCGAGAGCTTGCTATTGTTCCTTTAGGGTGAAGAAGAAGAAGAAGAAAGGGGGCTTTTTGCAGTTCAGAGTGTCAGAGTTCCCTCTAGTAAACACTTACTCCTCATAAAGTCCAGGTTCTTTAAGTACGCCCCATGTAGTTGCTTTCTGGCTTATGGCTTCTGAAGGACTGCTGTCTCTAAGGTCAGTTCAGCTGCTGATGACCTCCCTCGATCAGGAAAGCTGTTTTCAGGAAACATTTCCATTTTCCGTGACAGCTGGGAAGAAAAAAACAGGAAAAAAAAATATTTCAAATGCAACCAGATTAGTGATATACAGTATTAGAATAGCATAATGTAGAAAAAAAATTATTTGTCCTACATCATCATCAATAACTGCAAACCAATCCAATGCCTGGTTTTAAGGATAAATTACTTAACAGCTCAGATATAGAATTCTGCTATCAAAATACAGATGATAGTTTAAAATGAAGCTGTTTGTTTGTATCACAGGACACAGAATCTCATTGGTTGCCACCTAATTCCTTAATGTATTAAGTCAGCAGATTTTTTTCCACAGTGCAGCCAGAAATTGCCCTGCTTTTAGAAAGATTCATCTATCTGAATCTGCATCAAATCTAAGATAATATGGTTATGAAGGCTGCCTTTACAGACAGTGCTGCACCATCCTCCAGAGTACTGGCCATTGATTAGAGATAACCTGTCCAGTGTTAACATCATGCTTGACACTTTGACAGGTAAAAAAAAATCAGAAAAACTTTACCTGTAACAGCAACAGCAGCTATTAGGCATTTTGTTAGGGTTTTGCTGTTTTTCTTAAATGACAGAGTGAATTTCTCCTGAAGAGAGCTTCATTATAATCACATTTAGAGCCTACAATTATGCCATAATTATCTTGGCTTGAGGATTTTGAAAAACTAAATGGTTATTAACAAAATTGTGGCAGCAAGACTGGAACTAATGGCATGCTACCAGACAGATCAGAGATACTAAAAAAATATCTCATAGTGAGTTTATTGGATAATAAAATTTGACAATCACAAAACCATGGTGTGGTGTATTTCATAATAAGCTTATTGTAATGAACTAATTTGCATATAATACACAAGATTTTAACAAAGAACAGTATTTATTCAAGCCTTTTAATTTTTTTTGCTTAGGAATATATACAAACTCATTGAAACCATTATGATAATCATGAATGTAATTTTTTAACAGGCTTGCCTGGCTTAAGAGGAATCAGTGGACTACATGGTTTACCGGGCACTAAAGGCTTACCAGGATCACCAGGTAAGTGAGACTCTTATTCTGCCTGCTCATAGGCCCAACATCATGTTGGCTGCAAGTCTGGCCAGTGAGACCTTTGCAATGTGACTTTCCTAACTGTTTATTTGATAAATCCATATGCTTCATACATGTATGTTAGCAAGCTGATATATTATTACGTGAGGAAACGTTTCAGCTTTGGTCTTAATTTTGAACAGGTCCAGATGGCTACGGCTCTGCAGGTTTCCCAGGTGTAGTGGGGGACAAAGGAGAAGCAGGAGAGCCCAGCAGAGTGGAAGGCAGCCGAGGACCACCGGGTCAGAAGGGAGACCGAGGTGTTCCAGGTTAGTATTCTGGAGAATGGGATCTACTTACTATTTTTTTCAGCTGTGGGTGTTATAGAAGTCACAAAATGCTATGTAGTGCATACAGCTGTATGGGTGTATACTCTAGGTGATGTGTATACACTATACATAGGTGATATGGGGAAGGTCACTGGAGTTAGTGCTGCTCTGAAGCGGCAATGTGTGTTCACAGAATCATAGAATAATATGAGGTTGGAAGGGACCTCTGGAGATGATCTAGTCCAACCCCTCTCAGGCCCACCTAGAAGAGGTTGCACAGGAACATGTCCAGGCAGGTTTTGAATGTCAACATAGACTCAACTACCATTCTGGGCAGCCTGTTCCAGTGCTCTGCCACCCTCAAAGTAAAGTACCTCTTCATATTTAGATGGAATTTCTTACGTTCAAGTGTTGCCCAATGCTGGACAAGCCAGCCCCTCCAGGACAGCCTGTGCCCTTCCTGGTGGTAGCAGCCTCTTGTAGCAACCACTGAGCTCAGCACATGCACACTGCAAATAGCAGAAGCTACTCACATCCATCAGTTCCCACAATATTTTTAATGAGGCTTCAGTTACGCAAACGCTATGGGTTTTCTTTCTTTTTGCTGCAAATCCATCAATGTTTGCCCTTCTTCTGAAAGCCTCACTGTTCATTAATGTTTGATTGTCCCACTGATCTGTCCTGGGCTCTATTCCCATGCACAGGGAACTGTCATCCCTGGTGCAATGAAAACATCCAGCCTTTCAGCTCAAACCCACCTTGCTGTAGGAAGCTGTGCTTATCTCAGTATGGTTCATCACCATTTCTTCCATCAGGGAGCCACCAGACTGATGTTATGGATTAATCAACTAATTACAGGTGTTTTTTTTTAAAGTTTCCCAATGTTTTGGCTCTGAAAGGAATAACGATGGACTGGCATAGTTATGAAAACCTTACTGTCTTTGCCCGGTTGATTCAACGGCTCATTCCTGTTCTTTTGTGTTACACTTTGTTGTTTCTAACATGCTGTGCCATATCAAAAACCAGTCAGAGATTTATTATCAAACCCTGGAAGAAACAGGTATTTCACTTACTCATCTTTGTCAGAAATAAATTTTTTAATGAATACACCAAAGGGGTTTTGTGGCTTCCTGAAAACTTGAATCTACTTAAAATATTAATCTGTCAATAGTGAGCCAGATTTTTAGTCATTTAACAGTTTTAATCTATAGAGAACTTCTTGGATTCAAACTTTTGGTTTTAACTGACCCCAAAAAAACCCTAAGTGTGTGTGACCCCTGACTCTGCAGGGCACAGAATAAGAAATCTGCTCTCCTGTCTGCTTCAGTGTACCTAGGATATTTGGAGTACTTCCCATCTTGAAATAATATTTTACCTGGCAGACACAAGATTATTAGCATTCCACACAGCGATACATAATTAGCTATCCAGAGAGCTTTGGCACAGCACTAGTATTTGATTCTTTTAAGAAAAACCTCCACAACAGCATCTGAAAAAATAAGCCAAAAATCAGTGGGAACTGCAGGCATTTTCCATTATGAAAATCCCATTATTTATACCTAGCCTCAGGTTAGTCCTTATAATTGCAACTATACATTTTCCTTGCAGTACTGATTACTTCTTCTCTTCCTTTCAGGAGTCCCAGGACCCTTTGGCATTCCTGGGCAGGAAGGATTTCCAGGGCCTCCTGGGATTTCAAATATATCAGGATATCCTGGTGATAAAGGCTCCCCAGGTCTAGACGGAGTGCCAGGTAATTCATGCCTTGTTCCACTCAGAAAACAATAAAAGATTAAGTACAAGGTCGTGCCCTCAGACAACAATAGAAGTTTAAGCACTGGCGTAGCAATAGCACTCACTGTTATTTTGGTCTTGATTCAGTAAAAGTCCTATTAAATGCACTGAAGTGCATGAATAATTTTTGGACAGAATTAATGGTGCATAAGATAATAGGGACAGACCTTTTGAAAGCTCAAGGCAGTTCCTCCAGGTTGGAAGGGTTTGATATTTATGCAAATAACAGATTTAATAATCCAGAAGTCTCTTAAAAACTTTCAGAAGCATTATGCTAATTTATGACTTTAAAATCTGAGGTTTGTGGCAGACTTGCCAGTTTACAGAATATTTTCTTCATCATTTACAAAATTTTCCTATGTAATTACCATGCAAACTAAGATACATTAGGAAGCATTAGCTCTTTTTCTCTCTAAAAGCCCACGCTATAGGTCTGCCTCTGTCATGTATATGAAAGGGCCACTCCATCTCTCTATATTTAGAGGCTGATACACCTGTTGTTTATTGGACTGCACAGTCATTTCAAACTGTAGTGCCACTGTGAAGAGCTTGTAGCAGAAGCTGCAGGTGTTCCACCATCACCTTTATACGATGCATGAAAATTTTTAGGTAAAGTCAGCAGACACTTTAAAAAGGCAAACCAGCTGAAAACCAGCAAAATACCCATGTTTCCAAATGGAAAGTGAACATTAGTTGGCCTAACTCGGCATGCAGATTCCTACTCTCCAAGCAGTCATTGGATTAAAATATAAAAATAGAAGCAGTCAGGAGATTTGGAATAGGAATACCATCTCCCAGCCGAAATGGTGAGACAGGAATGGCTCACTCATACTTTGCCACATGCATCTTGCATTTGTATCCATACATGATCCAATTTCAACAGGCAGTGTGAGAGATGTACCACTCAAAACCCAAGTTAGTAAGTCTCTCTCTCTTCTCAGAAATAAGATCCAAATGTCTTCTTAGGCAGCAGAGGTAACTGCACAGAAAACTGCCAGGTTCAGCTTCAGGCAATATGTAATTCTGGAAAAAGAAGCTGTTCCCATAATTCCCAAGACAGCATGAAGTAGTTATTTGTATCCAGATGTTAAACTGAAGCACCAAGATACACGGAACAGTAAGTCCTTGGCTTATTTACCACCTGGCACTGAGTCAGGTACTCACTGCTTTTTGATTTCTTACAAGTAACTTGGAGAATTTAGGACTAAGCAGCAAGGCACCCAGTGAAGTAGGGCGTTTGCTGGGGAAGGAGTAGCTCATTGAGGGCTCTATCGCAGCAGGCCCCCTGCTTCTGACGAAATCTTGCTTGAGATGGCACTGTGCTTTGTGGGAGCTTCAGGCTCCAATTCCTCTACCACTGCAGCAGATGGGTAATTCCAGCCTGAGAGTAGGAACAGGAGAGCTGAATAAGTCTATTGGGGAGCTACGCATTAGCTCCCCACTTAAATTAAGGAAATAAAGCCTGATGGGATAGCAGCACTGTGTGTACCCAAGTCTTAAGTATAAACAGATTACAACTTCTGTGTGCTCTAAACAGGCTATCCGGGACTACAGGGGCAGCCTGGAATACCGGCTCCACCAGGGAGCAAAGGAGAAAGTGGACAAGCAGGTGTGAGTGGACAGGCTGGCCCAAAAGGAAGTAGAGGTGATCCTGGATTAGAAGGAAGACCTGGTATTCCCGGGTACCCTGGTCCAAAAGGTAAGGAGGAGAAACACTGATCATGACTGGGGGCAGGGGAACCTCCTATGGTGTAGCAGCTTTTTGCACTCACTTGATCTGTGTTGAAATGCAATAATGCCACATGTCATTTTGCATTAAAGGTCGCAAGGGTGAACAAGGTGTCATCGGCTTTATGGGCAACGTAGGATTTCCAGGTGATCTGGGGCCCATCGGACCCAAGGGGGACAGAGGAATGACCGGTGAGTAAGTGCAGTCAGATGCACTTGTTTTGCAACTACACAGAGGCTGATCTAACTGGCCCCTGCTTTGAGCAGGAGGTTGGGCTAGATGATCTCCAGAGCCCTCTCCAACCTGCATGACTCTGTGTGAGCCCTGGCAAATTCCAGCAGACAGATGCTTGAATTTAATGTCGGTAGTCAACTTTTGTCTTCATGAATTTATTTTGTAGGAGGTTCCCACTCCAAAATCAGAGCCACTTTCAGGGTTAAAAGAAAGAAGAGTTTCCGATCTAAACTAATCCTCCATAGTAGACATACTGGATATTTAGAAGTATCTTTTAAATCCTTCACTCCAGTCTACACCATAATGTATTTGTGTCTCCAGAAGCCCACCAAAAGATGGTGCAGCACCTCAGAGAGCTGTTGGCTCTTCAGGGGGAACTTCCCAGCTTCCTGTGTGATACATGAGGGAGCAGTAGCATCATTCATTTCCTTCTGTTTATCTGTGTGCTTTCCAAGAGAAGACAATCCCCGTACACATTCCTCCACTGTAATAAATACAGGTGGTTCTACCCAAGGTGGTGAGTTGCAGACCACAGTCCCAGTCCTTATCACACATATGCAGGCAAGTGAGAGCAGTGTATCTGGGGATGAAAGCACATCAAGTGAAATACAGTGTTGCGTTTTATTAATCAAACTATCTCATCTTGCTTCCCATCACAGGGTTTCAGGGCCCTCCAGGTTCTCCAGGGTTGCCCCCTCTTCCTCCAAAGCTGGTTGCTGAGCAAGGTTCACCAGGTCCCCATGGAAATGCAGGACCTCAAGGAAGCACAGGAGATATGGGACCTCAGGGTCCACCAGGTGATCCAGGTAGGAATCGCACACATGGAGTGAACGCTCACTTCCCCATAGCAGAGCAAGGCCACCAGATCACTGCTATAGCTCCCTTCTACTTAAAATTCTATACATCAGAAAGAAGAGTCAAATTTTTGTCTTTCAAAGCTATGGCTTGGCTTTCTTCCTCCTCCTAGCATTCAGAACACAAGCACAACAGGAGAAAACTATGACAATACTCAGCCAAAGCAGCACCAGGTGTGAATCTCACTTAAATCAAGATTGAACGTCTTTGCTGGAAATGCACACTTCCTTGTGGGTGTGCTGCCAACCCAGAGGAAGTAGCGTTAGTGATGTGTGGACCCAATGCAGGGCACCTCTTGCTACTAGCTTCACCAGAGATGCATGGTGGTAGCAAGTAGGGTTGTTGGGCTCGTGTAGTCTTGATCCTGGCAGCATTTTCCAATGAAGTCAGTGCCCTTTGCCCTAACAGGTACCATAGGATCTTGCATTTAGTGTCAATTGTTAAAGCTGGCAGATAGGACCAAACCTATGCAAGTAGAGCACGTGTTAACAAAGTGGGTAGTGTGTTGGTATCTCTGCAGGCATTGTACTTACAACTGTTGTCGGTGCAAGGTTTCAGAGGCTCACCTGGAGATCCAGGACTCCAAGGCAGGGGTGGCATTCCAGCTCCTCCCGGTTCCAGAGGTGAACAAGGAGGAACAGGGTTTCAGGGTCCGGTGGGATTTGAAGGTAAGAGATGTTGCACAGCACTGCTTCCCTCTTTCCCCTTTCACTGCTAGAACTCTTTGTGTAGTGACTGAATCACTGGGATGGGGAAGAGGGGAAGAGAAAGTTTCTGTCTCCACACCTTCACAAGGCACAGCTAACTAACTTTTAACAGTTATCATTATTATCATAAGCATTGTTTTCAGAATAAGTTTGGGTAGTTGTAGATGTCAGTCCACTCACGTTGCGTGAGTTTGTTTTGAACTGAGTGTATTTTTATATTGGTTCTCTGATAAGTAGTTCAGCCTAGTGTTTTCCTGGCATGGAAATGAATAGTTGGGTAGGTGATATTTGGTCAGATGATGTTTAGGGATATGTATATGTAAAAGAAATACCTGTGTCTTTATCCAGTCAAAAAGCAGAATGATTACTATATCAATTAGCTAAGTAGATAAAAGGTTTTAAAACCTTTTTAAAGAGCACCTTTTTAACCATATGAAGCAAATGCAAGCAACTGAAAAAACATTAGTTAATCCTGGACAAAGAAAACGTTACAAAGGAAAAATATGCTCATCTGTATTGTATAAAGTATGCTAAAATTCATCAGAACTTTATATGCAACTTTCCCTGGCTCTGACAGTGAAATACATCCTCTTAGAAACCAGGGAGCCTGACCCCATACCAATCTATTTCAAAAGCAACTGTAGTCCTAGAACTACAGCTCTTTTCATACTAACTTACCAGAAGAGGAGACGTGATGCAATTGAGTTTTGTTTGTCAGCAGCTGAGCTGAAATATCAGCCAGCATCAGAGCATTTGTGGGAGCACAAGCTGAGATGTATAATTTCTTTTTCCCTGCTCTTCTAAGGTCAGCCAGGCCGCCCTGGTAGCCCTGGGCTCCCAGGTATGCCGGGTCGCAGCGTTAGCATGGGCTACCTGCTGGTGAAGCACAGCCAGTCCGATCAAGAGCCAATGTGCCCAGTTGGCATGAACAAACTCTGGAGTGGATACAGCCTACTATACTTTGAAGGACAAGAGAAAGCACACAACCAGGATCTAGGTACGTGCAGGTATTGCGGGCAGCAGCCTCGGCTCCGTCTCTCTGGCTGAAATAAAAATTAAAAAAATAAATAAATAGAGCGTAGAGAAATCTGGGACTTCAACAAACAGGCCTAGGTAGAGAGAAGATAAAAACTGGATATCTGCATTGAGTGCCCCTGAAAGGGTTGCTGCAAGTCATTAGTGTTGTGCGGGGGGGACCTGTAAGGCCAGGGAACCGTTCTGAACTGCAGGCTTTTACTGACTGCTCGGGAAGGAGCAGGAATCTGAAACCATGCATTGTCTTCTGTGAGAATGGTTGCTATCATTTCTGGTTTTCTCCTTCTTCTTTTTTAACAGGGCTGGCTGGCTCATGCTTGGCTCGGTTCAGTACCATGCCATTCCTCTACTGCAACCCTGGGGATATCTGCTATTATGCAAGTCGAAATGATAAGTCCTACTGGCTCTCGACTACCGCACCTCTCCCAATGATGCCAGTGGCAGAAGACGACATTAAGCCGTATATCAGTCGCTGCTCAGTTTGTGAGGCCCCAGCTGTGGCGATTGCTGTCCACAGCCAAGAAGCTTCTATTCCTCACTGCCCTGAAGGCTGGCGCAGCTTGTGGATCGGATATTCCTTCCTTATGGTATTTGTTCTCCAGTGTCCCATTTTATGGGGCAGTGGGGTTTGAGTCTTTGATACGAGGAAGGCTGTTCTGGTTTATATCCAGCAACATCAAAGCCATGCATCATCCTGGAGAACCAGGGAACTACAAAACTAGTTTCTAGGAAGCAGAAGAGGAGAAACAAAATTTCTGTAAATTGCAGAGAAAATTGCTTCTTGTCAGACCAGCATCTGGAGTCCTTACTTTATTTACAAAATAGTGCTTTGGGGCAGAACACAGGGACAGCTGTGGATTAGCAAATAAAATTGCAGTGAGGTGTGATAGTAGCCTACAAAGCATTTTCACAGCTAAAGATTTGGAGTTGCTTACGTACCTCACTATTAAGACGCTGATCTGGAGGAAAAAAGCCAAAACTTTTCCCCTTTTAGAAACTCAAAGTCGTTGATATCTGGTAGAAGCCAAAATCTTTCACCTAGAATGAAGACAGTCTCCTGTTGTTTTTAGAAATGTTCTTCCATGTTGGGTCTCTAATGGCAACAGGAGCTGACCTGTATATCCCATTGCTTATAGGATCTCCTAGATCTTGTGATCTTGTCATTAGGAAATGGGATGTTACAGAACAGCTTAGTGTTAGGTGTGCAGTGGGAGACCTGCCAAAGGGCCTGACCCTTTCTTACAAGACCATACAGAAGGATTGTGTAGGCACTGGAGGGCTTAACATGGCAAAGAGCATGTGTCGGTGAATGAGCTGACAGATGTGCATTTTTCTGACTTGATTGATGTACATGAAAGTCAAAACCTGCAACGGTTTGCCCATGTTGTTAACTCATTAATGACTGAACTGAATGCTGAGGTAAACAAGGTAGGGGGAAAAAAAGATTCATTTGGCAGAAAACATCACAGAAAAACAGTCTTACCTGCACACTATTTGCTTGTCAAGAGCCAAAAGCTCCACTTTTTCAGAAAGTAAGGTAAAAGGAACTCTGATATTTTTCATTTAGTTACAGAAAAAAATGCTTTGAGAAAAGACAGGTGAAATTTTTGACCAGCTCTATGTTTGACCTTTCTCTTGCCCTGATATCAATCTCATAGTTACTTCACGAGAATGCCAAGGATTAATAAAATGTTTCCAAAGCCTTGTGTAAACACTAAGCATTGTTATGAGCAAAGTTGCCACCTTAGCAAGAACTTTTTTGCCAGGACAAAGTCTGCCAGCACCCAGGACCGAACAGTGAGAAGTTAACATTTTCCCAGCTAGCGTACAGAGCAAATGAAGTGTTTCATGTACACACTGTTTGCTTCTCATGCAGCTATGGAAGAAGTACAACGCACTCGTGGTTATCTCAGAGTACATACTGTTTTACTTCCTTGGCCTAAATTTGTCACCTCCTTCCCTTGGGTAGGGCACAGTCATGACAGGAATCATCATAGACTCCTGCCCAAACAGCCATACAAGTGGGTAAGATTTCATGTAGCAAAGGCCCTCGACTATCATGCATCCTATAAAGGTAGGGTGGCATAAGCATTGCAGAAGGATAAAAGGCTGCAGCCAATAGAAGAAGAGATATTATAGGCATAGAGTTGGAGCTCAGACGCTGAGCACAAGAATGTCAGTCTTGTCCTGAGGGGGTCTGCTCCCAAGCCAGGGCTCAAATAGCACACACAGTTCTTATTAACTGTTTTCTAGCTCCAACTGCAAAAACCTCAAAGTTATTAATAGTTTATGGTGCTTCTTACCAGCTTTGTCCTTGTAGAGGGCTGCTAGAATGGTTTTGCACCTGAACATCACATCTTAGCAAATCTGGTGGGCTGCAGCTTTGGTGTTTGGGTGGGATTCTGGGGGGGACAGGTACTTCTTGTTTTGTTTGAGTTGTTTGGTTTTTTTAAGAAAAACCCTCCCTAAATCTCAGGAAGGTGTCACATTAGCCAGATATCAAAGTCCTTTAGTCTGTTAAAAAGTGGCCACTTCCGTTACTCTGTTGTGTAAACACAGTGGTCTTCTCGCAGCATAAACCAAGGCAATTATGGCTTGTACATTGACAATGCAGTGTTTATTAAAACACAGGCAGGCAAAAATATTGGGCGCACCCAGATTTCTCCCTACATTTACAAAACTATTTAGCAACTTTATATTTCAGGTGCTTTCTTTGACATTGCAAATTCCTTAATTACACAGCTGCATTTAAAGGTCCTGCTAAGGTGACAACTTTGCTCATAACAACGCAGCTGTACAGCCCTTAAAGGGACAGAGAAAATGTCTGTTTTGTTAGCGATGACTTTGACTAAACAAAAGTAACATTCAGTTCATTACCACTGTACCTGTCAACGGTTAACAGTTGAGTGGTGCAAAGAGGTGTGCTTTTGGTGCAATTGGCTGTCAAAGAACACGTCACAGAGGGAACTAGTTCTTCGCATGGAAGCTAATTTTGTTTCCGCAGTGCTCCTCATGTGCGATGCAGAGTAAGACAGACTTTAAAATGGGGGAAATTCATGTTAGATGTATGGTGGAAAGTTCTCCTCAGTGAGTGCAATCAAAGAGAGGAACAGGTTGCCCAAAGAGGTTATAGAAACTCCATCCTTGGAGCTATTAACAACTCAGTGGTGCCATGGAGAAACCAAGGCAACTATGAAGTTGGCCGTGCTTTGAGCAGGGCACTGGGTAAAGTGACCTCCAGCAGGCCCTTCCCACCTAAATGATTCTCCACGTGTAAGACTGCCAACAGTGAAAATCTTAACTATAGAAAAGATGTTTGTCAAAAGATTTTAAAGTAACATCAACACATGAGCTAGCTCCTTTGTGGAGCTAAAGCATAGCCAAACCCTTAAGCCTTACAAAGCTTCAGGATTTACCAACTCTCTGCTTTGGAGATAAGAATTAGGAGCAATTCCAGTGTTTTTATTCTTTGCCCACACATAGCTTTTTGACAGCATTGTCTGAGGTCATATTCTGAATGCTACCCTCCTTGTCTCCTTTAGCACACTGCTGCTGGTGATGAAGGCGGAGGACAGTCTCTGGTTTCTCCTGGGAGCTGCCTGGAAGATTTCCGAGCAACTCCCTTCATCGAATGCAATGGCGCACGTGGAACCTGTCACTACTTTGCAAATAAATACAGCTTCTGGCTTACTACAGTTGACCAGCCCTTCCAAAGCAAACCCTCGGGAGACACGCTCAAGGCAGGACTCATCCGAAGCCATATCAGTAGATGTCAAGTCTGTATGAAAAATTTATAGAAGTCTTTCACAGTATAAGGAACCTGCTTACCATGTCGTCCTTATACGGTGGAACCCTCTACAATGGTTAGACATTTGAATAAATCATCTTGGTGCTTTTTTAACTTATTACCTCAAAAGCTGAATGGAAAGTTAATTTTTAAAGATGTCTGTAAAAGCAAAGTGTAACAGAAATTAAGTCTAACACACAGATCTAGCGCTGTGTTCTCCTACTATACAGTATATATGCACATTTTTTGCTAGTCTAACATAATGTCATTTGCCAGATGATACAGATACTCGCAGCTTTCAAACACCAAAAAAACCTTCAATAACAAATGGTTACCTCGGTCAGATACATATATTCTCTTAAAGTAAACGTAGTGGGTATCTTTTCTATTAACTGTATTTGTCACAACAGTAAACACTAACAGCTGCAGCTCAGTAAAAAATTAACACAAGGTGATCAAAGTGCTAAACCCTTGCAAAATTCTGAAAACATACTCTGAAAGTTGCTTGGGTCCAGCACTGAAACCTAACTTTGGTGTCAGTGTTTTGTGCTAGGACATTTCAAACACACCCACAGCAATCATCTTTTTATTGTTGCTTTTTTTTTCAAGCCTCACCATGCTTTAGCACTTAGCCACTGGCAATGGCAGAGAAGCCCAGAGGCCTCCCAAAATGCTACTTTTCCTATTTTGATTAGGAGACTATATAGCAAAGATAATCATTGTATTTTACAAGCTTGATAATTTTTTTTCTAGACATACCCCACGTCAAAGGGTCATTAGAGGTCTCTTGTTCCACTGGTTTGTGGCCATCCATCCATAATCACACTGCCCACGCAGCAGCAGCACCGAGTGGTTCTTGCATTGCATTTTTTCCCCTCTGAAACCAAGCCACTCAGCACAAATACATTTTAACTACATGCTGTTGGAACAGCCATCACACGTAGGGTAGGTTTTGCAGGAGAGTATGTTGCTCAATGTACATAACCTTCCAACACAGAACTTCCAGACCTGCCAGTTGTCTGCCTGAAGGCATGCTGTCCTGGCAGCTGGGGACATGTGGCAATGGGATGGTCACCAGCCCAACTTGCACACAGCCATCCTTGCAAAAGCAAAAAGGAATGAAGCAAGGTATTTATTTAGCCCTGTCTTTTCCCAAAGAGAACAAGGTTATTGCATGCCAGGCTTGATAAATGGCCAGAACGACTAGCTCTTTCCTTCTGTAGAAATAAGCAATCTAGCCCAAAGTTGTCGGTCATGACTGCAAGAGAAGGGGCAAGAAAAAGAACTGGCTGCAAACTTCCTATTCACACAATCTGATTATATACCTGAATACTTAAAACTGAGATCGAAGAGACTTCTATAGCAATGAGTAGATTTTTCAACAGTTCACCTCACTCCCTGCTCCAGGTGCTTCTTGGCATTTGTAATTACATTCCATCCTCACTGTATCATAAATAAAACCTGTTTTTTTTCTACACCTTTATTTGCTGATGATTTCCATTTTGTAAATGGTGTTTTTCCAGGCAATACATATGGACTGCTCTGTCGAATTACTCTGTCTGCACCTAAGGAATTAAAAAAGAACGACCAGAAAGCACCCCCCACTGCAATTCAAACTCTTCAAACAGGAATACACTTGCTTATTTCATGGCACTTAAAAATATCCAAGAGGGAAGCTATTTTTCAAAAATTGCTTGGTTGAGCCGAACTACTGAAACAGCATTTCATCTGTTGTTAGGAAGAACACTTTAAGTCAATAAATTGCAATGTTGCAGATTAAAGCAATGTGTTACTCATGCTCTGCAATGTTCAGGAAATGAATGTTAACCACACTTGACGATTGCTACCTCCACACACACACAAAAAAAAAAGTATAAATTCAGTTAAAGTTCTTAGCTAGCACAGCGTCTAACCTAGATTAGTTGTACATGTAATTAGATATATCCATAAAGAGAGAAATTACCTGAGCTTGAAATGAACTTTCTGGCCACGCTGTAGCTCCGAAAGGCAGTTCCCAAACAAACTAATCACCTAAGTATTGGCTTCAGCTAAATAAAATACTGAGCACTGAAAACATTGCAGTCGCCACAAGCCAAACCTATTCCATGTTTGCCAATTCTTTTGAATTCTACCTGGCAGTAACAAACACCCAAAAATCGTCAATTTATCCCTTCCAGGTGTTGCTAGTCATCCGTGGTCATGAGACGATCGACAAGTATCACTTGTGATTTTTCCATCACGCAACTCCGGCAATGCCCCACATGCAGTGTTTTAAGAGAATTCAAGTGAAGATTATAGAAATCTGTGAAAACAGATTACATCAACAAGAGCAAACTATGGATTTTCATGGCTAATACATTGCCTAATCTTCCTATGCAGCTTTTTTTTTTGGCATGTAAAACTTCAGCAGATAGGTCTTCATCCAACAGTGGCTTTGCCTTCTAATTTTCTCTGACTCACATAAGCTGTTCTTAACAAGTTCGTTCAGCCCGGTATCAGCACAGCATTAAGTTGAACCCCAAAACCCCACAAGGTGCCACGAAGGCTTGAACTTTTGGCCTTTGTTTGTGTACATCATGTGCTTCAGGTCTGTGTACTCACATCTGTGTTTCCCCAAAGCCTGCGCAATCGCTGTTTGGGAAGGGGAGGGAGCTCCCGCATGTAAACACGTGGAATACCTTCAGCAGCCAGAGGATTTCACCCAGTGAGCTAACCCAAAGCACAGCACAGAGGGGAACTGACTAACTCAAACAGCCTCACAGCTGGACATTTACCCCCTCTCCTAGGAAGACGGGCTGAGAGAGTTGGAGTTGTTCAGCCTGGAAAAGAGATGGCTTCAGGGAGACCTTATTATGGCATTCAAGATTTAAAGGGGACTTGTAAGCAAGAGGGAGAGAGCCCTTCTATGAAAGCCTGTAGCAGCAGGACAGCAGTTTTGAACTGAAAGAGGGTAGAATTAGATTGGACAGGAGGAGGACATTTGTTATGATGAGGGTGGTGAGATACTGGAATAGGTTGCCCAGAGTTGTGGATACCCCATCACTGGAATTGTTAAAGGACAAAGCCCTTTTCAGCCTGAAGAGCCTGATCTAGTGATAGATGTCCCTAGTCATGGTAGGGGGGTTGGGACTAGATATTTGACAATCCTTTCCAGCCCAAACCGTTCCATGATTCTGTGATCCCAGAGCCCACTTCCAAGTTAAAATATTTTTATACCAGAAAAACTCTGCTACAGCAAATCAAAACAATCTTCTTACTGAACTATAGTGCTCCAGCCTAGGATGTACAATCTGTAAATGTTCTGTCGGGGTTTGACCAAACCAAAGCATGTTGTTTGCTTCCTACACTTCCCTGTATGAAAAGACACTGAAGCATAACATGCTGCTGAGCCTGGAGAACATAAATGAGATTATATTCCCCTTCAGTAGGTAATATTGCATTAGTATATCGGCACAAAAATATTGAAGTCAACGTAGTGACTTCAGCTGACACTAATTATTTCCTCAGAGTGTATTGACCAGAGGGGCTGAGTTTGTTCACAGCCTACCTGACTGGGCTTGTCCCCAGCTGCAAGAAATAGAAAATAAGCAAGTAGCAAATATGATCCTACAAGAGAAGATACCAGAGGGCTGCCAGAAGAGAAGTTGAGGGGTCAGTGCTGATGTGCCAGTAGTGCCCCAGTCTAGTCAGCAGCAGCCACCATAAAAGCATGGGGGCCACTGGTGGGAGAGCAGGGGCTCAGCCTCACAGATGGTTGGGACTAGGCATACATCAGTGGAAGATGTACAAGACAAGAGGAACAAGTAACAGATCACAGAATGATTTGGGTTGGAATGGAAATTACCTTGAAGATCATCTATTTCCAACCTGCCTGCCGTGGACCTGCAGGGTCCCATCCAGCCTGCTCTTGAACACTTGCAGGGATGGGGCATCCACAGTTTCTCTGGGCAACCTGTTCCAGTGCCTCACCACCCTCACAGTAAAGAACTTCTCCCTAACATATAATCTAATCTCCTCCCTTTTAGACCAAAAACCATTACCCCTCACCCTATTGCTATACTCCCCGATAGAGTGCCTCCCCATCTTACCTGTAGACCCCTTTTACCGAAGCCTTCTCTTATCCAGGTTGAACAACCCCAACTCTCTCAGCCTGTTTTCATATGAGAGGTGCATCACTGTGCCCAAAACCCACAAGCAGAGAAGTTAAAACAAGCAGTGGTGCTTCCTACCATGACGTGGACAAGGGCATAACTAAGCCAAAGCAGGTGGCTCAGCAGCTTTTCCTACTCCATGGATATCTGGATGATTCAGGCTCTCTTTGTGGCCCCCAGGAGACTCAAAGCCTCATTGGGGTTGTCAGGGCCTGACAGTGATGTTGGTCCTGCACCACCCTCAGAATCAGTAAGGGGCAGGATGGGGCCTTCGCAACCAGCCCAACACAGATCCTCCCCTCCTCACCCTGCCACATCTTTTCCCCCACCTTGGGTCACAGCCATCACCTGGGGCACAGGTGGGTCTGTAATTCACAGTCACTCTGTGTGGCCAAAAATAATCTCTCTTTTTTTTTTTTCCATTATGCAAACACTTCATGTAGTCCAGTCTAACATAACTGGGAGAGAAAGAGGGGGAAAAACTACGCTTGTAAAAAAACTTGATCAATTCATGATCACTAAGCCCAAGACAGCCTCCGAGCACCACATCTCCCCCTAGTTCTTCTCCATTTGTGAGCAGTAGATCTAGTGAAGCACCTCCCCTGGTAGGCTCACCTACCAGTTGTATCAGGAAGTTATCTTACACTCAAGGAACCTCCTAGCCTGCCTACTCTCTGCTGTGTTATATTTCCAGCAGATGTTCAGTAGGTTGAAGTCTCCAACCAGAACAGCAGAGTCTCTATTACCAGTAAAATAAAAATCCTACAATAAACCCCAGAAACTTTCAAGTTTTGCTTGAAAGCACAATCTGACTTCAGAAAGCAGCGAAGAAACGGGGTTAGCACGCACACTGAGCAACCCAGATCTCCTCCAGATCTCTTTACCAATAGCTCCTATGTCTTATACATCCTCCAAGATTCTGCTGTGCAACTCCACGATCAGGGTTGGCATGACAGGCTGGCAGAGTGACAACCCATCATAACCCAGACATTTCTCAAGGAACAAGAGCCAGCAACACTGAAAACCCATCAACATTATGCTGGACAAGTGCAGACCTACGGGCAAAAGCACAGCATGCAAGACAGGTTCCTGTGTCATCTCTTTCAGTACAAACAACCAAATTGGAGCTTTTGGAAAGACTGCAGGGATTCCTTAAGACCTCATGAGTCAAACACTGGTACAACTGTTACACAAATATTTATACCTTAAGAAGCATTGGATGTTAAACTTATGGAAGATTTTCCTGTTCTGTACCTTCTAAGTATAAAGCAGCTCCCAAAAGCCTGGCCTCGTAACCAGTGACTAGAGGCCCCAGCACGGCTTCTGTGTGCTGCAGGTTCAGTGGTCAATAGATGGAGAAAAGCCAGGGATGGACCCCTCACAGATGTGTCAGCAGATCTCTTTGGTCATGAACAAGACTGAGGTCGTCAGCTTGTTTGCCTCTTCCCAGTCCTGAGGGAAGACTAGACTCTAGCCTTGAAGTTCTGTTAATAGCTGAGATGTTTTTAATTGTATAAAGTTTTAAATACCACAGATCAGGTGCTGTTAGGCCTCTGACAGATTGGCAGGAGTAAAGCTGCAAACCCCTAGTAAATCCAAAAGATGGCAACCCTTAAGCGTATAGAGGTTTTCCTCTCAAGCTATTCTTCCCCACTACTCTTGTACTGTGCATAAAACTGAAGGTGGAAAACAAAGCTACTCCTCTGCAGCAAGGTGCTCAAGAGGATAATTTAGGAAAAAAAAATGTTTTTTAAAAGACTCAGGAGTAATTTAATCCATTACTCATTTATGAATTCCCTCCCTGCGTCCTAAACAACTATGATTTGGGTGGAACAGAGAGAGGCAACAACAAAGCATAAGGACAGCCAATACTCTAGTTTTAGAAAATTATACCAAAAGCAGCCACAGAAAGATGAAGGAGTCCCCACACAACAACCTGCAGAACTAGAAATGTGTGGGCTGCACCTTTGGGTTTGTTTTTTTTCCTGGGGTTTGGTTTTT
>VZTM01001769.1:11910-46046 GCA_013400555.1 Jacana jacana | reverse complement strand
CCCCCCAAAAAAAACCCCAACACCTACAACAGAAAAACCCCACTCTCCTCTCTAGAAGATATTCTTCTATGACTTAACCTCCTTCTTCTTGTTAGGCCAGAGAAACCAACATTTTTCTCATATTCGGGTTCTGTGCCTCTGGTAGATTCCTCTAAACCATTAACCATACCTGTAGCTCTTTTCTCCAACCTTTCCATGTTATTCTACAACCAAGACCGTAACAGTCTCACCAAAGCTATGAGGTTACTTATATTCTTCACCACTTTCATCCCTCCCAACACTTAGTACACTTTCCAGAACCTCTCGTAGGCTTCAGGACACCACAGGGTACCAAGAGCTCTGTTTGTTATCTACTACTAACTCAGTGGATCTCATAAATTACGTATTGCTGCCCAAATGAATTTATCTTAACCTGCTACCAGCACTCCGCACCATTAGTCTCTCTTCATTGGCAGCCTCATAAATTTGCTTAGTCTGCATATTTCTAGCTGCAATTGGATTTTTTAATAAAGAAAATTTACAAACTCACTGTCTTTGGACTAAATGCACATTCGCAGTATCTATAACCAGCAATGTCTTCACCAGACAAAGGAGCTGCACAACTCCTATATAAAGGGGAAGAAATACTATCAGAGATCTCCACTATCTACAAGATTAAGCCCATAATTAGTTTCAGCTTCTCCGGAACAAAAGAATACCTGGGATCTATCCTGTTGTATAAATAGAAAATTAGTTTTCTTGCTGGCAAGAATAAATCGAAATTTGCCAAGAATTTTAACTTCAATGTCAAGGTTCCCATAGAGACACCAATTTTACTCTACCAATAAATTTAATCATATTATGCCCACTAACACAAAGCATTACATAGAAAAAAAAGTTCGTAACCACACTACCTGGCACGCTTTTGCCAACAAAAACTTTGGCTAGACCTGAAAAATTAAAGAAAACAAAACTCAAAAAAAACCCTATTTGCAACTAAAGATCCTATTGATGCCTCTACAACCCTGAATAACATTTTCACCAGGCTAAATAACACTTGCTTTCTTTCAAACTACTTATTTTGTTTAATTCTCTACTGTGTTTATTTTTACATGGAAATAATCCCAGAAACTTCAAGCAATTCACATATTTTTCAGTTGTCTGGAAGCCTAGTGCCTTGTAAAAGAACAGAATTGCCCTTAGCTCCACCAGTCCAGCAAGCACATCTTGAGTGTATCTGCACACAAAATGACACTGCTATTTATCTATTTCCCTCTTAAACCTCACAGCTGGGTAGGAAGATGTTTTATCTAAACTCTGAAGTCTGGCAAAAGAAATAAGGGCCTGTCAGATTTATAGGACGTTATCATCCTGTCTATGAGTAAATACTCCACCAGAACTCCAGCTGAGATCTAGCATCAACACCATCTCTACTGTGAAAAGAAAACATCTCAGAGTGCTCAGGAGTTAGATTTATGAAGCTCCTCTTATGTTTGTAGTAAAAGAGGAGCAGGAGTGTAAAAATTAATTTAAAAATTGGAATCTAAGTAAAATGTAAGCATCGATGTGAAATTCTTCTGAAGCTTTCTGTTTAAAAGGCAATTTTCAACCACTACTTAAAAAAGAATGATGACCTTCTTCAAGAAAGATATGATTGGAAGCAAACCATCAGAGGGGAAAAAAATACCAAAACAAACAACTTTGGATTTACTTTGGAAGAGTTTTGTGAGAAGCAATAGGACTGAACACTTAACTGCTGCAGCAGAGCTTGACGGTCAAATATTGCTCAGCGGTGGGTAACAAAGAGGCCAGTTACAGGCTGGGGCTGTAAAACAACTTTGCCTGCGTAAGACATTGGCTTCTGGGTTGTGCAAGAAGTCTTTTGGTTGTAAAGCCTGCTGAAATACCAATCCATCTCCTCCAAGAGGAGTCTCTCCTACAGAAAAGAATTCATTTTCCACAGGATGAGCTTTAAAAGCGGCTTTTTTTCTTTCCAGTGCCTGAAAAGTGATACTTTTTCCTTGAATTTATGATTGCTTTTCCACAGGGGAACAGGCACCGCAGATGAGCCCTCTTCTCTGTGTGGTTGCTAAGCAGAGGCTGTTACCAAGCCTTTATTCAGAGTCACTCGGCAAGATCTTCAAAGCCCATACTCCCTCCCAAAGTTCCCTCTTCAAACGGAGAAGCAGGTCCTCACCTCAGGCAGGAACGTGAGGCTGGCTGTATTTCAGCACAGTTTGACAGGCATTGAGGAGCCAGGAGGTCACCCCACACTGTTTGGACGGTTTCTATTGCTCAGTAAGGAACTGGCAAGTTCACTTGGCTTCCAATTCACCCAAGCAAACATTGATACAGGTGTGCAATTTAAAAATAAAATAAAATAAATAAATCCAGTGAGAGGTAGGGTTAATTGAGTTTGCACTCCTAGATGTGTCTCGATAAGCACTCTGAAATGTTACCACTCCTCAGGCATTCCTGCCAGCTCTGGGCAAAGAGTCTGCAGGTCAGTGTCTGCCTCTTCCCTCACAGAAGAGAAACGCTTCCTGAGTTTCTTCTTTTTTATTCCTGTTTTAAGTTTACTTAGGTTTTTCAACTTCCTCATCAGATACTTTGCTTTTGCCTTAGATATCTCTGTACAACTTTTTTTGAAAACAAACTAACCATCAAAAAACCCTCCAAAACCACATTACCTCAAGGATTTTTTGCAGAAGGGTGTATTTGCTCTTCTTGGTATATATGCATTTACATATACCAAGTCAACCAATACAATACACCATTCTATTTTTTGAGTGAGCAAATACAATGAACTTAACAAACATGTTAAGACACTGACATTTTAGGGAAGAACAATAGCTCATTACTGATTTCAGATCCTCTCTGGATTAAGTTTTGTATTCAACCATAAATAAAGTTAAATGGTCTAATGGATTAGAAACATTATTCTTTTCCCATATTATCACTTTAACTCCCAACTCTTCAAACGTACCTCTGCCTCCTGGCTGTCAGTCTTCAAAATCCCTTCCCAAGTATAGGAAACCACACCACCTACATGGAGCTATCACCTTTTTTGCACATGCCCATGTAAGAGGAGTCACATGAAAAACCAGTAAGTTAGTTTTCCCTTTCACAGACCTTCAGGAAAATTTCACTGCCAAGAACACTGGCTGTGGCAGTACCACTTTTCCATCAGCCCCACTTCAATGATAATTTTTCCACCCTGCTGTCAATACTTTGGAAGCATTAGCAATGCCGATGGACAGACAGACCCCAGCACTGCCCTTTGGACAGTCCTCCACTTCAGGGTCATCCCAGGACCAGAAAGTTTTAAGACACTGCAAAAAGCTCAGTCTTTGGATGTTTTCATGGATCCTCAGGGTGCTTTTAGCACAGCACTAGAAGCAACAGATTTTTAGCCTTTGAGAATCAGTCTGGAAGACTTTGAGAACAACCCGGTCACACACCCCTGGGAGTGCACCTTCCCACCCTTCCTCACAGCCAGAGACCACCCTGTTCTCCCACAGCAGCAGCATGGCTTTGTTCATACAGGAACTGGGACCCTACAACATACAGAGAGGGACCCAAGTGTCCTGGCCATGGTTCGTTTGGGAGATAAAATTAACCACTAAGCTCATATGTAGACAGTACCTCAAGCAGCATTTCCATAAATCCTTCATCATACTAGTAGCTTTACAAGTTGATTAGGAGTAGATGACAGCAAGAGGAAAGCTAGAAATGCTTCCAAATGACTGAGTTTTTACAAATCAGAAGTTAGTGCAAGGCAGCAGCTGAATGCTGGTACTTTGACTTTTAAACCAGCCTTCACTAGCAATTTGAAAAATATTGAAATCTTGCTAAATGGGTAGAAGTAAAGGCCGTGGATCTTGCAAACTGAATGAAAAATCTACTTTTTGATTTTTGAAGAGAAACTCACATTAGTAACATGGGACATAAATCTAGGCCCACTCAGTAGACAGATATTTTTATGATTTGTTTCAACATCAGTTCCTTGTTGAAATGAACTGATAGCAGTTCGTTTAGGCAGCTTTTCAACTAAGAACACGTTCAATTCATTCACATATATTTTAGCCTTGAGAAAATTACAACTGCTTCTACTTCTTACCAACTACCACCCGTTGCTATTCAGCTGAAGTCTTCTTCACAGGTCACCTCTGGATATAGCTGCTGTTGGTCAAGAGCAGAAGGAAGTTCTGGTGATCACTGGCTAAGATCAACACACAGCATTTACATTTCCAGCACCACTTCTGTTACCTCCCTGCTAATTCCACTTTTGGCTTCTCTGCCTGCACTCTTAAGAGCATATTTAATATTTGCTGTTTAGAGGCATTAATTTAAGGATTAAAGAAACAAAAACCACAACACAGGCCATGGTAAAAATTGATCTCGTCTTTTTAACGTTCTCCAACCTGCCACAAAGGGAGTATCACTAAAAGCCGTAAACAGCTAAATTCTGAACTTTTTATACAGACTAAGCTATAAAGAGCGATGCTACCACTGTCCTGTGTCTACCCATTCAACACTCATGGCATGAGGGGAAGCTTCATACAGAAAGGGAACTGCCTATGGATTTACAGGTGTTACATCCTTTTCTTTCATAATTAGGCCGATGAGACAGCATCTCTAGGTCACAAAGTGCTCTGCTGCTCAAAAAGAGGATAGATGCCAACTATTCCACTTCCACTGGGCTTCCAAGGCCTGAAGTTACAAAAAGAAAAAAAAAGAAGAGTTGAACAGGACAATGTGGAAAGAGCAAACAATGCTAAAACAGTAAAGGAGATACGGGCAACAATATAAATGTGACACATACAACTCTGCTGTGAGAGGGAATTCTCTTTTCCTAAAAACAATTTTCCAGGAGTGTTTGTTTCTCCTTGTAAAAATCACAAGTAATTGTTCTGGTGGAGTTGGAGACATTTTGAGTTTCACAAAACTATTTACTTTGTAAATAAGCAACAGCCTGTGTCAGAGGAAAAAATAAATCCCTCATTATACTATGGGGTGGGGGTGGGGGGGTGGGGTTGTGTTTTTAAACTTGTAAGTCTCACTTGCAGCACAAGATTTCATGACCCCTTTTATGAAGTTTGGAAGAGGATGACTGAACTACCTAGGGCTTTCTCTTTCATTTGTTTTTTTAACCATAAACTGCTAAAGTTTCTGGTCTGAATTCTGCTGAATGAACCAAAATCTTTGCTTGTTTTCCAAGAGTAAATGACAGTAGAAGAATAGCAACAAATAAATAATATACACAAACCCCTCTAAAATGTAGCCAAAAGCCTGATTTCTAACTTCAACAATTACGAAGACAGCAACAACAGACTTGAATGTCCAGATCACAGACCCCACTATGAAGAACAGAAACTGAACTTCTGAGAACTTTCACAACCAAAGGCATTAAACAGCACAAAGCTTCAGTTCCATCGCTGCAGGAACCGGCACAACCAGAAAGGGAAGTCAGTCAGCCCCAACCCTTCAGGGAAAGGGAAGCAGAAGCTCAACTGAAGGGCATTGCAACCAGGGCACAGCATCACACATGGATGTTTTTAAACAGCGGTCATTGAGTGGACTGGGAACATGGAATGAGCTTAAGCAGAAATCAAATATGGTTGAGTCCATGTAGAGAAATTATTACCCAGCCAATGACCAGCATTTAGACATTTCTTTTGTTCTGAAGTCTATTTCAAGTCTACCTAACTTTTGCTTCACAATCCTCATGAAGTGCACTACACATTAAATTTCTCTTGCCTCACCACCCAAACTGCTTCTTTGGGATTTCTAGTCAACATATTCTACCAGGAAAAAAGTCTAACTAAGCTATCCTTCATTTTACAGATAATGTTATAATTAAGAGAAAAATAAAATCTCAAGTATTTAAATGTCTGTGTTTTAATATTATATATGACCGAAAATTCCAGTAGTCACCAGCTACAGAATGTAAAACACAAATGTCTTGATATTTCAGCTGTACTGAAGACCATTATTTTTAAACTAAGTATAATTGTTTAAGTATAAGCAGTTGGATAGTTGGACAACTGCATTTTTACTGCATTTTTTAAGAATTTCTGTATGTACAAAAAAAATGGCTAGGAATAATAAATTACATAACAGATTAAAGAAAAAATGTCAGTATCAATAGGAGAGACTGAGCAAACAGTCAAAAAGTATCCACATCAGATGCTTAATCATTACTGAACAAAATTATTCCAATCTTCAATTCGTTAATCTCTAGCCCACTAGGGAAAATAAAAAATGAAAAAATATTGTCTGTAGCTGAGGATATGGTGAGTTATTTTCATGACAGAAAAAAAGGGAAGACGAAAAAGGAATTTGTGAAAGGGCAGGATAGAAAGAATCTGAAATCACAGAAGCTGTAATTCATAAGACACTAACCTGCTTGAGTGTTGAAAGTTTAAAGTGTCGCTTCTCCTGGAGTCCTGCACATGAAATTTCCACCATGTTACAAACCAGGCTGAAATGTATTTTTGCTCCAATGGAATTGCTGAAAAGTCAAAAGCTCAAATACACACTTTCTTCTTTTTGCTTTATCTATAAACACTAATAAATTCAAGCTTACATAGGTCTTTACACTATCAGAAGAGTTATTCCTTGGTGGCCCATGCAATGCCAACTTCAACTCTAGTCTGTGTCCTAAGAGATGGAAAGATATACCAGAAGATTCAGAAACATGCCTGATGATCTCTCCCTTTAAAAGCAATGTTAAGAAGTTCTCTTCTAGATTTGTTTTTTTCCACACCCAGGTAGGTTAGTAGGATTAGGAAATCCTGTGTGTTTATTGAATTTATAGTCCTAAAGGACGCTACTTGGATCTTCTGTGGTGAAGGATGGCAAACACCATACGTTGAAAATTAATTCAAATTAAGAGAAAAAAAAAATCCTCATTTCCTTTGACCACCTCTCTTCTCAGCAGTACCACTTGCATAAGCTAAGTTTAATCACCAAGTTCAAATCTCATTTCCTGAGCCTATCTTCAAGTACTGCACATGAAGTTATAGTTAATATGACACACGCAGACAAAGGAATTTATCACGAGTTCGATGCCTTTTGAGAAATCCCAAGATGTTCTACCTTGTGTTCACCTGGAAGAAAGAAAAACCTTCAGTCTTGGGAGAGAAAATTATTCTTTCTGTTCTATGATTTCTAGTGGGCTCAGATGCGTCCACCACAGACTAAGTGTCTTTCTCGAAGGAGACCCAAACAAAGGTTACTTGTTTGGTTATTTTGCAATAGTACAATGTGACTCAGGCAAAGAATTACTGAGTTCACCTTCAGTTCAGCCGGTGAAACACTGCCACAAGAAAAATCGCTTGGAAGCTCACGTGGCTAGTGGCTTCAACACAAGACAATAACTGTAGCGGAGTAAACAACTCATCTATGGTACAAGACGTGATTGCAGGGTGAATTAATGTTACTTAAACTAGCCTAAATATTAGGAGCAGTTCAGCCAAGCCACTGTGAAGCTGGCTATGAGGTTCCCTGGCTCTGACATTTGTGCACCGCAGTGTGTGTATGTAAGTGCGAGATGAAATAAGAAAAATACTCACCATATATGAGTGCTCAAAGAAGCAGCTGTAAAACCATACAGCTGACAGCTAGTTACCTGCCCTGTACCTGTATTTTAAGCACCTACTGTCACCTCCCTTCCAAAGGAAAGAGTAAATATTCATTTCATAGTCAATAGAAAAAGACATCACAACCCAGCCTAAGTTCAGTCACCTGAACATACAATACTAATTTTAAGTAGCTATTTGTTTTTCATTACAGAATGTGCCTGGCACCCAGAAATAACCAGAACTGAGTCAACATGAGTTACTTTGTACATATTCATCTCTATGTTACAGCTAATGAAGCCTTTCGCTGTTCTGCACAAGGCTGTTTACTCAGCTCCAGAGAGAACTACAAGGGCAGGGAGAAGTATTTCATGCCGTTCCCATGTTCTCCCCCTCACGCTCAAGCTGTTCAAAGAGTGGGGATTTCTTAGACAGCTCAGGTATACATTTCACAAAGACTAAATTCAAACTGAAGAGTGTCAAAGGGAATCAATAACTTGTTTTACAGAAGCAAATAATCCAGTTCTTGGGCATCCTTCTGAAGTTTTCTACAATTTCTCCCCCCCTGCTCCTTACCCACCATGGATGAATTTCCATATGTCTGCAATTTTTGTCAGCAGCTTTGCCATTGCATTTGCATTGTTTGACTAACCACTTCTCTTATTCACACCTCCCTCTCTTACTTGTTTTCAGTATTGTCACAAAGCAGACAGTCAACACTTAAACCAACCTTTCAGCTGTCAAGTCAATTTTGAGAGATGCCTGGAAAACACACCTCTTCCTTCAGTAAGCAGGGAAGAAAGGATGCAATACCAAAAGGCACAAACTCTTAATTAGGGAGATTATTATTATCGCTACAATCTGGGATCTGGGGCTTTAAAACATGGGTTTAAAATTCAATGGGGACAAATTCAATCAATTCAAGGACTTGTACAAACTCATTTCTATCATCCAAAGCCAAGAATCAACATTTTCACACAAAAACAAGAACAGAGGCCATGCATCAAAGACTAGACAAATATATTCTTGTTCTCCCTTCCACCATCCAATATTAACCACTCACTTCTCTTTTATAATACGACTCAAACTCAGACCTTACTCCAGGCTAAAACTAGAGAGCAAAGACAACCCCTTTTGCTACAGGAGCTGAGGTGCTGCTGAGGACTCCAAAGTTGCTCCTGTTCATCAAGCCACAATGCCACGGCATGACGCTGGGCAGCTTTAGCCAGGCACAGATCTCAGGTCACTGAAACTATTTAGAGAGAGTCACACTGAACCAACAAGTGCTTTCCCCCCTTTGGCTGGGACGGCACAGGCACTTTGCATGCTATTATTAAATACCACATGCAAAGGGGGACTTAGCATGGGGGGCTGGAATACAGAAGTTATTGCAGACGTTTAACATCATTCAAATACATGACATTTACCTTGGCCTGCATCAAGTACTCACAACAAACAAGTAGCTTACCCTCCTCATTAGTGTGCCTTCCCAAGAGGGGAAACAAACAAACAAACAAAAACATTAGAAACAAAATTCCTTCTTCCATAAAGTGAGTCTGCCAGAGCTCAATATCCAAAGTGAGTTACTTTTGTCTCCTGTTTCTTTTTAACAAGGTATTTCCATATTTTTATTTCATTTGCATACGAAAGTACCTTATTTCGCCAGCAGTGAATTTGCTACCTTTGACTTTAACTTGTGTATTGTTGTATTTTTAAGCTGCGAGACATAGGAAATAGAACTTCCCTCGGGAAGTCCCCCTTTCTCCAGACAATTCGTTACTTCTTCATATTTTCAGTAACTTCCCAAGTTATTTTGCTCTTATTAGGAAACATTCTTTGCAGAAAGAAAGTAATCTGGGGCACTGTTGCACAACAACAAAATCATCCTTCCAGTGATGGTCTAAAGCTATATCTTTATTCCTGCCTCTAAATCTACTTCAGAATTTAGACACAGAGATCACTGACAGTGAACTCTCTTTAGAGGTTTTCCAATGTACATGGGAGGATTTTCTTAGCAGCTACCCATACTACCCCTTTGAACCTCCACTCTTAAGATTTCCTTTTCAAGATGCAGGGACTAGACGCACACACAGTAATTCCAGGGAAACCAGACTGCTCGTGTATGAGGCACTGGTCCTCTGCTCTCATTGTTTTACACGCAACAATTGTGAACAACTAATACACAGAGGTCACCACCACATTCCACAGGATAATTTTCCCAAAGGCAAAGAGCAAAAATCAAAGCCTTTTGGTGGCAACTGGCCCCAAACCCTTGACTCACTGGAAAAAACTTAAGGCACTTTATTCTCTGAAATTTCCATGGAAGCATAGAATGGTTGGGGTTGCAAGGACCTTAAAGACCATTGTGTTCCAACTCCCCTGTCATGGGCAGGGACACCTCCCATTAGATCAGTTTGCCCAAAGCCCCATCCAGCTTGGCCTCGAATGCTTCCAGAGGGGGAAATCTACAGCCTCTCTGGGCAACCTGTCCCAGCATCTCACCACCCTCACGGTAACAAATTTCTTCCTAATCTCTAAACTAAATTTCCCCACTTTCATTTTAAAACTACTACCCCTCATCCTATCACTGCTCTCCCTGATAAAGAGCCCCTCCCCATCTTTCCTCCCATCTTTAGGTACTGGAAGCCTGTGATAAGATCTCTGCAGAGCCTTTTCTTTTCCAAGCTGAACAACCCTAACTCTCTCAGCTTGTCTTCACAGGAGAAGTGATTCATCCCTCTGATCATCTTCAAGGCCCTTCTCTGATCATCTTCAAGGCCCTCTGACAGGGTCCATGCCACTCATGTTGGTGGTTCCAGAACTGAATGCAGTATTCCAGGTGTGGCTTCACCAGAGCTGAGTAGAGGGCCAGAATCACCTCCCTCAACCTGTTGGAAACACTTGGTTTTGATACAGCCCAGGATTCACTAGGCTTTCTGGCTGCCAGCATACATTGCTGGCTTATCTTGAGCTTCTTGTACATCAATACTCCCAAGCCCTTCTTCTCAGGCCTGCTCTCTATCCACCTTCCACCTAACCTGGGATTGCCATGACCCAGGTGCAGGACCTTGAACTTGGCTTGGTTGAACTTCACGAGGTTCACACAGGAACACTTCTCAATCCTGTCCAGGTTCCTCTGGATGGCATCCCTTCCCTCCAGCATGTTGAACACAGCACATAGCTTGGTATCATTGGCAAATTTGCTGGGAGTGCACTGGATCCCACTGTCCATGTCTCCAACAATACTGAACAGCACTGGTCCCAGTCCTGACCCCCAAGATGCACCACTCTTCACTCACATCTTGTTAAGTTCCAGCCTTTTGAGCACAGGTTCACACTCAACAGCCTTTCTCGATAAATGATCTCTGATGGTCAAGACTCTTTTTGAGGTGATATCTTCTAAAACCTTCCACAAATGACCTCCTCAATTAAACATAGCTCATCACACATTCAGCAACACCCAACCCCAACTTCTACTTTGTCATCTTCTTATTTGGTTTAGAAAGGCTCTTGGGCTTTGACTAACCTACCTATCTCACCTGTAGCTTCTTTACTCCCAATGTTGGTCCTCTACTTCCAAAAGCCAAAACCAGGAGAATATCAGAGTTCAATTGTGAGGAATATACATTGATTAATCCTACTCTTGTCTTTGTTCTGTTTCAGTATGATGGAGGACCATGCTTCCTCCCTACCCACAGCTAATGTATATAGTGTTCATGGCACAGGGGAACGTTTGTCCCCAGGGAAGCAGGGAGACCAGCCTGCCTGGGATGATCTAATGTTGCAAAGGACCAAGTCATACTCCATCATAAGTCTGCTCCAAGAACTTCGCTGGATCACCCCTTTCCCAGGTGTAAAACATGGACAGAAAGAAGCGTACATCAACACAGATAAATTCTGGGAAGGAAAAAACAAACAAAACGACAACAATTACCCAACACATGAAAAAAGCAAACACCAAACCCCTGAAAGCCTAACCAAGTGAGGGAAAAACATAGCACCTCTGACCAGCTGAACACTCACATCTTGCCTGAGAAAGCTCAGCCCAGGAAGTAACTTGCACTGCTGCCAACAAAACACTGGCAATCAGAGATCAGAAACTGTGAGCAATTCACACATGCTCACCAGCACCAATCCATCAGACATCAGCAAATCAGTCACAAGAAATGACAGAGATGTCAGCATTCCTTACGTTGATATGCTGCAGTTGACCCAAGCCACAGAAAAGCCTTTTCTGGGCTAAGTTTATCTTCTCCATCCTTGCTAGCTCTGGCAAGTGAAAAGGCACCCAAAAAAAATAAAAATCTGCAGGTGCAAAGTAAAAGGGTGAAGGGTGTAAAAATATGAACTGATGGCTGAATATTCACAGAAGAAAATAGTCAAATCGGTTCTCACAGGCAGACAGATAGCTCAAAATGAGAAGAAAGAATACAAGTTTGCTTTCCCAGTTAAGCTTTGTGTTTCACCATTATAACGCTACATGACTATCTATTAGTATGTTCAAAACCCAGTCTCTTTCTTAAAATACAACATCATGAAGTGAACTTTATTAAATACTTGTCATTAACTTATCAGTTGGCTGTTCCAATACTAAGCCAGCAACACAGAGGACATGATCACTAATAATGATGAAACCTTGTTGCCAGGGCACTACTTACCTGTCAGATGAACAAATGTCAATTTAAAGAGACTAAAATCCAACATACAAACAAGTTTTTCCTTTTAAAAATATTAAGGCACCAGAAAATATGCCTGAAAACCCAAAAGTCTCCCACAAAAGTTTTAGCTGCAGCCACCACAGATTAGTATTCCATGTTTAACGGTGGAGCAGGACCAAGACCCTCAGAACTTCAAGACACATTTGCACTGCCCGAGATGAAAGGCCACACGCTCACTCAGAGCTGCATGCCATCAACCCTCATCAGGAAGTTTTGGGTTACTCTGAAGTTACTGTCAAGACTGCCTAGAAGACACACACACACGCACACATACGTATATATAGTTATGACATCCTGAGTCTCCAACCTCCAATCCTTTCACATGAGAAAGCTCTTCTGGTTGTTAAGTTCTTCTGGCTAATGGTGTTGTCTACCTTCCTTGGTTCAGAAAAGTACTACTTCAAACATACAACTATGAAGGTCTCAGAGCATACATACAAATGCTTAAAAGACCAGGCCTCCATCCAGCAGACTGGTCCTTGAAAATAAAAATTTACAGTTGCTTCCTTTTTTGTACAGTTTATGCATGTATTTTTTTTAATTCCTTTGAAGTAACTGACCTTAAGAGAAAACAAGCAAATATAGTTTGTAGCACCAGAATCTAAGGAATAAAACCACAATTCTCTGCACCAAGAATACAACAGCAGCCAGACACAAGACCATCTATCCAAGCCACTGACAATGGAGAAATAGTCAAAAGCAGATGGCTGGGAGGGAAGAGCATAAAAGCATGGTAAGCATATGATACTTCTTCCAAATATTCTTCCATCTGTGGCTTATTTATTTGTTTCCATGAGTTCAAAGCATTTTCCAAATGACGATCAGATTGGAAAACTGGAAATGTTGAATTATTCGTTGTGAGTATTTACATAAAACAATCAAGTCTTGACAACTTCTGCACACCCGTTTTACAAGATTTGTGGATAAGAACATGAAAGATTTAGACTAGACTAAGGAGCTGATTTTTTCCAAGATAAGGAGACATGTGAATGTACAGCCAAGAGAAGAGTCCTCCCAAGAATAACCAAGTTGCACTTCAAACCTAACTTGGTAAAACAGGTCAGGCAAGCACTTCTGTGATTTACTGAGTGATAACAACACGGAAACATACATTTTAAGCACTTTGGCAAGTCGACTTAATTCTTTCTGGGGAAAAAAAAAAAAAAAAAAAAGTGAGATTTTTCTGAATAACAGAGTGAGAAGTAATGCAAGATCAACAGAGTGATAAGTGAAAATGACGCATATTTCAAATAATTCAGAAGATCAGCAATTAAACTGATGTAGTACTAATATCCATGCATACTTAACTTTTGATCCATCACTGCCACTGCCGATATACCCATCAATCACTGAAGTCTAATATTGTAAAAACAAAATTCTGTGTTACAGGAATGAAGCTTTTGTGTATCAAGGCTTACACTGTTACAGCCAACTGCCTAACCCACACCAGAATAACAAATAACCATCCAAATTGAACTGAAAGTAAAACATAAGGGGCTCCTTTGGAGATAACAGTCCCCAAACTAAAGCTGATAAGCAAGAACAAAAATAAACACACATTCACAAACTAAATATAACACAAACTAATAAAATTGTAAAAGAGCATGCATTCCAGTTAACCTTGAATAATTGTGTATTTTCTTAGAGTACTGAACTAGAGTAGTAGTTACAACCAAGTATCCTCTCATTTTCTGGGCCAGATCTTCCATATTTCAATGTTGTAGATTGCGTGAAGCACTATTGGGGTACTAAGACAGACGTGTCGAGCTGGCACTCACTACTTAAGTAGGTAATACAAGTGCAAACAGTGAACCATACTTTCGTCGTGTTATTCCACTTAAATATGAGGAAAAATATGAGGAAAAACTTCTTCACAGTGAGTGTGACTGAACACTGGAAGGGGCTGCCCAGGGAGGTTGTGGAGTCTCCTTCTCTGGAGACATTCAAAACTCGCCTGGACGCGTTCCTGAGTGACCTGATCTAGGCGTTCCTGCTCCAGCAGGGGAATTGGACTAGATGAGCTTTCAAGGTTCCTTCCAATCCCCAATATTCTGTGATCATGCTAAAGAATTTTTAATCTGCTGGATGGCTCCTTCTCTCTGGATTGTCCTATACATACACACACAGAGTTAGAAAAAACAATGTATGGGTATTTCATGACCTTGCAACTGCTTCACAGGAATTAAGTAGTAAAAATGTCAGGTTAATAAACAGACAAATGAGCTAAATTTTAAACTCTGCCTTACTACAATAATTCCAAGTTTACTTCATACACACAGGATAAGACCGTGACACCGCAGAGAGATAAGAGCCACAGATCAAGGACTACAGATTCGTTGTGGACAGCAAAAGCATAAGATCCACACAAAATAAAAATAACAACAACAACAAAAAGCAGCCCAGGCTTTTGAATCCGCTTGCTGACTTAACATCAACAGAGTTGCAGTGTCAACGAGGTCCCTTCCTTCTTCATCAGGACAGAAGAAAGCATATATGCATCTTGGGAGCTGCTATTTCACAGAAGGCTATTGAGAGCTGTTAATAAGCCAGAGCCCACAGTCCCCACCACAGTCTAGCCCAGATCTGGCAACTTCCATCACTCTGCAGGAACAGGTCTAGGGCACACAGGGACTCCAGCTGCTAGGAAGGTAATGAGCTCCAAACAGTTGCATTGCCCTAAAACAGGTTATCACCTGGCACACGGAGAACCACCTCTGGAGCTTTCCAGATCCCACATAGAGCTGGAACCTGCATCCTCAACTAACACAATAAAATACTGTAACAGGTATAAACAACTAGGAAAAAAAGGCCCCTAATACCAAAAGACAAAGCCTGGGAGGAACTTGTTTTACAGTATATGATTAAAAAAAGCAGAAGGGTGTAGAGGAAAATTACCAAAGAACAATCCCATCAAGATAATTCTTCTGCTGAAATGAAGCCCACCGCTAATCACCCACATGGGCGTACTAGGAAGAAGCAGTCTCCTCCTGCCCCCAGGAGACTTCCCAGACTACAACATTACAATATGTTAATTTAAACAAAAGTCTTCAAAGGATATAGAAAGTGTATTTAAAACAGAGCCACCAGTAGAGAGCTTTCATCATAGCAAGAGATTAAGAAATGCAATAAGAAAAAGCTCTTAAACATCTCTTTCAGCCCCTCTAAAAAAGTGTTTCTGTATAACTTTTTGGCAGTTTCATTCCCCCTTCCTCCTTCTCTATTCCTGACACAGGAAAAGCCACTTTGGACTAGATTGTGACATGAAGTGACACAGCAAATGAACTTCCCTCCTAAACGTCCCCAAGAGGAAACTGGAATATTGTACGACGCTGCAGCTCCCCAGGTTTCACAAGAATATATGATTTGCATTTGTCATAATGCCCCTACGAAACTTTAACGCAATTCAGCTAAATGTCAAAAATACTGAAGAGGATATTTCTCCCACTACCAGCTTAAGGGTCAAGAACGTTCATAAACCTCATTTTTCAGGGCAGTCCAGCCCCTCTGCATGACAGAGCAGAGCTTCCTGACCTAATCACCAAGAGCGATATGTTCACATGACCGACACCACAAACCGCTTCTCCAACCCATGCCCTCCCAACCTCTTCTACCCCAGGACTCCAAACCGCAACCAGTGCTCCCTCCTGCATCCTAGAGATGCTGCCTGCCACAACGCAGCTGGCCGGGCAATCCCTCGCTGCTATCCCAGCCAGAAACTGCCTGCAGCCCACGCTCCCTGCTCATTGAACCCTCATGTGTGGGCTTTCATCCCCGCGGTCGATGCAAGCCACGTCGGAAGGGTCCGTGAGCTGCCTGCCTTTCAAAGTCTGAGCCTGACACCAACCAGCCGATATCAACAGGCCATCTGAAAGCACCCAGCAAGAAGTGACAGACGCAAGTTGTCACCTCGCTAACTCCTGCCCGGGGTTTGCAGTCAGTAGCCTCTTAGTCGGGCAAAAGCAAGCAAACCTTCTCTGTACCTTCACGCTCGGCAAAGAGGGTCTCGAAATAGTAGAGATCGGCCGTCGTGAGGCCCCTTTTGGCCCGGCAAAGATGCGTTGCTTTCCAGACTTTTGTTCTCCTGCCAAACCATTTAAGCGACTGACTTCACCGCAGAACCGAAAAAAAAAACCGCGCAAAGGGCCAGGCACCCGGGAAGGCTTTCCCCGTCCCGGCCCTCCCGGCCGGGGCACAGCGGGCTCTTCCTCTCCGCCTCCCGCGCCCGGGTTCTCGGAAAGGCAAAGCCGTCCCGAGTGAGCTCACCCGACCGCAGCCTTTCCCCCACCGGCAGCTTTTGCATTAAGGGCCGAGCCAAAAAGAGGGAGAAGAAGCCCACCGAGGCGGTGACCAAACCACGGCCAGCGTCGGCGGGCAGTCCCCGGCCCGCGGTGGCGGAGGGGCGAGCGCCGCTACCACCGGGCCAGCAGGAGAAGGGAAAACCGCCGGCAAACACCTACCCCCCGCCCCCCGGCAAGTGCTTGGGAGGCCGGGATACACCGGGAGCCGGCGGGCCCGGGCACACACACCCCACCCAGCCCCTCGCCAGGGGTCTCACCTGCCGTGTCCCAGATGGAGATGTTGTACGGTCCCCACTGCTTGAGGTAGAAGGCACCGCCGACCGTGCTGACCGTCTCCTGGAAGCGCTTCTCCATGTAGCGGTGCAGCAGGGAGGTCTTGCCTACGTTCATGTCCCCCAGCAGCACCACCTTCCCNCTTCTCCATCGCGGCCCGTCCCGGGCCGGGGCCGGGGCCCGTCCTGCTGGTGGCCGGTTCCCTCCCTCCCGTCGGCCCGCTCCTCCCAGCGCGGCAGAGCCTGGGAAGCGGCGGGACGAGGAACGAACGACCAGAGCCACCGTACGCAAACACCCGCAAACTTCGAGGGCTCCGCCGCCCACACCGCTGCTGCTGCTGCTGCTGCCGCCGCCGCGATCCGGCTCCAGCTCCTCCCCCTCCTCCCCGCGGCCCAGCCCCGCTCCCGCCCCCGCCAGCCCCAGGGGGAGGGGAGGCAGGCGGAGCTCAGCGTATCACCCCCCGCTCCGCTCCTCCGCCGTTGCCCTTGCTCCGGAGGACCTGGGCGGTGTGTCTCCCCACCTCCCTTTGCCGCGGGTGGCTGCTGAGAAGTCACGCAGAGCCTTCGGGGGGTGCGGGGAGGGGATGCTGGTGCGCCCCTGGCTGCTCTGATAACAGCAGCTCCGAAGCCCACGGAGCCCCTAATCGGGGCTCTCCTTCCCGCTGGGCGGGGGGGTAAGTGGAGAGGCAGAAAGTTGCTCCGCAATGAGAATCTCCCGTGGAGCTCTGCCACTTGCCAGACAAACACGTCTTGCCTTGGTGACAGGCGGGTTTTCTGTAGGAACCGGGGATTATTTTCCAAGTGGCGGCTCTACCCGCTTTCACGGTCAGTTGCCCAGCTTGCTGTAATTCAGTTTGACTCCGGTTCAGGTGGCAGAATTGCAGTCATTTAAATTACTCGGAGATCTAGCCTGTCATTTTTGCATCAGTCCTCTTTGGGCCAAACGACTGCAGAAAAAAGTGTTTTAATTGAATTTAAACACCTTACAAATTTTGGGCAAGGAAAGGGGCAATGTGCAGACACACTGGAGGGGAAACAACTATTAGAGTACTTCAAAGTGAATTTACTGGTTACCAATTTTGTCTCCCTCCTCACACACACCCATTCAGACAGCAGCACTCTTCGTAATAAATGAACACACATCCTCATATTTGCGTGTCTCGCATTGAAACTGTTAGAATTTCTTCAGCCGACCCAGGTTTCACCTTTATGAGGTGCCTTGATTTTTGCTTACCTGCTCAAAAGGGAGAGCTCTGTAGCAGGTTGGGGTTTTTTAAGCCATGCCCAGTTAATTTTGCTTATTCTGCCTTTACTGCCCAGATTTGTGGTTTTGCAGCTGTACCTGGTGATAAGTAATTTCAGTTCAGAATCAGATGCACAGTAGATATTAAAGAACTGGGGATACCAAAAGAGAGAGGATGTAAAATGATTTGAGAAAGGGAAAAAAAACCAAAAACCAACAATTCTAAAATCTCTAAANTCGCGGCCCGTCCCGGGCCCGGGCCGGGGCCCGTCCTGCTGGTGGCCGGTTCCCTCCCTCCCGTCGGCCCGCTCCTCCCAGCGCGGCAGAGCCTGGGAAGCGGCGGGACGAGGAACGAACGACCAGAGCCACCGTACGCAAACACCCGCAAACTTCGAGGGCTCCGCCGCCCACACCGCTGCTGCTGCTGCTGCTGCCGCCGCCGCGATCCGGCTCCAGCTCCTCCCCCTCCTCCCCGCGGCCCAGCCCCGCTCCCGCCCCCCCCAGCCCCAGGGGGAGGGGAGGCAGGCGGAGCTCAGCGTATCACCCCCCGCTCCGCTCCTCCGCCGTTGCCCTTGCTCCGGAGGACCTGGGCGGTGTGTCTCCCCACCTCCCTTTGCCGCGGGTGGCTGCTGAGAAGTCACGCAGAGCCTTCGGGGGGTGCGGGGAGGGGATGCTGGTGCGCCCCTGGCTGCTCTGATAACAGCAGCTCCGAAGCCCACGGAGCCCCTAATCGGGGCTCTCCTTCCCGCTGGGCGGGGGGGTAAGTGGAGAGGCAGAAAGTTGCTCCGCAATGAGAATCTCCCGTGGAGCTCTGCCACTTGCCAGACAAACACGTCTTGCCTTGGTGACAGGCGGGTTTTCTGTAGGAACCGGGGATTATTTTCCAAGTGGCGGCTCTACCCGCTTTCACGGTCAGTTGCCCAGCTTGCTGTAATTCAGTTTGACTCCGGTTCAGGTGGCAGAATTGCAGTCATTTAAATTACTCGGAGATCTAGCCTGTCATTTTTGCATCAGTCCTCTTTGGGCCAAACGACTGCAGAAAAAAAGTGTTTTAATTGAATTTAAACACCTTACAAATTTTGGGCAAGGAAAGGGGCAATGTGCAGACACACTGGAGGGGAAACAACTATTAGAGTACTTCAAAGTGAATTTACTGGTTACCAATTTTGTCTCCCTCCTCACACACACCCATTCAGACAGCAGCACTCTTCGTAATAAATGAACACACATCCTCATATTTGCGTGTCTCGCATTGAAACTGTTAGAATTTCTTCAGCCGACCCAGGTTTCACCTTTATGAGGTGCCTTGATTTTTGCTTACCTGCTCAAAAGGGAGAGCTCTGTAGCAGGTTGGGGTTTTTTAAGCCATGCCCAGTTAATTTTGCTTATTCTGCCTTTACTGCCCAGATTTGTGGTTTTGCAGCTGTACCTGGTGATAAGTAATTTCAGTTCAGAATCAGATGCACAGTAGATATTAAAGAACTGGGGATACCAAAAGAGAGAGGATGTAAAATGATTTGAGAAAGGGAAAAAAAACCAAAAACCAACAATTCTAAAATCTCTAAAATAGTGAAATAGTGATATGGGATGTGATTCAGGGTTGTCTGAAAGACCTTGGGGGATAGTGGGGGTGTGTTCCTGTTCATTATTGTATGGCAGTATTTTGTTGTGGTGTGAGCAGCCTTCACATCAGATTCCCGTTTCCTGCCTGTATTTCCACCTCAGTCCCAGAGCTGGGAAAATGAAAGTCATTGAAGCAAAGCGCTTCTCTGAGGTAGTGCAAAGCAAGTAGATTTCTTATGGGTGCTTGGTATGTGAGTGTAAAAATAACAGACGTTCTCTTTGCATGGGCACTATTTGCAAATTCTGGTGTGCAATGTAAGATACACCATCTTGAAGTAGCAGACACCACATCAGAAAGAGAAAAGAAGAATCTTGTATCAAAGATTTTAGATCATGAAGATCTGAACTGGTGAAGCTATTTCCAGTACATGTACTGTCAGTTTATGCATTGGTTTACTTACTGTCCATGTAATAAAAAGAAATACATAAAAGCTTAGATATGATTATTGATACACAGCAGTGCTTCAGCTGCCAAATCATAGCACTTAAAGCACTTAAAACAATTATTTCTATATTTTACCAGGATTCTGCTGTACCTGAGCTATTTTCGTGTACCACTAAAATGTAGCTCTTTCTGTTGTTCAGACCCCGTATCAATGGTTTCTAGCAGCGATGCAGAGGAGTTAGGACAAAAACCAGTTTCAACAATAGGATGAAAATGCAACTGGGATTTTAGGGTTTGTTAATAAATAACATGCACTACAAAAAGAGAACACCGCTCCCTGCACAGATGTTTTCCACAGCTGCTTGAAAGAGATACCCACATCCCTGCATGTGCATTTGAGCGTGTGCTTTTCCAGCTAGCAGTGGTCAATCAGACCAGAGACTCTCCTGAACGTGCCACCAGCCAGCTTTCCCTGATGGCAATGTGTTACTTTTTCATGTTAACCATAGCCTAGCTAAATGGGACAAGAAGTCCCTCTCGCCCAATACTCATTTGGACCTGGCACCACAGCTAATGGACTCTGAGCCAGACAGGGATGTGTTTTATTCCACTTCTATGGGTCTCCTATTCACCACTTAGTTAAAGGATTGTCTCTATTTCATAGTAACCTACCCCTAATGATCGAATATAGTAAGGTGGGAGGGTACTGTTTGTTGTTTCAGATCCTGAGGAGAATTTTGGAAAAGATTGATGTGAACAGGTTCCAAGCAGGTAGAAGGGCTCCTAAGGCAAGCCTTTCAAGGCTCAAGGTTGTCCTCAGCAGTCTGAGCTTCCACTGACCTCAGAAGAACGTGTTTGCTAGGCACAGTGCAGTGTGTCTGGTCATTTCTGCCAACATCTCCTATGAAGGCTCTCCAGCCTCCAAGCATACAATTTAAGTCGCCTGTTGTTGAAGTCAAATGGCTCATGATAGCCTGTAATGCAATACAGATAATAACAGACTGCATGTGAAAATATTTGGGAAAACATTAAAAGCCTGTAATTTGCTCTCTAGCCCTCAGATGCATAGGTCTGTTGCAAGATAATTTCCCCAAATCACTGAGTGTTCTGTAGCAGGATGTCTCCACCATAGTAAGCATGGGCTTGAATAATGTCAAATGTTGCTTGATAGGAAGGGATATGAAATGTCTGGATAGTGCACATATGCAGAATGCACACATTGTCGGGGTTTGTTTGTTTTTCATTTTAGAGCATCTGAGGACATCATTTAATTACAGTGAAGTTGTTCATTAGCCTTCCTGAGAGCTTGGTGACGTGGTCACCATGGTTGGTTTCCAGATGTTCTGGAATTTAGACAATTGGGCTAGCTTATGGAGGTGGACAACACACTGAAGTTTCTGACTAATTTCTGTGCTACAGTAAAATCCCCTGTAAAGTGGAAATGCCTTGTATGCCAGCCAAAAACCTGTGCCAGTAATAACTTTACTGGTGTCAGGGTAACTCAACCTTTTTTGTCTCCCACAGTATGAAAGCGGCCCAGTCGTGCAGGAGAAAATTAGAGCCTGTTCATTTGTTTCCTTGCCAGCCTTCCTTAGGTATTTATATACATTGTCCTGCCTGTGGGCCCCATTTGGTGTCCAGGCTAAGAGTATTTTGTAAGTACACAGAACAGGGCTGATTTTTGCTGAGCTGATCTTCTTTTGGAGACACATTGAGCAAGTTGTTGAAGGCGTATGTCATGTCAGCTAACTGCTGCCCCCAGTGTGTCACAGGTTTGCTGTGGCCTTGGTGTTCAACACCTCAATCTGTCTCTCTTTTTCCTCCTCTGGCAGTGTCTCTGTCTTCTGGGTTCTTGAGCCTTCATGGCCAGATCAATACTTTCTGGAGATACTACAGGGGACCTCAATAGGCAATGCTCATAATGATAAAGGAGGTACCAACTGCTGAAAGAAACACGCTGCTTTTTAAACATGGACAAGTCCATAAAATAGAGTCATTTACCTCAGTTGTCTAGTGATTCCTAGACAAAGCCTTACAAGCCAAAGAGAAGGGCAATAAGGAAGGTTTATTTCTCATCCTCACAATGTGCTGGCACTCCAGTGGTTTATTTGTTGCACCTCTTTGCAAGGCATGAGATCACTGCAAAAGCTATGAACAGGTAGGTGTTTGTGAAGCACAGCAATTTCTGGGTTTGTTTCGGCTTATTGCCTTCCTTTATGACTTCTTTCTTCTAAATGAGCGTGCATGCTCATTAAACAGAAACATTTGCACTCATCATCTTCCAGGCAGCCCTAACTACAGCTCATTCTTAAGGCTTGCTCAGGCTACAAAGCCTGAAAGAGCTATTCATCATGTTGCCACTGCTCTGTTTAGCTCTTTGTATTTACACAGACCAGGTTCTTCCTTTTCACCCCACAGATGAGTCCACAACCTAGATGACCTAATCAAGGGAAATTGCCCTGAACTTCAAATCAAGAACTGGTCTGCTTTCTCTAGGTTTGCAGTTCCCTCTGCAACCCTCCTTTCTCTCTCTCCTTTTCCTACCCCTTTCCTTGTCCTGGCACTGGCTTCTGCTTGACCCTTCCCTAAGTCAATTGAGTTTGATGACTTAACAAAAAACTAGCCTGACAGTGACAGTGAGTAGTGTTCTGCTGGTTTTGTGACCAGCGCAGATGCAGCACAGAGGAGGCTGATGAGGCAGCCCATGGTTGGGACCCCTGAGTTTCAGTTCCCTAGGGCTTCAGCTGAGCAGCATTGGTTGGTCATGCCAGGCAAAGTGCACTGGCCTTTTGCTTCTCCAGACCTTGCAGCTCTTGGAGCACCTCAATTGTAGGACTGTTTTCTTCCATCATGACTGAACAAGCATGTTGCTGTATAACTTCTGCCTAGTAGGTATCTGAATCACAGTGCACTGCAAATGAGATGGGTAAATCAACCAGCTTGAGACATTCTTGTCACAGAAGAGCCTGACCTGGATGATTAGAATTTGCCTGTGTTACAGGCAACTGGAAAGAAGTTCTTAGAAACCATGAGGCAACCTGAGCTGTAGATACAGCCACCAAGCAATATTAAACTCTTCCCCGACACACAGATGTTAGAGATGTAAATGAAAATAGGGGCTCAGGAGGAACTCCTCACCCACGCCTTCTGTAGAAAGTTAGTTTTACCCTTTGCTGCTCAACTGTGAGTTAAGGTCTCAAATCAGCTTTCTTTAGCAAGTAATCTGAGTTCGTGAACAGCTGGCACTGGGTGGAAGGAGCGGGCCTGCTGTGCCCACTCTCCCAGCCAGCTCGATTCTCTCCTTACTGGTACCTCCTGTTCACCAAAATCATGTGAGTCCCCCTGCATTTTGTACCTATATGGATAGACTGATGTGTTTTACCACATGTAAGTCTAGATTTTCTAGACTTTCTGCTACATGAAAGGAAAAAAAAAAACATCCTGAATTTCAGGGGGCTTAGTGTGGATGTATTCACCAAATGATGTGGAAATGTAGGATTGTAGACTTGATCAGAAAGTAATCAGTTGTCATTCAAAGTGATCACAATGCAGGACATTCTGGCAAGTGCACAAAATGGGAGTTTTGCATAGATTTCTTTTTTCTAACTGCAGCATTTTAGGGCTTAATCAGACTCCATCACTGCATGAGAACCCAAGGTTATTCCACTATTCTATCATGTTCTTGGAGTGTGTGGGCATGTACAGAGGTCTATATGCCTACAAGAAGTTACAGAATTATGGTCTATAAAAAGATGTATTCACAGAATCACAGAATATCAGGGTGTATTAGGTTTTCATTCTTTCCAGCATCATGAAAGGGATGAAGTGAGCTGGTAGTAAGACAGAATTTTCTCTAGTTCTTATAAACTCATCAAGATTCATGCTTAACAGAGCCGTGTGCCTCAGAAAAGTCCTACAGACTGCAGCAGCCAATAATGGGAATCTGAGTACAGATTTGGTAGAATCAGATGGCACAATCCTAGTGACCGATTATGACACAGGGGCCAAAATTAATTTTTAAATTATTTTTAAGTGTGAAGTTACTTTCACAATGGAGATTTGTGACAGTTGGAAGAACTATTTTTATTTGCAAGTTGAATACTGTCATCATGTGAATCATTAAAAAAGCTGGACGTATGCAGAAGAATAGACCTGTGTTTTCAGTCACCTCGTCACTATTGACATTCATACATATCAGGTATGTTCTGCATTTTATACCCTGATTTTAAGGCATTTTGCTAGGGTGTGAGCTATTCCCAATGAAGAAATTTGCGTGGTGCCAAGCTTGTCAGCATTGTCCGTGATCAGGAAGAAAAGGCCATTGAAAAGTGTCACAGACCACTTTGCCTCAGGGCAAAATCACATCCAGTCAGGAGTTGCACTCTATCCTGCCTCTAGCCCTGTTGCTTCACTTTTATTTCACCCCTTGGCTGGATGAGCTATTGTAATTCCCTTTATTCCTACTTATTTGAACTCCTCCCCACCCATACCAGCAGTATGAAGAGAGAAGCGGGACTTCTCCTCTGGGCGCTTGTTAAAGGTCAACAGAATTTGATTGAATTTGGCAGTAGAGAACAGCTGTCCTCTTGCTATCCCCTTATAAAAAGATAACATTGTGACCTCCAAAGCATAAACTGATCACTGCAAAATGAAATACATCACAGGGATTTTTCCTGGAGGTATGGAAACCCTTGGTGGGCCTTTGCTTCAGCTGCCTAGGTCTGGCCCTTGGGTAAGAGACACGCCAGCTATCAGTGGACAACAGAACTTATTTGGAAAGGAAATATTAATGTAATGAGGAGTGTAAAGACACTCATGATTTAGTTATGTGTGTGAAGATGAGATTTAGAGATTAGGGGTGGAGAAAGAATGATCAAAGTGGGATTTAGAATATGCAAATATAGTTGATAACATGCTTTTGGACAGTAACACTGGAAATTATTGCTAAAATTGGTAGTCTTCAAATTAGAAACTTGCTGTATAAAATTTTGAAGTCCTCTTCTTATCCTAGTTTACAACTAGAAAAAAGGATGCTATGATGGCTTTGCTGGTAAGAGTTATGTCTCTTAACAGAAAAATCCTTCCCTCCTGGAACATGAAAAAGGACTTCCTAGCTGGTTTCTAACTTGTATAAAGAGGCAAAGAAGTACTTCAGATTTGGGTTGACAGCTAGTTACTTGGCCTTTCACTTTATTAGACATTATATATATGCACTAAAGCTTACAAAATTACTCTAACAACTCTATCAACAATTTCTATCTTTTAAAATACTTTCAAAGGCAGCACAAAGGTAATACCATTACATTTGAAAAACTGCAATACTGGAGTATCTTGTAGAAAGTTTACATAAAGATGCTGCATTCAGAATTTCCTATTTTTCTGTGTCCTTAATCATACATTTATAATCAAAATAAAGTACACCCATTCCCCAGTGCATCTCTTTACACCACAATATTTTTGGGAATTCATATCTGTGTCACTGTTTAGGGCACATTTTCAATTTTAGTATTTAGCAATTTGGTGTCCAGGAATCTTATGCAACTATTCTGTTTTGCCTTTGCCCTTTATTTTTCAATAGCCAAGTTTTTCATCATTACCTTGGGTACTCCACTTATTGAGATCAATGGAATTATCCATAGCCAAGGTATAAATAAACATGATGGGATTTGACCTTCAGCCACCACAAAAAAAAAACACCAAAACAAAAAAAAATCAACCTCATCTAATTATACAGACATAATCCTGCTCCTAATTCAAGAGCAAAACCACTTTAGAATCACATCTGACAAACACTGTCTATTGTTCACAGCTGAAACTGAAACTTTTTTCTCCTGCTGTAATAAGATTAACCTCTATGTAGTTTTGTTATGGGAAAAAATTGATGCAAATGATGTTTGCTAAAGCAGTGTGGGTTTTGGCACTTTGTTTCTGAGTTGCTATGAATAGCATGCTACTGTTTTGACACCTTTCCAGGCTGTGAATGTTGCTCTGTTTCTTGAGAGCCTGGGAAGTTACACTGGAATGAAACCTGTTGCTGGCAATTCCCTTTATAAAAGGAAGTTGCTGAAGTAATCGCTTTGGTACCTCCTGTTCTGGCTTCAGTGCTGAAAATCTTATTTGAATATTTACTTTCTTGCTTTTTTTCCATTTTAAATGACAAGTGGGAGGTAAGCATAATTGCAGATTGCTTTATTTTGGCTATTATCAGTTACAATCAGTATTGTCATGACGTTTTCATCTTCAGAGCATTGTAGAAATGGAGCACTACGTTCTGTGCTGCTTTACACTTATGCCGGCTTCACTGAAACATTGCCTAAATTGCTTATGGAAGCAGATCAGTTCCAACAGCCTTGAGTACCATGTGTCCCAACCTTCCTTCACACCTGGGGCAAGAAACTCCTAAATTTGTGATAAAACTTAGAATCATAAAGGACAGAAGAAGAAAAATGCTCAAGGATAAAGTTTCTCTTTATTATAAGATTTTTTTTTTTAATTGTGAATTATTTGTGCCCTTTTAACATACTGAGAAACAGCTTCTGTGAGATAGAGGAAGGTGCAGGTATTATTAATGCTTGTTAATATTTCATCTAAATCCCTAATCTAAACAGAAGTGCTAGATGAAACTCATTCCAGATTTAATATGATATAATCTAATTGGCTTCAAACACCTGCTTGTGTCAAAGCTGGCCTGTTTAAGGAGTAAAAATAACTAAGAGTAAAGAGCACTATTAGAACATGCTGGAGATGTTAACATAAGATATTATTATTTCAGTGAGCTTGTTCCTATTTAATGCAAATAAAGAAGCTTGTAATTCTCCAAAGCTCAAAGAAGATTATTATAAAATAACATAGCAAGATTGCTATTCTTAAATCAGAAAAAGAAGGTAAGACAAAATTAATTTAATGCAGACAAATGAAACCAAATGGAAGAAATAATTGAAATTAAAAGGTGAAATTAAATTATATTCATTCAAAAGAGAAGAGAGAGGATACAAAGTGTAAGACCAAAGCTTCATTGTAGAATGCATACATGGAAAATGAGAATGGAAGAAGGTAACAGTTTTAAATTGGAAGAGGGGAGATTTACATTAGATGCTAGAAAGAAATTCTTTACTGTGGGGGTGGTGAGGCACTGGAACAGGTTGCCCAGAGAAGCTGTGGATGCCCCCTCCCTGGAGGTGTTCAAGGCCAGGCTGGATGGAGCTTTGAGCAACCTGGTCTAGTGGGAGGTGTCCCTGCCCATGGTAGGGGAGTTGGAACTTGATCATCTTTAAGGTCCAACTCTTCCAACTCTAACCATTCTATGATTCTATAGAAGAAAAATAAATACACAAATATCCAGTATGTTGGAAGACATCAGTGACTATAGAAAACAACTTCGATTCTCAGTGAAGTGGCAAGTAGGGATCTGATCTCATAGCCTGTTGCTGAAGTATTTTCTTAGCTCTTAGGAATACTATTAACAGTTAAAAGCATACATGAATAAAGCCTATGCTAATTTTTTTCAGTGAAGAAGGATGGTGTTTTATGAGATTAGATGGCAAGGTGCACTTGGTTATTTACTGCATAGAGGACGGGGTCAGACAAGCTGTCATGGAGACCATCCTTTTGAGTCATGACATCTCAAATTTAAGTTCTGAGTTTTTTATTAGGGCTACACATTAGCTAACTTCTGAACATACAGAAAATGGATAGCAACAAAAGGAAATCAAAACCAATGGAGTCCAAATGGAGAAATCATAGCAAACACTTGTTAGCTGTGTTCCTCCATCCATTTCAGTGAGCTTTAGGTCAAAGCCTGTATTTTGATGAATAAGGCATGCGAGCTCACAATGTACTTACATTCATTTTAAGTACATTTTGTGATCATGTGAGAGAAAATATTTATAACAAGCCTTTGTACGAAGGCACAAGAACTGCAACAACTTGAAACTCAAGGACTTTTTAAAATAGAAGGATGTAGGCGATCCAGGGAATGGAAGTGGATTTTGTTCTCCAGATAAAACATTTACCTTATTGCCTCTCAATTATGAGCTGGAAGGATCATAAAACTTCTGATGACATGATCCAGCTGGTTGAAAGGAAAGAAAGTAGTTAGTATGGATTTTAGGAAGTTGTATAATCTATATTGGATTTAAGCAAAGAAATGTAGAGATAGTATTTAGAGATTCTAGAATTGAGAAGGTGCTGCAAAAACTGCATAAATTGATCAAAACTTAGATGAGGGTAGATGACTTTAAACTACAGCAGTGGTAACTTATTGTTCTGGTCTCTGTGGCTTCCTCCCATCTGGACTTCTATTTCTGTGAGGGTTTTTTTGTTCAGCTCTTTTATTACGTCTCCTTGGCAAGGCAGGTGGCTGCTTGTGCCCCACTTGTTTCATGCTGGAAATAAAACTGAATCACAAGAGGCTACAGAAATATGTGGTTCATATTTTCACCCTGCTAAAATAAACATTAACTCTGAGCCCTCAAATGTTTTCAGGAGATCTGACCCAGAATTTATCAGGCACTTGAAATAAACTGTTAACTATTAACCAGTAAACGGAGGCTGACTTGGTCACATTCTAAGATCCGTCATTGCTGAGGAATGAGATGATTCATGACCTTGACAAACTGGTTTTCTGATTGCAGAAAAAAAAAAAAATAGCCTCTTCTGAAAGAGAAGTAGATTAGCATTTACAGTTTGTGCATATTAATTCTGTTAATATAATATGATAACAAACGCAGCACTAAAAGTAACTGTCCACCGTGTGTACTTGGGGGCTGAACAGTCTAGCCTCCAGTTTTGACATTGTCTGTCGGAATTAGCAGGATTGTGTTCTAGCCTGCCTTACTGTCCACTTTTCTACAGAAAACAAGACAAAAAAACATGGCTTTGGGTGGGCTCTGAGGACCTCAGTCGGCCATGGGAAGCATCCTGTGAGAAGTAACTCCTCATGAAACTGGTGGGAGTGGAAACAGTTGTTTTCACAGCACAAAGGGTATGACCTACCTGTACCATAAGTGCAAGTAGGTACTCTGCTGGTAGCTTCATGACTCAATCTGCCTAAATTCATCATCTCCATCTTCCATGACTGCATCCAAATGGAGCCATGGATACACACTGTACCTTATCCTCAAAACAGCCTGTTGTTTGCTTTCAACCTGTGAGACATGTTTCTTCCTCACAGCTCCTGGAGCAAATGGTTTATGCACAAGTTATACAGTCAATGAATAGAGGTGGTTTTGAAGGCCTCCTGTAGGAGATCTTGTCAGCTGATGTAGGTGCACCCAATGTGAATTATTTCTCCTTTATTAACCACAAGGTTCATCTACTGTTGTGTTACCCCTTCAGTGAAATCTTAGGCTGAACATTAGGAAAAAATTCTTCAGAGAAAGAGTGGTCAGGCAATGGAATAGGCTGCCCAGGGAGGTGGTGGAGTTGCCATCCCTGACTGTGTTTCAGAGTAGATTAGAAGTGGTGTTGAGGGATCTGGTGTAGGGAAGAACCGTGTAGAGTAGGGCTGATGGTTGGACTCGATGATCCCATGGGTCTCTTCCGACCAAATGATTCTATGATTAAATCCAGTTAAAAGTCTCTGAATTTCTCATTTGTCTTTTCCAGAGATAGGTAAACAAAAGAACTCAAAAGTGGGAAGGATAACTTGCCAGAAGAAAAGGTGGGGAAGTAGAGAGGGTGGATCTCTGAACTTCCTCTGTGGTCAATAGAGAGAAACACCAACCTCACCACAGCAATTGACTCTGCCTCACAAACAGAGTGAGGTGAAATAACCTGCTTAGACAAGGCATGGTAAAATGGTCACAGAAATTAACCCTACACATTGTGCCATTTGCCAGAGTTACCTTATTCGTCACTATTCTTTAACAGACCTTTCCTCTTTTTTCTTTTATTTTACGTATCAAACCATGTCATATCTAATGTAGGAACTTGAGACAACCCTCTACTAGCTTTTTGTCATGAAGAAATGTAGTATTCATGTTTTCCACTCACTGGCTATATTCTTGATTCATAATCTGGTGCCTAATGAAGCAGTGTCACCTTGGAAAACCCTACCTCCTCCTTCATTTACAATTCTTTAAATGTATTCCTGAACAGGAAAAAAAAATAAAAAGCTGATATAGTTTACCCAGACTTTCAAAAGGCTTTAACAAGAAGGACTATAAGAGGCTATCAAACATACTGAATAGTTGTGGGCTGATTCTGACGAATACAGTAGGGATTTTCTTAATTTCTGTTGTGCATTTTTTTCCTTTGAGACTCCACGTTTCCTTTTGTAACTTCCAGAGGCTTTTGTTTCAAAATGTACAATAGGATGTTCATTTGGAATTAATTAAAAATTTGCATGTGATATCATAGTTTCATGGCTGAATGCTCCAGGTCATGTCCTTGACGTCTTTCCAGTAAGCAGAATGAAGAAAAAAAATCCTTTCCATTTGGACCAAATTATGCTAGAGAGAAAAGCTGAGTCAATGTATCTTTAGGCTTTACTATCGCTAACACAGCAGAAGCCTGTGGGTGAGAATTATGACAGTCTGAACTACTTGGAGCTGCAATCATGAATTTGGCTGCAGCGTAGGCATACCCATAGAGGCGTTTCCATTCCATCTAAGAAAGTGAGCTTTTTAGTGTGTTGCATCAACTTCCTCTCTCTGAGAACATTTCACATCAGAAGATGTAAAGACTCCCTGTCCATGGCAGAGAGGTTGGAACTCAATGATCTTTAAGTCCCCTTCCAACTCAAACCATTCTATGATTCTACGATAAGATGAAAGCAGGAGCTCTTCTCTCTCTCTTAGACGCTTTACAATGCACAGGATTTTGTCCAAAATCATGGGAATCTCGTGATGATGTGAAATTACATCCTCTCACATATGAAAGGGTTCAGAAAAAAAAAAGAAAATCAGTTTCTGCATTTCTGAGGGATTAGTGGTGATTATCCCAAGAAGATATCCTTCGGAAGATAGATATCCTTTGGAAGATAGATATCCTTTTGGAAGGCATCCTGGAAGAACCTGTAACATAAGTTAGTGTCTGGTATCATACTACAGTATGGGGGGGTGAGGGTGGGGTGGATTTGTGTTGTTATGTCTTGAAAGACAAACTTTACTCCAAGCACAAAAAGGACATACAGGATATGACTGTCAGGATATTACGGAGCGTGGGAGCATCTCTCTGTTGTCCAGTCTTGTTGCTTGTACCCTGATTTCACGCTTGAATCACCTTACCTGTCCTTTTTCAGTCCCTTTTTTGTTTGGTTGGGGTTTTTTCCACGTAAAAGAGAATGTAACGTTCAGGCAGGAGGGAGCAAATGTTCAGTCTCAGGCAGGTGTAAACTTGGGCAGGTGCCTTGAACTGGACAACTAGGAGAATCGAGACTGCAGACATACATCCAGAATATGTGCCCCAACAGTATTGGAACAGCTGAAACCTGGNGGATGTGGGAGGGAGGGTGCCGGGGTTTCACTCCGTCGCTGTCCGAGGACCGATGCCGGCAGGTGGCAGCACCGGTCCCTCGGCCGGGCCGGGATCCAGGACCGGGAGCGGAGGCGTTGCGGGGCGGCGGAGTCACGTCTCGTACCTTGAATCGTTAGCGAACACCCAGCGCTGGCTCCTCCGCCGGCTTCGCCGGGGTTTCGGCTGTGATGGCCCGTTAGATATTTTGGGGTTCTGCTCTTTCCAACCTTCTAAGTCCCAGCGCTTCGCAGCGGTCCGACGGGAGACAGCCAGCCTGCCAGCGCGTCTCTGACGTTCCTCCTCACAGCATTGCTTTTCAGCACGATACCATGTCCCGCATATAAACCAGCTTCTGGGCAGCTCATGCCACACCTGTAGTCTTGTTGAGGGCCCTCAAAATGAGCCCTGTCCAGGTTTGAGCAACACAGGATTAATTTTTCTTTCGGTAATTTTACTTTTCAGGAAGGTCTCTCATAACGCTAGGAAAAACTGCATTTTTAGAAGACTCTAGTGTCTGAATTTGTGAAAACAATGACTTTCTAGCCAGCTGCAGTATGCCGGTTTCAACATCGCGGTGGTTTTGAACTTTGCCACCTACAGGCATGAGGAGGAGCGAGACCCAAACTGGCCAACGGGGTTACTTCATACCATAAGCGTCACATGCAATACAAATTTCCCTGACTGTGTTTAAGAGTAGATTGGATGTGGTGTTGAGGGATATGGTGTAGGGGAGAACTTGTAGAGTAGGGCTGACGGTTGGACTCGATGATCCCAAGGGTCTCTTCCAACCAAAATCATTCTATGATTCTAAATTAGAAAGTTTGCTGAGGATTCCTTTTTATGCTGGCTGCAATCCAGAGAACTTCTTGCCCCAGTGCCAGACCCCTGAGCTTTTCCCTTCCTCCTGCTACCAGAGCGCTTGCAGTGTCCAACATTTGCTGTCCCCTGCTGGGAGTGCAGATCTTNCCAGAGGAAATACTTTTGAAAAAAATTTTTTCAGGAAAAAAAAAAAAAAAAAACCAGCAAAAAAGTGATTACCATTTCTCTTCAACATCACTTTTCAACCCCCTCCTCTGTTAGACATGCAGCATGTGTTATCGATAGTGACGTGACAAGGTAGGATAAAACACGCTGGTTGTCATGTGAATGCTCAGGGTACGTGTGCTCCCAGGAGGGTTTGAAAAACGGAGGATAATTTGNCATTGCTTTTCAGCACGATACCATGTCCCGCATATAAACCAGCTTCTGGGCAGCTCATGCCACACCTGTAGTCTTGTTGAGGGCCCTCAAAATGAGCCCTGTCCAGGTTTGAGCAACACAGGATTAATTTTTCTTTCGGTAATTTTACTTTTCAGGAAGGTCTCTCATAACGCTAGGAAAAACTGCATTTTTAGAAGACTCTAGTGTCTGAATTTGTGAAAACAATGACTTTCTAGCCAGCTGCAGTATGCCGGTTTCAACATCGCGGTGGTTTTGAACTTTGCCACCTACAGGCATGAGGAGGAGCGAGACCCAGACTGGCCAACGGGGTTACTTCATACCATAAGCGTCACATGCAATACAAATTTCCCTGACTGTGTTTAAGAGTAGATTGGATGTGGTGTTGAGGGATATGGTGTAGGGGAGAACTTGTAGAGTAGGGCAGACGGTTGGACTCGATGATCCCAAGGGTCTCTTCCAACCAAAATCATTCTATGATTCTAAATTAGAAAGTTTGCTGAGGATTCCTTTTTATGCTGGCTGCAATCCAGAGAACTTCTTGCCCCAGTGCCAGACCCCTGAGCTTTTCCCTTCCTCCTGCTACCAGAGCGCTTGCAGTGTCCAACATTTGCTGTCCCCTGCTGGGAGTGCAGATCTTCCCACCGATAGCATTGACTTCAGTACAATCTTTGTATATTTTTATCTTGGTATCAGGATCAATATTGGTTCTTTAGTCTTATTAATGTTACTTATTTATGTTATTTTACTAAGTTTGTTTATATTTCAGTCCTCAGGTCTCCTTGTTTTTTTTTTTTTTCCCTCAGGTAACAGAGTAACTGTCCAAATGACAATAAATTGTTGTGCATTCTTCAAACCATAACAAGTCCATTCACCTTGTTGTCCTGGAAGAGCTGAAGAACTTGTACCTGTGTCTGCAAGCCCATGTGCTGGAACCATTAAACTAATAGGAAAGGAACAAGGAGAGACGGTGGTTTGCAACCACCCTGGCTGCAAACATCCAGGTTCAGAATCTCTCTTCAAAGACCAGGTCACTGCCAGCTCATCATTCAGTTAAGGGAAACGTGTGTGCTGTGACACAAGGAGAAAGATAGCCAGCGTTCTAGGCTCAGGGGTCAAAGCATGTGTTTCCCATGGAAATTAAGTGACAGTGGAAATCATAGCTAATGGAAAACCTATTTCTAGAGTTTTAATCATAGAATCATAGAATCATTTAGGTTGGAAGAGACCCCTGGGATCATCAAGTCCAACCATCAGCCCTACTCTACAAGTTCTCCCCTACACCAGATCCCTCAACACCACATCTAATCTACTCTGAAACACAGTCAGGGATGGTGACTCCACCACCTCCCTGGGCAGC
>VZTM01001769.1:0-11900 GCA_013400555.1 Jacana jacana | reverse complement strand
TCCTTTTCTGCCAGGCAGCTCTCCAGCCACACTGCCCCAAGCCTGTAGCGATGCATGGGGTTGTTGTGGCCCAAGTGCAGGACCTGGCACTTGGCCTCATTGAAGGCCATGCCATTAATATTGGCCCATCTATCCAGTCTATAAAAGTCTATTAAGTTGTAACCCTATCAGTTTTAAGTTGCAATAATAAAGGTAGCAGTACCTTTTGCAGGGCTACTATCTCTGTGGGGAGGGAGTCAGCCCCTCATGGGCCTGCTGGGTCTTCAGTTGGGGGCTCTCTTCTTTGTGTGGCTTTGCACAAGTGCCAGACTCCTCTCAGGGGGAAGAGTATCAGGGGTAAATTCTGGTAAATATTGACACATGGTTATTTTTCTTGTCCAGCAGCTAATAAATAAATTAGTCCAAAGAGTCAGGGGAAACCCCTTGGCTCCAAGGGCCCAGCAGATTGGTGTTCTTAAAGCATTTTCTCACTACTCTTTGTTCTCTAACCACTTGCCCTGAAAGTTCAAATATGTAACAGTCACGTGGCTGTAATGAGAAAGCTTTTCTTCAGTGACAATTTAATAATTTTACCTTCTGAAGAAGCTAGCAAATGAAGGAACTGATGATAAGCCTTAGCAGTTGCCTTTTCAACAGCCTTGCTCCTGGAGAGGGAGACCTAGAGCTGCCCAGAGCCCGAGTCCATGGCTCCTGCTTCTGCAGCTGCTCAGAGGGTCCCACGCTAGGGGAGCAGCAGCCATGGCTTGTGGTGGCTCTGGTACAGTTCAGTGCTGGTCTCAGTGATGCTGAGATGCAGACCAGAGGAGTACAGGCTCCAAGTCTTTCTTTGAATACATCGCTGCTGTGCCAGTGGAGTACTACGGCACTCTTAATCCCCCTCCCTCTAATTCAGAGAACAACAGCGTCATGAAACTGCAGTAATGCTGTGGCAGCTAAGGACCAACATGTATCCTGTTTGGATAGAGCTCTGTTCCCACTGCTCTGAATATGAATTATCCTATCGACAAATTAAACTAAAAGTTTACCACAGCAAGAAAAATTTGACAAAGACAAATAGCAGAGATTACCCAGGTTGTTCACCCTCTGGAAAAACTCCACTGATCAGAGCTGTGAAGGTGCTGTGGGGGAGATAGTCTCTTCCCCTGAATAGTCACAGCATGAGTCCGAAATTCATTTGTATTGCAATCACACTGCCCTGAGATGCTGACATGCTTGAGGTATTGCTGTTCATGTTCCCTGCCACAGGCCGTAGTCTACCACTGCAGTGATCAAGAATAACCCCAACCCTAGGAAAGAAATGGTTTAGGGGCCACTGCTGAACTGAAAGAGACAAAAGAGGGTATACTGTTTTTCAGACCATTGGTAAAATGGCCCTTTGATACATTATTTCCCAGAATAATCTGGTACCATTAGTGAGAAACGTACCATTCAGTCAGCAATACAAATTAACAGCCCAGTACAAATGACGTCCCATGATCTCTGAACTGGAGGAGGCCTTGGCAGAGGGCAACAGTCAGCTGATGGTAAAGGATTAGTCACAAACCCAAGTGTCATGCAGTGTGTGCAACATCCAGAGTCCATGACCATAGTGCCGTGGTTATCACAACAGCCCAGAGGCTGCTGCAACCTGGGGATTCCCTGACCAGCCTGACACCCCATTTCACAGCAAATGGAAATGGGAAGAGTGCTGAGTGCAAGATCTCTTTGGTTTTCAAGCCAGATGGGAACAGCCACCTCCCTGTTCCTTCTTCAGTCATTTTTTTTTCTGCTCTGCTTTTACAGCAAATTCTCTGTCATGGATTACATTCCCAAGGATACTTTATATAAAAAAGCAATAGAAATGTCATTGTATTCAGAAGATGTTCTCATGTGCAGTCAGGTGCCGTTAAAATCATGCTGACTTTCCTGGAAAACCTGTTTGCTGTTGGCTTCTGATGAGCATAGGGACTGACAGCATCCCTTAATGACATGAAAACAAGTAACTTCCTTTAAAGTGCAGTTTATATTCCCTGCTACTGCTCTTAAAGGTGTGCTGGCATAGAATATCCCTCTGCTCCTTCCTACGTAGCTCTGTACTGTGCTGAAGCCTGCTTTGAACAGAACCCATGTCAGGGTGTCCCATTGTGGCCAGCTGGATAATGTTCAGCTTGTGTGTTACCAACTGGCTGTGCTGGGACAGCTGCTGAGGGTATTTTTCTCACTGTGCTTAAATACATATGCAAAACTGCACCGCTCCTCATCAACAGCAGGTGATGGCCTTGGTGCAGGGGCTCTTTGTGCAGGCTGTCATTGTCCCCCCCCTTCCCTCCCCCAATCTTGGGGCTGTCTGGAAATCCCTGGAGGACAGCAGAAGAAAATGGACACGGACCTCTGACAGTCGCTCTTTTCCAGCCTTCTCTTTCCCCCTGGCAGCAGTAAACCACCAAAGGGCATAACAGCTAGCTTTGCACACCTAATGCCAATGAAAAGCCCCCTTATGCAGAGAAAATCCTCTGCTGGACATCTCCAGAGGTGCTGCAGGCCTCTGCTAGTGCCTGAGCTGTGCAAAGTGCTGGAAGCAGAACAGAAAATCCAGTCAGGGCAGCACATGTCCTGAAGGCTGCAGAGCTGGGTCCTGGTGGATGGGTACTGCCATACTTCTAGTCACAGGAATCACAGGGGCCTTTACGTTGTGGAACCTACCTGAGGGTGTTTCTGTGGCCTTGGGAAGTGGAATTCATACCTCTTTACTCCGTACGGTCTGTGGGAATAAGTGGGCATACTGGATGAGGCTGCTGGGAGGGAAGGTCATCAAGCCAGCTTTTAAGAACCCCGTTAGCTGTCAAACAGTGGTTTTCCCCTCTGTGTCCCCTGTTTCCCAAACCATGATATGCAATGCCAGTATGTCTATAGAAACAAAACGTCTACATGTTATGTTTCCTCACCTACTTCAGAAATTACCTCCTGAGCAGACTAAGTACTCTGGCAGTGTGAAAAAAAACCAGCCAGTCATACAATATGAAAGTATATAAACAATTCTGAGTGAGCTGTGGTCTAAATATCCCACTGTCTTAACCCAAATCTGGGTACGCACCTTGCATACCAAAGGTAGAAGTAAAGAAAGATTGGGGTGGGAGGGGTGAGGGGGCAGAGAGAAAGCAAAGAAGCCCTGAGGATTTCTTTTGATGCCAACTGCACTGCTGAGAGTTTTAGGTTTGTTTGTTGGGGTTTTTTTCACCGCTTCTAATTAAGTTTAATGCTAATATGTGGATTCTTAAATGTATTTCAGTGGTTGCTTGTGGTAAGTAAAAAGCTTTCCATGGCTGTTACAGGGCTCTGTGGAGAAGTGCCTGCCAGCCCAGGGCACAGGAGCAGCACTGCCAGTGTCTGACACGATTGACAGTGTTGTAAATGTTAATACAACCTGAGCAGTTTCAATGCCACAACAGGTCTTGTACACCAATGGAAATTATTAGTTGAGTATTCTTACAGTTAAGTAACTTTCATATGGGACAATTTGAATCCTGTACAGTTACACTGATGAGAACAAAGCCAAGTCTGAAATCTGGGTGAAATGCAATTTTGCATGCGCTTTTTGGGAAAGTAAAAGTAAAAAAATATATATATATATCTACTTTTATCCATATTGAAAAGGGGTAACTGAACTTTTTTCAGCATGGAGGAAAGCTGAGTCTTTTAGCAGTGGTGTATATACATTTATTAACCAAATAATATTCCACAGTTTTAAATTTTGTTTACCAATTAAATGCATACAGTCCAGTCATAAAAATGCAAAACATTAGCAGTAACTGGTTTTACTAGGATACCTAAAAGTAGATCCCTAAATCAAATAGTCTTGGTAGAGCAAATGAGATAGTTGGTGACTTCAATTACCAGTTGCTGCAGCTCCATTAAACTCCAGGAACCAAGCCTGCAACTGTCAGGTCAGTAAAACACAATGGCTGATTATTAATTTCCAGGTTTGCTTTCTTCCTAGACCAGTAATACGTTCATTAAAGAGCAGAATTTATGAGCTTCAAAGTTATTTTCCTTTTAAACTGCAGAGGAAAAAATTCAGGGGGGGGGAAAAGTGTGCGTGTATGTGTGTGTGCTTTCCCTAACAAGGGAGTTCTCATGCAGGGTAGATGCTGTCTCTTTATATAATTATAAGCGGGTCTATAACAGAAAAAATGACCTCGTGGAAAGCACGTTCATTAATCAAACTCTGTGCAATCTGAGCCACGGGAAGAGTAACAGAGAGCAGCAGCAGGGCAAAATGCATTGTAATTCATACTGATCAAAAAGAAACTGTTCCATGTCTGTTCAGCCCAATCATACGTGCCAGCTTCTGAAGGCAAAATGAAGTAATGATACTGTAACGAACATATTTAATTTGGTTTTCATTTCTCCCATTGTCTCCAGTCTTTCAGATGGCTTGTTAAATCCCCAAAGCTGCATATATAACAAATTTTTGATAGTTTGAGGTTACAGGCTCGTTCATGCGTCTGAGCCGGGGTTCCAGAACATCTCTATTAATTTTCATGGGAGCAGTTCTCTGCAGTCTTTCTTGCTCTGGTGAACACTCCTAATTTTGATTCATTCAGCTGGCATTTTGAGCTGAAGGCATTTAAAAAAAAAGGGCTTTTGCAAAGTCTTCATTAACTCATTGGGAATTTGCCATCCTGGCCAAAACCTTAGGAGCGACTTTCTTCTTTGTTAGAACTCATATTCCTTCACTATTTCATCCCTCAGTTCATGCCTCCAATGAAGAGGGTAATGAGGCCCTAATCCTCAACAATTTATTTGACAACTTAAGCAGCACTGGAAATAAGTAAATGACAATCATATTCCATAAATTTTACTTTGCTTTAGAGGGTGTGTTAGTGATGCTGAATGCAGTTCTGGAGCAGTTTGCTTGGTTAGCTATCTCTCCCTCAGCAACAGGAACAATTCTCCTCCAGAAAACCACTGGCTTTCCAAGGGCTGAAGAACAAGAGTGTGCAAAAAGAGCAGATAAGATGAAGACTCTGTGTTTAATGAGACTCAAATGAGGTTAAGAAAGTATCAAACTGAGTTAGAAAAATTGCTCTTATCCTTTTATGCAAGGAAATATTTCTACCACAATCTGGCTGCCCTTAAGACCTTCTCCACTCACCACTGGTAGCCAGTTTGGAGGCAGAGAGCAGGTAATGAAACTGTCTCCACAAGGTGTGGAAAGACTACCGGTGACACACACTGTGGCTCACATTGTGTGACACTTTCATGGTGTCACAAGCCATAAAAGGAAGCAGTAAACCACCTTGGGTTGTTTCCACACTGTCAGAGTTCTCCCCTTCTCCCCTTCTCACCACCCTTCCATAAATATGACAGCGCTGTCTGTGTTTCTCTGATCATACATGTTCCTTCACCAAACCTTTTTAGGAGTGTATTCTGGAAAACCCCAAGCATTTCTTCTGTACTACCTCATCTTTCCCAGGAATGAAGAACAGATATTTTTTTTCCTGGCTCAGTTAATTGCACCCAGACGCTTCCTAGAAAGTGTAAAAAGAAGCGTCTCTGTCCCCAGCCAACCTCAGAGGACCACCTGGTCAGTGCAACTGTTCAGTGGATGAGATCGCCTGCATGGTTCTGCCGAGCTCCTGTTACCATCACCGCCTAGAAAATAACTGGGTGGAGAACCTACACAAAAGTCCAGAGTATGTTTTAAGTCTGGAGTAAGATTTTTACCACATTCTTGCACAATGTTACCTCATGGGTTGTTTTCTTCTCCGTCTGTGGCAGTATTGCCATACTTGGAGTTGGGGATGAGCGTTTCTACTCTGTACGTCACTCGCCAAACGTTCAAGCCAACAAACTCACAATGGCACGCTCACGGCTTTTTTCCAGGCTCTTATATGTCAAGAAGTGTAAAGCATGAGCAACTGTGACCAGCTGCCCTCCCATCCTACCCCACGGACACCAAAACATGCAGAACCTGGAACTCAGCAAATGGATGTATTCCAGGGATTTGGATGAAGAAAATGAACCCTTCTTCTCTCGATGAGATACTTGAATAAAACAATACTGTACAAAGGTTTTGCAGGACAGCTGGGTGAAATGACATTTGAGGAAAATAAGTGCTGATCACCAACTTGAAATACTTTTTCAGATCTGTAATATTTTGCTAAATAATTATACACGCATTTTATGATAATTGGCTATTCCTCATTTTAACTCTGACTGCTGATAGTACATGAGAAACTTTTCCATGTACTGGTTACTCGAACAATTCAGATTTAGCCTCATTTCAGGCTGATATTATTATCCTTTGCTTCCTTTCTCTTGCAGGATTTGATTAATGATAGAACAGCTCCTACAACCCTGTGGTTTTCAAGTTTGTTTTGCAGCCTGTTGTGTGAAAGTTCAGCCAGTAAATTATTTGCCTGGTTTCCTTTCTCCCATCCTTTATTAATTTACTACAAAAAAGACACAAAATTAGTCAGAATTTACCCTCATGAAAGCTGATAGTTTGCTCCTAAGTCATAAGGCTCTCAGAATTTCATCATTCTCAATGTGTTTGCTAATTACTATTCTTAGTAATGAGACTAAGATCACTTGTTGGTATTTCTTTAGCATGTTTAGAGTTAGTAATACTTCTGTTTCTCGGGATAATACAAAAATAAAATATCTATAACTTAACTGGTATTTCTAGGGCTAGAGTTAGAGTCAAGGTTAGGGTTTCATCTCAGGGTGGCATAATAAATGTGAGATGATCACTTGTAAATATTTATTAGCAAGTCAGCTGTTCCACTCTTTATCATTCCTGGAGGAGAGCCATTCAGTCTTGATGGTCACTGTAAGTGTCTATCATCTCAAGTCACAGAATCCTATAATCATAGAATTGCCTAGGTTGGAAGGGATCTTTCAGATCATCTAGTCCAGCCATCAACCTAACACTGACAAAAACCATCACTAAAGCATATTCTGAAGCACTACGCCTACATGTCTGTTAAATACCTCCAAGGATGACGATACCACTATTTCCCTGAGGAGCCTGTTCCAGTGCTTGGTAATGCTTTTGGTGTGCAAATTTTTCGTAATATCTAATCTAAACCTACCATGGCACAACTTTAGGCCATTTCTTCTTGTCCTATCACCTGTTACTTGGGAGAAGAGACTGACCTTCACCTCCCTATGACCTCCTTCTGTTACTTACTTGCATGCCTTCACAGTTGTGTTCTACTTTTGTTACCTGTGAAGAGGGTGTCCAAAATCAGTGAACACAATTATTGCCACCAGTCCTTGGAAGCATGAAAGACATCCACAGCAGTCAGAGCTGATACCCATCTTATCTTCTAAGTATAATGAAAAGAAACAGAGGAATTGTCTCTCTTAGTTGCCTAACTTTTCATAAGCATTCGTTTTTGGATGACACATGCTATCTTCAACAGCACATTTCATAGAATTATAGAATCATAGAATGGTTTGGGTTGGAAGGGACCTTAAAGACCACCAAGTTCCAACCCCCCTGCCATGGGCAGGGGCACCTCCCACTAGACCAGGTTGATCAAAACCACATCCAGCCTGGCCTTAAACACTTCCAGGGATGGGGCATCCACAACTTCCCTGGGCAACCTCTTCCAGTGCCTCACCACCCTCACAGGGAAGAATTTCTATCTAATCTAAATCTCCCCTCTTTTGGTTTAAAACCATTACTCCTCATTTTATTGCTACACTCCCTGATAATCAGATGATAATCTCAGGCTAAATACTTTAACTTCAGACACCTACATTAAAGCCAATGAATTATACACTTGCTTTTCAACATTCACAGGGAATGCACATGCCATGAGGACATGTAGGCAAGCAAATACACTCTAGCATTGTCACAACCAGTGGCACAGAGTCCAGCAGATGGCTACAGAGATGATCAGGGGAATAGAGCACTTCTCTTATGAGGAAAGGCTGAGAGACCTGGGTCTGTTTAGCCCAGAGAAGAGAAGACTGAGAATGGGTCTCATCATCAATGCTTCTAACTGTCTAAAGGGCGAGCGTCAAGAGGACGAGGCCGGACTCTCTTTAGAGGCCACCAGTAACAGGACAAGAGACAACAGGCACAAGCTGAAGCACAGGAAGTTCCATCTGAACATGCAGGAAAACTTCTTTATTTCAAGGGTGGCAGAAAACTGGAATAGTCTGCCCAGAGAGGTTGTGGAATCTCCTTTGCTAGAGATATTCAAAACCCACCTGGATGCGTTCCTGTCCATCCTGGTCTAGGTAAACCTGCTCTGGCACTGGGGTTGGACTAGACGATCTCCAAAAGTCCCTTCCAACCTCCCACAATCTGTGATTCTATAAGCTAAAATCTGATTCTGTCTACAAACCAAAATGGATATCGGTGTGTCCATATTTCCTCACAGGACATTTGTGTAGAAAGGACCTGACAAAGGCACTACAATCATCAAAAAGATTTCTAGTCCATCCACACACCCCCAGAAGAATATCAGTATAATCAAGCACATGTTTTAAGTGTTCCAGTTCAGGGTTAATTGTAGCTAAAAAGCAGATGAAGTGAGTTTGCTACCCTGACCTATGGTTTACTGCAGCCCAGGCAAAAGAAGAAACTCTGTTCTCCCTGGCAAAGGGAAGGAGTAGGCAGCTGTTGGAATGCTTAGAGCCTAAATCACCACAGGTCCAGTGCAGGCAAGTCAGAGACCTGAAAAGACCAATGCAATTTACAAATTTTGCTTGGAGAGAGAGTCAGAAAAGATCCAGTGAACATAGTTCAGCACAGGGTGAAAATGTAGAATCCCAGCAAAGACAACCAAAAATATACCCTGTAGATATCTTTGATATCCTAAATAATAATTTATCTTTTTTTTTCCTTAAAAAAGCAGCAAATCCTCTCATATCTTGACAAAGTAGGTAAAAAGTATTATTTCTATAGCAATAGTACCTACAGGTTCCAGGCAAGATTCAAAGCCCTGGCTGTGCTGGACACTGGATATCACCTAGTATCTACCCCAGTAAGATCCCCTGACCCTTACCCCAGGGAGCTAACTTCAATCCAGAACACATGTAGATGAATTCTTGAAGCACTATCTATAGCTAGTAAGCATGACCAAGAGATTCAAGTGATGTGCCAGCAAACAAGGTTACAGTAATTTTGGATGAGGGCATGCTGTTGACAACTTATATATCCAGTTGCCCAGGAAGGCATGCTCCTGTCCCTGGACAACTTACATTTCCCAACTTTGGGTCGGCAAGTTCTTAGCCTTGTGCTTAACTTGGAGCACATGAACACCTTCCCAGCTGACCCCAGAAATCAGTTTGCACACTTGAGGTTATACAGGTCCGTATGTCTGTGCAGGTCCTGCTCCGCAAAAGCACCTAGAGGGAAGTGGATAGAGGCAATGAAATGCATCCCATCTTAATTCTCTGTTGATGGTAAATAAAGTTCCCATCTCCCCACATGTCCTGTTTTAGCAAACTGTATGGGCACATTCACACCAGCACGGCATGATGTGCCCATGTGGTGTGTTAGGGAGAAAGCATTTTACAGAATTAGAAAGCCACCATCTGTAGATGTTCATATTCAGTACTTGTAAACTATCTCGCAATATTTTGCAGAAGGGTCCCAGTAGCATTCTGAGTGCAGGTTACAGCCGTGGAAAGGTTTCTCCTTACTGTATGCTCACCCAGATACAATCAGGGAACCAGAAGATCTTTAAATCTCTTTAACGCAAATGGATTCCAGTGCTGTTATTTTAATTCATCTCTTGGGCACACTTACTAGTCAGAAGTTTTACATATTTCCTCTTTAAAGAAATGAGCCCTCACAGTTCAGCTGCTGCAGGCCCTGAGACTCTTCATGCCTACACAGATTCTGTAGCAGCATCTTGCCCATAATTCCAAGCTTGTGAGTATTTGGGTGTTTCTTTTTTTCTCTTCTGCCACCTGTGGCAAGGGAGACAAAGAGTCACACAGGCTTCCAGGCATTCCAAAAATCATTTCTTTTTGTTTTAGCTAGAGGAAATATTGAAAGAACTGTGTAAAAGCTAAAACCCAAGTGCTATCCTTCCAATTCAATCTTTTGTTTTCAGATGGTGTGGCACACATTCAAGGATGGAAAAAGAAGGGCTGAGGAGATGCTCCATGACGAATAAAGGCACCAAATCAATTCACAGACAAAAACTGGACCATTTTCAAAAAAGTCAGGTGCACAGTGAGTAGAAGCTGTTCCAAGTCTCATGCTTATACAGCAGCCAGCAGATGTTGTACATCCACGTCTGGGCAACCAGCTGTCTTCTGATCAGTATTAAGTGTTCAGCTGACATTAAAGGGACAGACAGAATTAAAACGGAGAGCTCAGAAAACTGAACAGTTTTTTTGAAGTTTGCTATGCCTACAAATTTTTGTGCATGCTTCCTTTTTTCCTTCATAGGTATTAATGGACATTTTAGAAATCACAAGAATCATGAGAAGAGAAGCCACAGACACATAAACAGCTCAATAACAACACATAAATATTCTGTAGCAATAAATGTGAAAAACACATATGAAAACAACATCATAACATTTTAAGAGATTAGTATTAAAAATACAGTAAAGAGACAAAAGTGGCTGTTAAAAGCCTTTGCATATATTCCTATTAACCTCTTCCCCTTCCTAGGTTTTCTGACCTGCCTTGTTAAGTAGTTACAGATTTGCATACCATAGCAGACAGCTCAAAAAAACAGCACCTCTTTTACTTATCAAATATAAATTGAGATTATTTGGTATAATATGTCATAGGTCTGGACCTGACTCTACCTTGACTGCTTACTAGTGGGAAAGCCAGATCTTTGTGCTTCTTTTCCTTCCCTGAGACTTTTTTCCACCTGAGGAAGACCTAGATACATGAGAAAGAAGGGGACATGATGTACTTGAATGGGTCTCCCGATGTGGGCAATGAGTAACAATACAGGGTTTACCTTTGAGTGCACCTGAATCACAGTTTCTATATAAAAGTCAAGAAAAAATTGAAGCTCTACCTTAAAGGACTTACAATATCTTTGCAAACCTAAGTACATACTTATTTTTAAGGAAAGAAATGAACCACTCTCAATTTACTCATCCAGAGCTGAATCAGTAGATTGACTTTTAGATTAATAGGCTAACTTTTAAATGACAAGAATAAGGTGAAAAGAATTTCACTGCAAGTGATGTTTGGTTCAAAACTTCTTTTATTTTACATTAAGGGGGTGAAAAAGCTGAGATGAGATGAGCAGCTTTGAAGGCAGAGATGTTCCAGGGGTAATGGGCTGTTGCACAAAAGCTGCTGAGTGGTTGGGGGGAAAACTCAACAAATTTAGGAGACACTTTTGTATCCTGCATTTAATCAAATGTGGACTGCACATGAATTGGATTCATTTGCATAGCAGTAACTTAGTCAGACATCATAAGTTTTCTCTAGTCAGCTAAACACAACTAAGAAATTTGTAACTGTCATATAGATAAGTTTCTGGTGCTGAGACCCACATTCTATACACAACCTCCAGTCTTTCATCTGTCCTGGTGTCCTGGCTTGAGGAAAAAAACGTGGCATCAGAACTCATATCCTACTTTTGGTCATCAAGTGTATTTAGCACACTTGATGTGTGTATATGTACAGACCATTGCTTTTCAGTGCAAAATTTCCAAAATATTTGTCAGTGTAATCACTTAAGCCTACCTGCAAGACTTCTCCTTTGTATTTACTTCATCTTGCTCTCCTTGAAATCACCTGTGGAGTCCCAGAGATGCTCAGAGCATGGGCAGAAAACTAGATGTTTAGAGGGTTCCTTCCTTTCTTCCCATAGTCAGCAGCTTACAGACTTGCTGAGCTACATGTTGTGCCTTTACCACAATATGTAACAGCTTCTGCCCTCCATTAGTTTTTCTATTTTCTCTCCAACAATTTG
>VZTM01001768.1:127928-140976 GCA_013400555.1 Jacana jacana | reverse complement strand
CTGTTGCCCATAGGGGGTTGGTGGCCCCTGTGGGAGCCCAGCCTGGGGGGGAACATGGGTACAGGGCAGATGTGGCTCTGGCTTTAGCAGCTGGGTGGTGGGGAGGGTCAGGGGGAGGACACGAACCCCTGTTTCCCCTCAGGGGTTGCTGGGTGGTTGGTGGCCCCTGTGGGAGCCCAGCTTTGGCATGGGTGTGGGGCACATGTGGCACTGGCTTTTGCAGCTGGGGGGCAGCAGGGGGGGGTCAGGCGGTCTGGGTTGTCCCCCCCCCGGCTCCTGGCGGCAGCCGCTGCCCGGGAATGTCCTGGCAGGAGGGACCCGGGCCTCAAAGCAAACAGAGCCCGCGCCGGCGGTTGGGAGAAGGGCAGGAAGCCGCTCTCCCTCTGCCCTCTCCCACCCCGGCTCGGCGGAGCGAGGGGGTGAGCCAGCCGCGGGGGCTGGCGAGTGGACCCCACCCCCAGGAGGCGAGGAGCCGCGGGGAGACCCTCGCCCCAAACCAAACCAGCCCTTTCTGGGGGGCTGGGGAGCTGCTCACACGGTGCCCAGGGACGGCCTGGCCACCCGGGTGCCCCGGACGCGCAGCCTGTGCCAGGAGAAGGGCGAGCGGCCACCATGGGTGGGCTGTGGGGTGACCCTACACCTGTGTGCCAGGTGGCAGGAAAGCCACCTTTCCTGCTGGGGACACTGGAGCTGCGGTGTCTCCTCCTCCTCCGGGGACCCTAGCAGGCGTGGGGTTGGGGAATTTTTTTTTTTATTTTTTGGATTATTTGNCCGCTCCCGGCCCTTCCCGGTGGCTCCCACGCCTGTGGCCGGGGCGGGGCTTTCGGCGTGCGGTGCCCCAGACCCGCCAAGGAAAGAGGGACAGGCCAGCGCTGGGGTGCGGGGCCAGGCGGGGGACGCTGCCCCTGGGTCGCCTGCAGGGGTTTGGCTCACCCCAAGCTGCCGCTGCTCAGCAGCCGGGTCTGGGAAGACACTAGTGGCACGAAAACACCAGTTCTCAGCCCAGGGTGGTGGCTCCTGAGGTGGGAGATGAAACACAGAGCATGGCAGGCTCAGGGAGGAAATTAGCCCACCTACGTTTCGTCGCCTGGCCATCCCCTGTGTCACCATCTCAAACCCAGCATCAGCCCAGTGGTGGGACAGGACCCTTCTGCCCCGGCACCGGGGACAAGAGGATGACTTCTTGACAAGCCCCCACCACAGGGACTGCCAGGCTGGAGGGGGCATCCCAAACTGCTCCTGCCTGCAGCACCCAAACAAGCAAACATGGGTGGGTGAGGCCAGGATTGCAGCAGACCTGCCAGTTAAATTATTTCCCCGGGAAATTACAGAAGGTGCTAATGGCAAGAGCTAATTAGGGCACACTTGAGTCAGGGGCGGGGGAGAAGCAACCCTGAAACCTGTGCTGGCCTCCTCCTTGTCAGTAGGGCAGCCAGGACATCACCTCCTGCCCAAGCACCCCAACCTCATTGCTGCACCCCTGGTCCTGCCCAACAAGTTCCCGGCAGGCAGCCTTGGCAGCCAGCGAGGACCTGGGCTCCTGAGGATGGTGGTGAGACTCATCTGAGGATGTTTGTGGTTTATTGAGGGCCACGGAGGAGCTATGGCTTGGAGCTTGTGGCGTAAGACCTGGTTCATGGCAGCGTTCCTCTGGACGCATTGGTCAGCAGCCAGCGGTGTCCATGGGCNCCTCCGGGGACCCTAGCAGGCGTGGGGTTTGGGAATTTTTTTTTAATTTTTTGGATTATTTTTTTTTGGAGCCGGGGATTCGCCTGGAATTCAGACGCCCACGTGGTCCAAAATAGCCCGGCTCCAACATCCGGAGCGCCCTGCAAAAGCCATCTGCCTGCGCAGGCAGGGCAGGCAGCCCTGCGGGGCTGGGGCACGCCGNGTCGCCTGGCCATCCCCTGTGTCACCATCTCAAACCCAGCATCAGCCCAGTGGTGGGACAGGACCCTTCTGCCCCGGCACCGGGGACAAGAGGATGACTTCTTGACAAGCCCCCACCACAGGGACTGCCAGGCTGGAGGGGGCATCCCAAACTGCTCCTGCCTGCAGCACCCAAACAAGCAAACATGGGTGGGTGAGGCCAGGATTGCAGCAGACCTGCCAGTTAAATTATTTCCCCGGGAAATTACAGAAGGTGCTAATGGCAAGAGCTAATTAGGGCACACTTGAGTCAGGGGCGGGGGAGAAGCAACCCTGAAACCTGTGCTGGCCTCCTCCTTGTCAGTAGGGCAGCCAGGACATCACCTCCTGCCCAAGCACCCCAACCTCATTGCTGCACCCCTGGTCCTGCCCAACAAGTTCCCGGCAGGCAGCCTTGGCAGCCAGCGAGGACCTGGGCTCCTGAGGATGGTGGTGAGACTCATCTGAGGATGTTTGTGGTTTATTGAGGGCCACGGAGGAGCTATGGCTTGGAGCTTGTGGCGTAAGACCTGGTTCATGGCAGCGTTCCTCTGGACGCATTGGTCAGCAGCCAGCGGTGTCCATGGGCACAGGAGAAGGAGATGATCTCTGGGTGGTCTAAGGGAGGACCATCCCCATTGTACAGGGGACCCTTTGGAGGAGCCAGCCCACTGGGAGCACTGGGAGCAGAGCCCTTTGCCAGCAAGGACACCAACTCGGGGGGGGATGCTCTGAAGAAGGGAATCTCTCAGGACCCCCAGAGGCACAGCAACCCCAGAGCAGAGTTTAACCCTAAGGGTCACGAGGGTCCCCCATAAAAGCCCCCATCCTCCGTTGCACCCCTGCAGAGGCAGGTCGGGTCCAGGCTGCACCTCCTTTGGCAGCGAGAAGGTCTGAGTGAGACTGAGGGTCTGGCAGACAAAGGATGCTCTGTCACCTCCCACGGTCATGAGGCCTCTGAGAAGAGGCGTGTGGTGGGTCCTGCCGCTGGGAGAGCTGCCTGGACATGGTTCCCCGATTTCACAGCCCCTCTTCCCTGCAATCCCACTGCAGCTGAGACTTGATGGAGACAGGAAAGCTGGGAACACGAGTCACACTCAGCCTTCCTTGCAGAAAGGACTCTCAAGCGCTACCTTCTCCACTTGGGTTGGTCTCCTTTGCCCAGCTCCACCACCATAGAGCTGAGGAACAATCACCCCCTGAGTCTTAGATGCTGGAGCAGTGCCCCGAGCCCACCACGCTCCTCCCTGCTCCCATTCACTGCCCATAAAAGGCATCAGCAGCAACGTCTGATCGATGCTATTGAAAGAAGCTGACAGATCCGAGTCTATGGGTATAGGAATCTGTCCCCCCCTTGATCACCTAAACACCATCCATCATCCAGGCTGATGCCACCTCTGCACTCATCTGCAGCCTATAACGGATTGGAAGATGTCAAAAGGACCCATTGCATCCAGGCGGCTTCCTCCCCCAGAACCTTAGGGCTGAGCAGCAACTGCACGTCTTTCACACCACATCTAAGAAACAAACACCTGAGAAACCTCCACGGTATCTCTCCTCACTTCATCCTCAAGGGACCCTTCGATGTCAGGGTTCAGCTACTGGCCCAGCACCAAATTCTTGGCCAAGCTGAGATGTGCAAGGGGCCCACCAACATCTTTTGGGAGGCACGTTGTGCAGCCACCTGAAAAGCAGGAGCCAGCACCTACCCACTCTCCTGCTGTCAGAGAAACTGCCTCCTCTCCAGGAAGCTCTCTGTGACCCTGCCGGGAACACTGGTCCTTACTGGGAATGGGCTAGGCCGCTTCTCCTCACCGCCCCATCCTACCTTGCTGCTCTCCTCCGCTGAAGGCTTCCCCACACTCAGCCACTGCCCTCGCTCAGGGGGGAACCTCTGCAGCTCCCCTGGAAGGTCTGGCATTGAAAGCCCCAGCAGGTGGGGAAGAGCTAGGCCTGATGAAGCGCTGGCTTGTAGCTCCATTTCTTCCGGGGCAAATGCAACCCAAGAAACGGCGGCAAAGAGCCAGCCTGGAGTTGGATGGGAACAGACCACCATCTCCTTACCTAGGAAGACCAACTGGACTTGTCAAGAGGAAAGAAATTCATCTACATCTCACACATATGGTCTCATCCTAATGGATATGTATGAGCAGAAGGGAAGAAGAATAACCTTCTGGTTAGGCTAAGGGCTTGGCAGTTGAGATTTCGCGATGCTATTCTCAGCGCTGTCCACACCTTGCTCCAAAGCCTTGGAAAACTCTTTATCCATCCTCGGGCCTCACACTTCCATCTGGAAACATGGCCGATACCTATTTTGTACTCACAGGGAAGGAGAGAAGGAGGGAAGGACATTTGAGATGCCTCTCCCTCTTCGGGTGACTCTTCTTTTGACTTAAAGAGAGCGGGCATGAGGGATGGGGAGAACAAGGAGCCACGAGGCTCCGCCGGGAAGGCTCCAGGCTGCCTGGAAAACTTGGTGGGAAGAGGGAAAATAGTCCCCTCCCAGCAGTCTGGGGCAGCAGCACTCATTACCTCTGATAGCCCAGGGCAAGTTGGAGCTTGTCTTCATCCTCATCACCCAGTGCCAGATGCTTCCTGGCCTTAATTTGTTCCAGGAGGGATCTATGAACATGCACCACCTGAGCCTGGCACCCAGGACCACCTGCCAGCCAGACAGGAGGCAACGGGCTGTGGTGGAAACCCATGGTTTGTCAGCAAAAAGGGACCCAGAAGTGTGCTGATACCTGCTTGAGGAGGACAGTGCCACCACTGGGTCCCCCAGCAGGCGGTGGCCCTGCCAAAGGTGCTCCAGGGAATGAGGTGCTCCAGGCACCCCGAGATGCTCCAGGGGCCTGTGGTACGTGGTCAAGCTGGAGCTGGGAGATGTCACTGGCTTCCCAGAGGCAGACGAGGTGTTTGCCCACCACTTCCCCATTGCTGGGAGACCTGTGTCCAGTTGTGCCCATGATGGGCATCGTCACCTTCCTCCAGCTCAGCAGAGGGGGGATCCCACCCCTGCCCTGGCATGCCCAGCCCCATGGTCACCACAGACCCACGGGTGGATCAGGGGTGTCCCTCCTCATCCCGCCTCTCCCAGCCCCTGTGCTCCCCTGCCCTGGCGCTGGCTGGGACCCTGTTCCCCCCATGGATGCCGCCATGAGCCCCCTCCTCCATCTCCCCCCCCTGCTGTGGGGCGTTTCTGCGGGAGCCCCAGCCCTGCAAGGAGAACACAGAGCAGCCAGAGCAGCCGTAAATCCTTCCCTGCAGCCCGGGGCTCTGCCAAACTCTCCCTTCCACCCAAATTTATGGAAAAGCAGATCCCTGCCAGCGAAGCACAGCACAATCGCGAGGTGGAACAGGCGGTGCTCGCTGGCTGCAGAAAGGGCTCCCGCAGCCTCCTCCCCTGCCAGCCCTTCCTCTTCCTCAGGCTGTCACCTTCAGTGGTCTTCTGGGGACAGACACATCCCTGCATGGCCAGAGCGCCCACAGCACGGTCTGCCTCCCCCCCAGTCCTGCTCCCCGGGGACCCCCAGCCCCTCGGGGAGCGCTCCAAGCCACGGCTATGAGCGTGGAGCCCCGAAGCGAGGGAGACCCTCCATGGAGGGGCACAGAAGAGCCTGGCTGTCACCTTGTGCCACCCCTCCACCCCTTCCCTTCCCCTTTGTGCCCCCCCAGGTCTGGCAGAGGGGATGCCCCAGACGTAGTGGGGAAAGACCAAGGGTTGGGGTGTGTGTGTGGGGGGTGTGGAGAGCCAGAAGCTGAGCCTCGCTGGGGGTTTCATCAGGGTGGCAGAGGTCAGCCACACGCCAGCCCCTTCCTCCGCTGCCACGGCCGAGGCAGAGCTGACAGCAGAGCCGGGTATTTGCATTTCCCGATGGCTGCGTGCTGAAATTTGCAGTCCTAATGGTGCATTAATGCCGGCTCCTGCATTTCATTACTGCTGAGAGCCAGCAAAGGCGCGGGGTGAGCATCAAAACTCCCCTCAACCCAGCTGGGGGAGCCTGGCCACCGGGCGCCTGGCTCCTGCTGGCCACCCCCCGCACCCGCGGCTGCGAGCTGGCCCCTGGCCACCAGCCACACCTCGGCAGAAATCCCCTCACAAAACACTGCATCTTTCCTTCTTTCCTCCTTAACCCCGGGATGCTCCTTCCCAGCTTTGGTGGAACCTGGAGCCCACGCTTCCCCCAGCTTGGGCACCCCCTGTGAACCCCCCCAGCAGATGCAAGAGGCGCTTTGGGCCCCTCGGCCGCCCTCCCCGTTCACGTAACGGGGGAAATCGCTACACTTTTTGCCCAAATCGGACTTGGCTGCAGCTTCTTTCCTGCAGCCTGGACACGAGTTTCTGGGCCTGAGGACTTGGACACCTCCCTGGCTGGGGAGCCCCGGGGAAGAGGGGCAGCCAAGGCTCGCACGGGAGAGCGGGAGGGAGCAAGCGCCGCTGCTGGAGGTGTCTGAACGGAGGGGTCAGGCAGGGGGGGGGTTACCTGCTGGCCACACTCTCTGCAACGTGCTTTCTTGGGGTGTCCAGCACCCTCTGTGTCCTTCGGGACTCTGGCTCCTGCGTGTCCCCTAGCCCAACCCAAGGGCACAGCGCTGGAGTCAAACAGCCCAGGGCACAGGGAGGAGAGCGCCTGAGCAGCACCACGGCACCTCCTCTGGCCTCCATGTCTACAGAGCTCCACGTCTCTACCCACTTCAGTCCTGAGATCCACCATCAGCAGGGTGGATCCTCTCCATCCTCTCCCTTGTTTGAGACCCAAAAAAGTTCCATCCATCCACACCAGGCTACAGTGAGAGAATTGGGCTGGCTGAATGTGACCCCACAATTCCCCCCAGAAACCCACCCACCCCATCCACAGGCTCTCCAGACCTTCCATAGCCCTAGCTGAAAGCTGACCTGCTCCTCCTGAGCAGCCTCACACTGGTCCCCCAAGCCAGGGAGGGCTACCCATCACCCCCGTGGCACCGGGGGTCCATTGATAGTGGGGGGCAACCCTTCCTGCACCCCTTCCCAGCGCTGGGTGACTTTCCCCGTGCCCAGGTCTGAAATTCCCCCTTGTTCTCCCTCCCCAGCCTGGTTTCCATCTGCACGGCCTCCCTCCTGCCCGGGCAGGCCTGCCCTGCCTTTCCTGGCCGTAAAAACAACGGGGCAGTGGAAATATTTCGGAAACACCTTTTACAGTTCTCTAGACGGGGCTGCAGTTAACCCCTGCAGGAGCTGGCTGCCATCAGGAAAAACAATTTCGTTCCAGCCAAATTATTTCACAGGAAGAGGCTGGTTTTGGTGCCGTTTTTTTTATTTCAAGGGGGATGACTTCAGCAGCGTTCCCTTGGACTTTGCCGTCTTCTCCTGTGCTCACCCGCCGCAACCGCCGGCTGCTCTGGCATTATCTGCATCCAGTGTTTTCCCTCCCTCTCTCCACCCTCAGCAGTTTCAGTTCCTCGGGGAGGGGGGGGGTTCTGCCCCACTGCCCCGTTTGGGGGGCGGCGATGCTGCTCCATCCCGTCCTCCTGGCTCGGGCTGGGGAGCGCTGCTGGAACCCAGCCCCCGTGACCCCCCCTGCGACTATTTCCAAAGGCACCTACAGAGCATTAGGTCACGGTGACCAAAATAGCAGATTCCCGTCCAAATCAGGGTGATGAGCACATTTTGTCCAGCCCTTGCCCAGGTCCCCTGGCTCCTCCTGGCCCAGAGCACGGTCACAGCTCAGGGCAGGGACACCAGCCACCCCGCTGCTGCCAGAGCCGCCCGACGGTGGAGTGGCTCACGAAACCTCTTGCTTTCCAAAGCACTTCTTCCCCAGTGCAGACCTGCTTGAAAACTCCATTGTCTGGTCAGGATGAGACCCTCCACGGGCAGCTGGGGACCTCCACCAGAGTCCAGGCACAGCAGGACGGGAGGGACACAACCCTCCGCAGTGGGGCGAACAGGAGGGGTTGGGGTTCAGACACCCCTGGGGAGCCCTTGGGGTCCTTTTGCTCTGCACGAGCTGCACCGAGGAGGTCTGGGAGGGGCGAAGCTGGTGAGCTCAGCCCAGAGCAGCTCCTCTGGCTGCTGACCTCTGGTGTGTCCCAGCCCCCTCGGCCGCTCCTGGAGACGGCAGCTCCAGGACGTGACATTCCCTCCGTTTTATCTTCACACATGGGCAGTTCTCAACAAGCCCTTTGCTCTGCCCACAGCAAAGGCCAGGCTCTTCCACCACCTGGCACAGAAGCTGGGATAGGGGCAAAGCCAGGCTGGGAGCACACGTGTCCCACAGGCAGCCAGCAAAAGAGACACCCCCAGCCCCAGCCCCCGGCTCGAGCCCACCAGCAAGGTCACCTGGAAGGGACACACGCTGCCCGGAGGTGGAAACCAGGTTCCTTCAAGCAACGCCCCGGCTGTGGTGTTAGAGTTATGAGTCCCAGAGAAGCTGGGTCCTCATCCCAAGAACGGTGCTTTGGTGCTGCTTGGACCACTGCACGCTCCTGGGCCAGTCTGGAGATGGGCACAGAGACTGTCCCAACAAGGACCCCACCTACACATAGCACAGGCAGGTTGCACAAGCTGCCCCAAGCTCTCCAGGCATGAGTGACCTCCTGGTAGGTGGCTACTGTGTGTGCTAGCAGATGCTCTGCAGAGATCTGGCCTCTTAAACCTGCTCAGTTCATGGATGATCACAAATACTCATCTCCAGCAAGGTCCTAAGGAGGAGGTCTCTGTCCCCTGCTCCCCTGCTGGCTGGATCATCTCCCTGTGCTCGGGTGGGTGCCCTGGGAGACTTGGCACTAACCACTCCCTCCTTCCTGAGGGCTCAGCATCCTCCAAGAGTGCTTCAGAGGCAATCAAAAATGGCTATTTTTTGCCTCTGGGAAAAATTCAGCAGCAATTCAGGGAAGAGCCTGGGATTCGGGCCATCTGCGTTCGACATCAGCTACCACACACGGCTTGACTGGGTCCCTAAATCATCCCCTGCTGCCAGCTTCCCACCTTTGCCATTCCCTTCCTGGCCCAGCTCTTTACCCTCCCCTCACAAGCCCTCTGGGGCAGAGGCTGCCTCTCCTGGCTGCAGAAACCAACGCTTCGGGCATCCCACCAGAGTGGGGAAATGTCTCTGCACTTGAGGAACGGTCCTGCCCTCATCCCGAGCGAGGGCTGGGCTCCCCTCACTCAATCACTTGGCTCTGCCATGTGCTCTCCCCTTTTAACCCCCCCTGGACCCTTCCGGCAGCTGAGGAGTCGCCTAAACACCTTGGTTCACGAAAGGGGCTCAGTGAAGAGACAAGGAATGGAAGGGACATCTCCCAGGGCTTGGCTGGCCCAGGAAGGAGGAGAAAAGGCACCAACAGCCAGGTTGGAGGGTGGCAGGAGGATCTGGTGGGCTTCAGAGAGGTGGGGTAATCCCCCAGCCTCCCAGTCGCTCCTGGAACCACAAGAGGGTTTGCAAGTCACTGAGTCACTCCAGGCCTGCAAGAAAAGCCCAGTATTTCCCTCAGTTCATCTGTGTCTTTATAAATGGCAGGGCCAGATGATGGGAGGTCAGCCTCCGTAACCTTCACAAACACTGCTTCACGTTTCATTTCCCTCCCTTTCCTCTCCAGCCTCGGCTGGAAGCCACCTCCTCCATGGCCCCTTCCAGTGCCCACAGCCCATGGACCCCAGACCCACAGTCCCTCAGAGACCCCCTGCAGCATGGGCAGAGCTGGCTCTGGGCACTCAGGGTTCATGGAAGCTCACCCTCCTCAGCTTCCCGAGGGACACCAGGCCTGCAAGGACCTCCAGGCCCAAGAAAGCATCCCCTACCTCTTCCCCTGCACCCACAGGAGGCAAGGAGGGGGTGCTAGGGCTCCTTGTTGCTGCCAGCAACCCCCACCAGGAGTCCCAGGGGACAATGCCCAAATGGCCAGCATGGACTTTGCACCCTGTAGCCAGGCTGGCTGCTGGCTTCAGGCTCAGGAACCCTGGCTCCGTTTGGTTTGAACCCCAGGTTGCCTCCCTGGAATTGCCCCCATCTCTGGAGAGGCAAAGGTCTCAGCTCCGGCTGAGGCACAGGGAGGTTCAGGGTGTGCTTCTGGGATGTGTCTGGGAATACAGGAAACCATCTGCCCTCCCTGCAGCTGGGAGCAAAGCAGAGAAAGTGCCCCCTCAGTGTGGTGAAGCCCAGGTCTCCCCTCCCATCGCTGGTGGTCTGAGACCTGGAGCCCCCGCAGGGAGGGACCAGCAGGCTTCCATGGCAAGGGGCTGCCCTGCAGCAAAGCCTTCCCATCCTTTCCCAGAAGCCGGGGAACTCCCCGGGGCACGGGTGGGCAAGTCCCCGCCACGGGGACACCCCGGCTGCATGGGGGGAGGCAGAGGCAGAGCCCCCTGTCCCCCGTGGAACGGGGATGGAGGAGCCGGCGGAGTTGCCATGGAGATTTTCTCCCTAGCAGATGCTCTGGGCAGGTGCAAGAAGAGGCTCTGCCCCCCTCGCTGTGCGGCACAATGCCAGCCGCATCCTGCAGAAACAGGAAGCCTCTGCCACCACCCGCCTTGCCAGCCCAACGGCCACCACCACTGCCACCGCCGCCACCAGCCTCCCAGACAGCAGGCGGGGGCGGACGGGCCCCCCAGCGGTGCCGGTGCAGGGAAACTGAGTCACCTCCCCAAAGCCACCCCGAGGCCCTGGCTTCACCCGGCCACGAGCCACGATGGGACGGCGGCACATCGGGGTGCTCCGACGGTGGCACACTGGGGTCTCCCACCTCCTCAGCTGGCACCCACAGCCTTCTCTCTGAGGAGAATGGGTGCAGGCAACACAGACCATATGATCTATAGGCACACCCCCCCCATGCTGGGGGGTGGGGGGCAATCAGCCTGTGCCAGCCTCCCCAGCCTGTCCCCAGGTCTGGAGGGGCACTGCCGGCCTCAGGGAGCAGCATGGGTCCCCCAGGAGGTGAGGCCAGGAGGTGACCATCCCCTGGACTTGAGGTCCCTCAGTAGGGACAGGTCCTCATCCTGGGGGCTCTCAGCTCACCCTGTGAGCCCCCCAGCTTCCCATCCATCCTGCTGCTCCCAACACCTCTCCCTCTCCCCCTCTCTCCAGCCCGTCCTTAAAACCCTCCTCTGAAGTTCCCCGAGCCTAGGGTACTCAAAATCCCGTCCTCCCCGGCTTTTTCACAGAGGAAGCCCTCCAAAAACGCTGGGGGCTCTGAGGGAAATCGCGCCGCTCCTCCGCCAGGACCTTGATTCGGAGCCGCTCTGGCGTGGGGCTCCGGCCAGCCTCGGCTTCCCGGCCGTGAGGCGGTGGGGGCGAGCAGCCGGGGGGGCTCCGAGAGCCCTTACCCCCGCGCAATCGAAGCCGCTCCATGAACGGCGGCGGCGGCGGGAGCGTTTCCGCGGCAAAGCAAGAACCCGCCGGTCCGTGTACCCAGAGCGGGGGCTGCGTTTTCAGAACACGCCGCTCCCCCCGGGTCGCCCTCAGACCCGGGCAGGAGATAATGGAGGCAGTGTTTGGGACGCAGCCCCGGCGCTATCGCGGAAATAACGCGAGCCGGCAAACCCTCCTGCAGCTGCAGGGCGGCCGCAGCACCCTCCCGGCGCCGCGGGCACTTGGTGGGGGGGGCACCACTGGGGGCACTGGGGTAAAGCCGGGCAAAGCCCCCCAGCTCCGTGTGGTCGGTCTCCCTCCCAAAGTTAAATTCGGGCGGTGTTAAGGGTAGGGGGGCACTGCTGTGCCCATCCTGGTGGACCTGTTGCTGCTGTGCCCAGTTAACCACACTGGTGGCACACGCGCCCTTGGGACAAGCTCAGGGGTGACAGCGCTGGGCAGGCGCAGGAGCAGCCCCTCAGGGGAGATGAGGGGACAAGAGCTGTGGTGTCCTGTGGGGCAACGCACCGGCACCTTCCTGGGGGTCTGCTGGCACAGGGAGACCGTTTAAAGGGCAGCAGGGGGGGGACCTGGCCCAGTGTCACGCTGGGTGGCAGGACAGTGTACTGGGGTGAGATGGGTTGGGGGAGCGGGCAGAGTAGTGGTGTGGGGTGATGCTGGGGGACAGTGGGGCAGTGTAGGGCAGAGAGGTGGGGTGCCTGCTACAGCAGTGCCCACTGTGACGCCCCCTGTGCTGCGGTGGTTATGCCTGGTGTGGTTACACCCTGTGCAGTGTCCGCTGCGGTGATGCCCAGCCTGGTGCCACAGTGCCCAGTGTGGCAGTGCCCAGCAGTGATGCACTCTTTGGTGCTGGTATGGGGTTCTGCCTGCTTTGGGGCTGCCCAGCACGGTGCCCTGTTCAGTGGCTGGTGCAGTGCCATCCAGTTTGGTGCCAGGGTGGTTCTGCCCTGATGTGGTGCCTGCTTTGGTGCCTGTCCTGGCACTGACGGCTGCACTGCCTGGCTCTTTGCCTGGTTCGATGCCCAGTTTGGTGCCTGATGCAGTAACTAGAGCAGCAGTGCCCACTTCCATGCCCAGTATCGTGCTGCCCAGCCTGGTGTCCAGTTCTTTACCCAGTTTGGTACACGATTCAGTGCCTGCTGCAGCCATGCCCAGTGCTGTGCCCTGTCTGGTGCTCAGTTCCATACACTATGAGGTGCCCAGTGCCATGCCCAGTTCTGTGCCTGGTCCATTTCCCAGTTCAGTGATGGGTTCAGTGCCTGATTCAGTGCCTGGTTCCATGCCCTGTAGAGTGCCCACTTCTATGCCCTCTTCAGGGTCCTGTTCTGTGCCCAGTTCTGTGCCACATCCAGTGCCCTGTTCTGTGCCCAGTTCCATGCCTGGTCCGATTTCCAGTTCAGTGCCCAGTTCAGTGCTGGGTCCAGTGCCCGGTTCCGTGCCCTGTTGAGTGTCCGTTTCTGTGCCCTCTTCAGGGTCCCATTCTGTGCCCGGTTCTGTGCCTCATCCAGTACCCTGTTCCGTGACTAGTTCTGCGCCTGGTCCGTTTTCCAGTTCAGTGCTGGGTCCAGTGCCTGATTCAGTGCCCGTTTCCATGCCGAGTTCCGTGCCTGGTCTGTTTTCCAGTTCAGTGCCCAGTTCGGTGCTGGGTCCTGTGCCCAGTTCCGTGCCCTGTTGAGTGCCCACTTCTGTGCCCTCTTTAGGGTCCCATTCTGTGCCCGGTTCTGTGCCCCATCCAGTGCCCTGTTCCGTGCCCGGTGCTGCGCCCGGTTCCGTGCCCGCTCCGCCGCCCGCCC